>JAGFMC010000011.1:0-603588 GCA_021533815.1 Fusarium sp. C39 | reverse complement strand
AGAATATAAAAGAATTATTAAAGAGAGAACCTTAAGAAAATAGTAAAAAGAATTATTAAATAATATAATTTATATATAAAAATAAAGTTATAATAATATAAACCCTATAGGAGTCTATAAATATTATTAATTATATAATAACTATAAGATTTAATTATAATAGACATATAATCAAATTATTTTATTAAAAGAACTCTTTATTAGTATTTTTTATAATAATATGATAATTATTATAGACCGATTTATAAACCTCTTGTATTACCTACTATATAGAGAATCTATAGATATAAAAAATCTTTTCTATATTTTTACTAAAATATTATTAATATATATAGATTATTATTAAAAGTCCTAATAAATAAAAGAATTATATTTATATTAAAATTCTGATAATCACTTATAATATATCTAGGACTAAATTACTAACTTATAATACCATTTAGACCCTAGGTACATAACTAAATAAAATATATAAACTAGATGTTTAAATAATATATATATTATATTAATTATAAATAAAATAATTAAGTTAAAAAGCTTTTAGCTACCTAATTTATATATAATACTATCTATAATAAGATAATAAAACTTATACCTATTTATATTAACTTAGATTTAATTTAAATACTTTCTATAATATAAAGGAATTAAATAATATTAACCTAGCTATAATAATTAAAAGTAATAGTATTAAGAATCTATATAGTAAAATAAAAATAAAACTTGAATTTATTAAAAATAGAATAAAAAACTATTATGATTTAAAAAGAATAAAAAAACTATCCTTCTCGAAAGGAAATATAATTTAACTTACTATAAAAAATATTTTAATAAAATAATTAATAAAAGAACTACATTATAAATATATTAAACCTTATAAGGTATTATAGAAAATCTTAAAAAATAATTATAAATTGGATTTATTATTAAAAATTAGATTCTATTTATTTTTTTATTTTTTATTACTTAAATTAATAATTAATATATTTTAGATTAAAATTAATAATAAACCTAAAGAAATTAAAAAAGTAAAAGTCTATAAAGTAAAGGTAATTAGGGAAATATATAAATATAAGAGTAAAATAAAATAGTTTATTAAATAGAAAAGTTATCTAAAAAATAAAAATATATAAAAATCTCTAAAATACCTTACTAATACCTAATAACTCCTAAAGAGTTTCTATTAATACTAAGGAAAACGAAATCTAATATAGAACTCTAATTAATAGCCTTATAATCCTCTAATAGCTAGATATCATTTAAGGTAGAAGATTCCGCTATCTAATAAACTAAGGATTTATAACCCTTTAATTCTTTTTATTTATCTAAATCTTTATAACTATAATAAATTATCTTGATAGCCTTGTTATAAAGATGCTTTTCTTTATAATAAAACCTCTGAAGATAAGCTAAGGTATCCTTAAGATCTACTTTAGCCTATTTCTTTTACTTATTAATATAATCCTTTTTATATAATACTTATATAACTATATATATTATTAAAACTATGGTTAATATATTTCTTAGATATATAGAAACTATAATATTATTTTCCTTTGGAAAAAATATATCAAGAACGATTATATATAAATAAGTAAAATAATAAGGTATTTTAAAGCTAAATTTATATATTAATCAGGATATATTATCTAAATACTGAGTAATAGTTTTTAAATACTTAATATACATTGAAATATAGCTAGATATCTTATTAATATAGAAAGATATTTATAGAATAAGTTAAGGATTAATAAGGAAAGAATTAATATAAATACTTTATAGGCCTTAAAAATAAGACCTTAAAGAGAGGAGAGATTATATTATAACCTAATAGATAGTCTATTAGACTATTATATATACACTATTAATCTTACCTAGTAAGTATTTACCTACCCTATAATAGTTGAATAGGACCTATTTAACTTATATTATAAATACTATTAAACCGACCTTATTTAACCTATATAATATTTAAGATATATATATATTTATTAATATTTTTATAGATATTAACTTACTACTTATTAATATAACTTTTTTACCTTAATATATCTAACCCGCTTTATCAACTATTAAAAGATATAATACTTTATATCCGCTTAGTATAATACCCTATAGTATCTATTAATATAAACCTAGTATAGACTAATTTATCCCTTACGAAACCTAACTATTATATAAAGTAAATAATAAATTATTAATATTATAAAAATACTTTTTTATTATAAAATAGGGAATATAATATAGATAATTAATAAAAGAATATAATATTTAAGCTATTCTTAATATTATTATAATTTAAGACTTTAATATTATTAAATAAGTATATATATTTCTATTAAGATTAGTAAATTATAATTAAATATTCAAAAAGCTTTTAATAACTTACTAAATAAAAATATTTTATCTAAAATAGATAAAATAATAAAAGACTTTAATAAGTAAGAGTTTAATCATTAAGATCTTAACTAATTATAATATCGCTGCCTTTCTTGATATTTAATATTTATATAATATCCCTTAATAGTATATTTGTCCCTTTTTTAAAAAGAAAAAAAGTAATTAATTTAATAAAAAAGAGAAATAAAAATAATAATAATAAAAGAATATAATATTTATTAATTAATCAATTAATAATAACTTTAAGAGGATTAAAATAAAATTAATAAGCCTATTTAATCCTAAGAATATTAATAGTATAAATAGTAATAATCTGATTATTTTAATAATGAAAGAACTATCTATATTAATATATATATTTTATAAGTTAATATTATTATTCAAGTATTATAATAATATTTTGTAATTAATTATTACTTTAATATACTATTTAGTATTATTTATATTCAAGTTATATTTAAAGTTAACTATAATATTTAATATAAAATCCTTAATATATCTATTACTAAGTTTTATAGAATTATTATTAACTAATTTATATGGAATAGTATTATTTATACCTTATAGACTTAAAAAAGATAAGAATTAATAAGTAATTAAGCTATAAAAAGTATTTTATTATTTTTATACTTTTTAACCTTATTAACCAAGAGAATTTATAATTTATTACCTATATTAATAATAATATAAAAATAAATATATTATTATTAATAGTATTATTAAATAATTATTTTATAATAATACTTTTAATAACTATTTATATAAAACTTAGCTTTTAGAATGGAAACATTAGAAAGATAATTAAAGAAATAATAATATTAAAGGGTACTTATATATTACTCAGGATAATTAATAATATTCTTAATTATAAAAAGGTAATTATATCTATAAAGAGAAAGCTAAGAACAAGAGACTATATTTTAAAGAGATATATCCTATTTTATAAAATAATAAAAATATTAATAATATTAAGAAGGGGAATAAATCTAAGAAATAATGCTTTATTATTTTATATACTTCCTAAGATATTTATTTTATAATCCTTATTAAAGAACTATATATTAGTTTGTATAGAAATATTATTAATATATAATTAGTTTATCTTTATAGAAAATATTAGTAATCATTTCCTAATTGGACTGTTTTGAAATAATATTTAAAAATTAAGATGTAAATATAGCCTTAGGATTTAAAAATTAAGTAATTAATAATTAAAAGCCTAAGTAATATAATTAATATGATTAAGATTTTCTCTTTTAGACTAAGTTATATAAATATATTAAATTAGGATATAATTCTATGATAATTAAATAAGATAATACTTTCTTTAAGGATAAGAATAAGATAATAAATAATATTTAATAGTTTTATTAATCGTTACCTTAGTATATTAATAATACCTTTATTTACTTGAGATTTAAGATTTAATCTATTGATAGTAGCCCTTAAGTTATAATCTTTATTAATATAGGTTATGATAGATATATTAATAATAAATAATAAATTTAATAAATATTATTTTTTATTAAGAAAATAATCTTTATTTATATATAAGAAGTAAATAATATAGTTTATAAGCCTCATAATAAATGGTATATTCTCTTCTATAATAATAGCCTTATTAAATAGTACCTAAATTATCTTATATAGTATTAATATTATAAGTATTAAATAATAATTAAATTATTAATGCCTTTTTAATTTTATATTTCCTTTAAGGTAATTTAAATTAAACAAAAGGCACTATAATAGTAAGTTTTAATTACTTATTTAATTGTTATTATAATAAATAGAGTCTATATTAAATTAATAATTTAAAAAGGGATTTTTTAAGATTAAATATTTATATTTTATAATTTAATTAATAAAATTATTAATAATTTAAGATATTAAAAACCTTACTAAATATTATTATTCTAAGTAATATAGATAAGAATATATAGTATTATATTAAAAGTTTAATAAGATTAAAAGGTATAATAAAGATATTATTAATTATTTAATTAATTAATAGGCTTTATTAAAATCTATTATTATAGTTACCTTTATAGCCTATAATGGTTTATTAATAGTTAATTTATTACTAATTAATACTATTAAGCTAGATATTATTATTTAAATTAAGAAAATATTTATTAAGTTTATATTAACTTTTAATTTTTTAATAATTATCTTTAGAGAAATTAATATTATATTAATAGAATCTCCTTTTTAAAATATATTTAAAGTAATATTAAGAAAGGAAATTATATAAATAATATTATTAATGCTAAGAAGCCTTAAGAAGAACTAATTAATTTAGGTTATTATTATATTTATAATTTATAAAATATTAATTAAATAACTTAGGAAATATAACCTTTAAAAGCTTAAGTACTATTTCAAATATAAAATATGATTATTAATTTAATATAAAGAAAGATTTCCATAATAAATAATATATATATGAATACATTAAGAATATTACCTTTATAATAGAGATTATTATTTAAATGAAAATATATATATTAATTTAGATTAACTTAAGTCTTATTAAGATTAATAAAGATAAAAGAGTAATTATATTATTTATTAATAATTAATATAAATATTAAATATTATAATAATTATATATAATACCTAATTAGACTATAGGCTAATTATAGGTTAACTATTAGTTATACCTTAGCTACTAACCGAGATCTAACCGACTTTAATATAAATCCCTTATATAGAGAATAACTTCCTTTCTTTAAGCTTTAATATAATATAATTATTATACCTACCTAGCTTTTAAATAACTATTATTTCTATAATAATTCTAAAGTTTTAACCTAAGCTATCTAGGATAATAATTTCTATATAGAATACCCTTAATATTATGAATAAACTTACTATAAATAATCCTATAATCAAGATATAAAACTATATATATATAATAATTACTATTAATTAAGATAGGGCCTAAATTTAATAGATTACTATATTAATAAACCGAATCTTTATAGAATCTATAATATCTATAAATATAATATTAAATCTAACCCCGGAAGATATTAAATCTATCTTAGCCGAAATAGAAACTACCTTTATTATACTTAAATATAAATATAAGATTTAATAGAGAATTCTCGAGCTCGAAATAGAACTTTATAACTTCCTTAATAGAAAACTACCTTATTATTAAAAGAGATCCTATTAAGAATCCTATAAATCTACCTTAAGTAGTTAAGGAGATATTAAAGTTATTAATATTATTAAATTAATACTATTAATAAATATATATAATTATAATAAATAGCTTTATAATCTTAAATATATTTTTTAAAAAGTATAAAAGAAATTCTAAAGAGACTATAAGAAGATTATCTTTATAATAAATAATATAAACCTTGAAGGCTATATAAATTAGAAATAATATCTAAATAAATAATCCCTAATTTATAAGAGAGAGCTAAAGAATAACTAGAAAGCTTTTAAGGAATAGTCTTTCTTTCTTATTAAGGATTTTAAAAACTAGGAAATTTAGATAATAAAGTAATTTAGAAAGGCTTAGTAATAAATTAATTAATCCCTTTAAGACTTTTATAATTATCTTATTATAATTAAGAGATATCTCCCTAAAGAAAACCCTAAGACTTAAGTTTTTTATTTTTTTATTAAATTCTTATTTAATATTAAATTAATCATTATAATAAATAAAACTACCCTATTAAAGACCTAAAAAGGTATTATAATCCTAATAATTTATATCTAGGATAGTTAATAATATAGTAAGAGATATCTAATAGCCCTAAGTAAATCCCTATTTTAGAAGAGAGTATAATCTTAACCTTAATTAAACTTTCGATTCTTTTACCTAAATTACCTTAAGGATTATTAAGATTCTAACCTAAATTATAATATATTTAATAATTATAAAAATACTTTAGGAAAATTATATATTATAAATATTAAAAGGAAAGGTATTTTATAAAAAACTATTATATTAGGGATAATACCTAAATAAACTATATATTAAAAAACTAGTCTTAGTTAAATATTAAATCTAAACCTTAATTTAAACCTAATAAAATTACTTATAGACTAAGATAGAAAGCTATTTAATTATATTTATTATAATTTATAGGTAGATTACCTATAAGATTAATATTTACCTTAATAATAAGGCTGAAATTAATATTATTAATAAGTAATTTACTTACTTTTAAGGCCTTTAAAGACTTAACGATATTAATATCTAATTAAATAGATTTAATAATAAACCTAAAAAGGCCTGTAATAAATAAGAAATCTTATTTATTATAATTAATTATAAAGGGTATTTTTATTATATTATAAAAGTCTTTATTTATACTAATTGGGATTTTAATCCTATAGGAGACCTAATTGTCGTATTAATTATCTTATTAGCTAACCTTAAAATCTAGATTAATTACTAATCGAGATAATAATAATTTTAATAGTAATAGGCTAATTATAAATTTTTATTATTATAGATATTTATTTAATATTATAAAGAAAGGGCGAAAATCTATATTATTATTTTATATAAAAAGCCTTATCTATCACCTAGCGAAGAGCCTATAAAACCTAAGGGAATTAAGTTAGTCCCTTAAGAGCTATAAGACTATATTAAGGTCTTTAGCTTTAATAAAGCTAAAAAAAACTATTAAGATATAAAGGTATAGATTATATAATTAATTTAATTGATAGGAAAGAACTATCTTATAGGCTAATTTACTTATTATCCTAAGTTAAGCTTAGAGAGCTTTAAGAATATATTAAGGATAACCTAAAAAAGGGATAAATCTATCTCTTTAAGAGCCTAATAGGCATATTAATCCTTTTTATCCCTAAAAAAGATAAAACCCTTAGGCTTTATATTAATTATAAAGGTCTAAATAGAGTTACTATTAAGAATTAATATTTATTATCTCTAATTTTATAGATTATTAATAAAATATAAAGAGCTAAATAGTTCTTAAAGATTAATATAAAAAATATATATTACTAAATTTATATTAAAGAAGGTAATAAATAGAAAATTATATTTTATACCTAATATAACTACTTTAAATACCTTATTATATTTTTTAGATTAATTAATACCTTAATAATCTTTTAGTATTATATTAATTAGGCCTTATAGGGCCTAATAAATATAATCTATATAATATATCTAGATAATATCTTAATCTTCTTAAAGATAAGAAAGTTTTATATAAAATATTTAAAATTAATTTTAAAAAGAATAAAAAAGGTAGAGTTATATATTAAGCTATTAAAATACCTATTCTATTAGGATAAGATAGAGTTTCTAGGGTTTATTATCTTAGGTAATAAAGTTAAGATAGACCTAGACCGGATTAGAGTTATTTAAAAATAGAAAAAGCTAATTACCTATAGAGAGGTATAGATCTTTCTTAGATTCTATAATTTCTATAGATATTTTATTTATAGCTATTCTTAAGTAATTATTTCTTTAATTATATTTCTAAAAGAAAGTTAAAATAATAAAAAGCCTAGGATAGTTATATTAAACCCCTAAGAAAAGGAGGAATTTTAAATATTTATAGTAAAGTTTAATAAAGTCTTTATATTATATTATTTTAAATTAAGGAAACCTATCTAAGTTAAAATAGATATTTTAAATACTATAATAATAAAGATTTTTTCCTAACCTAATAATTAAGGCTATTTTTACCTTATTATATTCTAGTCTTAGAAATTTAATAATCTAAAGTTAAATTATAGTATTCTAGACTAAAAACTAATAGTAATTATAGAATTATTTAAATATTAAAAATATTATCTAGAAGGTATTATAATAAAAATAGAAATCCTTAGTAATTATTAGAAGTTATAGTTATTTATAAAGAATATTAAGTTAAATAGAAGGTAAGCTAGATAGTATTTATATTTTATACTATATAACTTTATAATTAAATATTAAAAAGGTAAGACTAATCTAGTAAATACTTTATTAAGATCTATAGGAATTTATAATAAAATATATTAAGATTTAGGTTTATTAAGTTTATTTAAAAGTAAAATAGCTAAAATATACATAATAATAAGAGAATATTAAAGAGATAAGAAAAGGTTAAGTAAAAGGCTTAAAGATAGTCTAAGTATAACCTAAACCTTAAATAAAATAAGGTTAAGTAAAAGGCTTAAAAATAATTTATATATAACCTAAATCTTATAAAAAGAGAGATTAGATAAGATATCTTTAAATAGTTTATATATAATTAAAACCACCAGTAATTAAGAGTTTAATAAGATATTTTTAGAGGTTATAATAAATCCTATTTTTTTACCTAAAAATAATACTATATTTAAAGAGAGGCTCCTTAAGTTTAAAGCCTAGTTAAGAAATAATTTAGTATTATTTTAAAAAATTCTAAAGAAAACTATAAAAAGGTCTCTATATTACGAAAACCTATTATTAGATTAGATATCTAAGTTATTATTAAAAGTAATTAGACTTACTTAAAAGAATAACCTAGTAATAATTATTAAAAAGGGCTATATATTAGATATAAATAATAATAGGCTTTAAATATAATCTATATAAAATAAATTTCAATATTTTAAAGACTAGGTTTATATACTAAAGTATTATAACCTTTAAAGAGAAATCCTATAGCTTTATTATAAGAATAAGCTAGTTAGCTATTTTAAAATAGTATAAATAAAAAAGCTATTATAGAGGAAATTCTATTAAGAGGGTTTATAATAAGATATTAATAAATATATCTAGACCTATAGTATTTACTAAAGAGCTATATAGAGGAGATATAAACTATATAATAAGATTAAAAGTCTATTATAGCTAAGAGGCTTAATAAAAGAACTATTTATAGACTTTATTATAGAATTATTATTAATAATCTTTTAAGATAGAGAGGTTAATATAATCCTTATAGTAATAAAAAGGCTTATAAAATATTATTAATTCTATCCTATAATAATTATAAAAATAATATTAAACCTTATTAAGCTTTTCTATAATAAGTAAAAGTTATTTTATAGAGTATTCATAGATATTATCTTTAATAGAGGATTAGTCTTTATAAGTAATTTCTAGTTAGAACTTTACTATATTTTATATATAAAATATAAATTATTAATAGCCTTTTACCTATAAATAGATAGGTAAACTAAATAAATAAATTAAATATTAGGCTATTATCTAAGATATTTTATTATAAATAATTAAGATATATAGCTAAAATTATTATAAATAATATAATATACCTATAACTTTATATAAAATATAATTATTAAAGTATTACCTAATAAGGTATTTATAGGGTATATACCTAACTTTTATATACCTAGTAAAGATATAATTATTTAGGGGAGGATCCTAGAAGTATAATTTTAGATTTAATATCTATAAAAACTTAAAAATAGCCTATAAGATTATTAAGAGGCTATTATAAAAAGATAAATAAAATACTATAACCTTTATTATAAATCCTTTACATTTTATATAAAATAATTAATAATATTATCAATAAAGAACCTTAATCTTAAAAGTAAAGAAAAAAAGCTTATATTAATATTTATTAAACCATGTTAAGTTTATAAAAAAATTAACTTATAAGCCTATAAGATTATCCTTCTAAATTAATACTTAAAGATTTATAATATATTCTATATTAGCCTCTTAAAGCTATATAAGAAATATAATAAAGAAGGCTAAGATCCCCTATTAATATCTAAATTTAAAGAATAATAAGAAAACTAGGAGGCTAAATAGATTAAGGTAAAGAGAATCTTTAAAGGAAAAATATATTACCTAATAAAATAATAAGGTTAGCTACCTAAATATAATTAATAGGTTATAACTAAAAATAAAAAGAATATATCCCAAATTATAAATAATTAATATAAAACTAAAAATAAAAAATAAAATAAAAAACTAAATTTAAATTATAAAAAGATATAAAAAAAAAATAGACCTAAAAAGTATTAATTAAGATAATAACTAACTAGTTATAGGTATATTACTATAATAAAGATCTCTAATACTAAAATTATAAAGATATAACTATATTATAATCAAATTTACCTTAAAAATAATAAAACCTAAGATATCTTAAATTATTTATTATCTATATTACTATAGATATATTTCTTTAAAGACTAAATATAAATAAAATAAGGATTTAAGGCTAATCTAAAACTAAAAAACTTCTATATAAAACTATCTAAAATAGCTATATTTATTAGGTTTAAAAGGTTATTAAGACCAACCTAAAAAGCCTTCTTTATAATAATCTAAGCTATTTTATTAATATCGCTATTATAAATAAAGAATTATTAGGTATTATTATAAAAGGTCTAAGCTTAAATCTCTTAAAAATAAGAAATTAAGATAAGATTAGAATTATATAAAATAAAGTAATATACCAAACTAGGAGTAAAAAAGGGATATTACTAAGCTAAGATAATATAATATTAAGAAATTAGGGTATTATAGATATAATAATTCTCCTATAAAATGGGTTAGAATAAGATAGTTAATTAAGCTAGAATAAGATTTATAATAGAGATATTTTTCTAGCTATAAAGACTAAAGAAGTAATAATATATCTCCTCAAGAGATAGGAAAAAGTTAATAAAGTAATAAATAGTAATTACTATATTATAGCAAACCGGCTCTAAAAACCAATAGAGATTATTATTTCTTTTCTTTCTAACTATAATTAAAAGAGAAATTAAAATATAAATTGCCTAAATAAAATCCTAGAAATCCCCTTTTAATAAGGTAGGTATATTATAAAAATATAAATTTAGTAAGGTTAAGAATTAAAATAATTTCAGAAAGGACTTATCTATAATAAAAGTACTTACCGCTAAAGTACATAATATAATAAAAACTCTACGAGTTCTTAAAAATATAACTAAGAGGCTTAACTATAATATTATTCTTAAGAGGGGTAATTAATAAAAAGCTAAGGCGAGTTTACTAGATATATATATAGATTATATAAATATCCTTATTATTTTAAATAAAAATCTATTTTAGGATCTTAATAGTAGATTAATTATTATTAAAGGATTTATCTTTAAATTAATAAGGCTTTATATTTCTAAGAGTCTAGGAAGTATAAAATATAATAATAATAATAAAGCTATAAAAAAAAAGAGAAAATAATATAATTTAATATAAATAAAAGTTATAAAGTACGAAGGGTTAAAATAGAAAACTAAATAGATATAATAATAAAGAAAATATTATAAAATTAAAGAAAAAAAAAAAGAAAAAAAATAAGGGAAAAGAGGGTTATTTATACCTAAATCTAAGGGCTATCTTTATAATACTAATCTAAGAGTAAGTTACTTTTATAAAGAATTTAGAATACCTAAGCTAACTACCTAATAGTAATTAATATTATTAATAACTAATATTAATATAAATATATCACTATTTATATAAGTTATTAAGGCTAGCTTTAATTAATAGGGGGATAGTTATAATACCTAATTAAATTATAGGCTAATTATAGGTTAACCATTGGTTATATCTTAATTACTAATCGAGATCTAACCGACTTTAATATAAATCCCTTATATAAAAAGTAATTTCTCTTCTTTAAGCTTTAATATAATATAATTATTATACCTACCTAGCTTTTAACTAACTATTACTTCCGTAATATTATATCTTTATAGATTAAAGAATTAGTATTCTATTAGTAAAATATCTAATATACTATATAATAAGAATTATACAAAATAAATATATAAACCGACTTTCTTTTTTATCTTATTATTTAGTATTTAGAAAATAAATAAAAAGCCTGAAAGAATTATTATTAATCTTTATACCTTGAATATAACTATTATATAAAACTATTATTTATTACCTTAATAAGAAGATATTATTAATACTCCATATAAAGCTATATATATCCTAATCTTAAATACCTTTATATTATTTTATTAATTTTAAATTAAAATAAAATATAATAATTATTTTATAGTTATTAATTATTAAAAATTAAAATAATTAAAAACTATTTCTATATGCTTTTCTAACTCTTTAGTTTATATATAGTAATTAACATAGATTGACTTTTATAATTACTTTGATATTATTATAAAGTCTTTATTAATATTAATATTATTTTCATTATGTTTATAAAAAAGTATACTTAATATATTGAAATACTTTGTAAGACGTTTATATTTTAAAGCTTAATAATTAATTATAAAAAAAGGTAGATGGGACCTTAACATATTTAAATATTAAATTTCTAGATTGATATATTTGAATTATTTATAATTATAAGATAAATTATACTCTCTATTAAGCTTAAGCTTTGAATATATTTTTGATTCTTAGAATAATTTATTAATATAATAAGGTATATTAAGTATTTTATTTCATACTATAATTGATATATTAAGTTTCTATTGAAAAACTATTATTTTCTTTATTATTAAGAAAAAGATTAATATAATTATAATTAAAAACCATAAAAAATATAAATATAATATAAGATCTACTTATTATAGTCTAATTAATATTAAATAAATATCTTTAAAGGCTATTTAGAATAATATCATATTAGGAAATAGGCTATATTTTCCTTAATATAAATTAATAACTATTTATTTAACCTAATAGGAATATTTATTAAGGCTTTAAAGCTATTCTATGGTATATTATAAAGAAATATATTTAAAGCTTTAATATCTATATATATTTTATTTTCTATTCATTTTACTTATAGATTATTTATATATATAGAATAGTAATAATATGACCTAATAAAACTATAAAGTATTAACTTAATATAAGTAAGAAAGAAATTAAAAATATATATTAATTTATTTAAGAGATATTTATTATTATTCTTGGATTACTTAATAATAAATCTTATAGTTTAGAATATTACTTTAGAAGTATTTAATATTAATAAAGCTAATAAAATATTTATTGATATCTTAATTTACCTATTTATATTTAATATTTATATCTTTTATATTCTTGTTATTAAGAATTTTATTTTTAATATTCTTAATTACTTAACTATCTCAAAAACTAACCTTAATATTAATTATTACTGGCCTAAATATATAGCTTTAAATTGTATTTTTATTTTTCTTAAAATAATAGTGATTAATAGAATATAAAGTAAATTCTAAAAGGGATATCTGAATAATATAAAATATAATTCTATCCTTAGAATACTTTTAAAATAAATAGATAATAAGATATAAATAATAATTAAGAAATTATATAAAGTAAGAATAATATTTTTATATTAAAATAAGAGGTATTACTTTTATTCAAGAACAGATTACTTTATTATAAAAAGGCTAATAAATATTTAAAACTAGATTTACTATAGAATCTTATTAATAATAAATATTTAATCTACTTTATTATTATTTCTCTATAAATACATTATAATTATAATTAACTTTAATATGAGTATACTCTTTATAATATTAAAGAGAACTCTCTAACTATTAATTAGACTTAAAAGATATAATTTATTAATAATTATAATTTATATATTTATTAAAAGAACACTCTTTATTTTTAATTACTTTATTTATTTCATTATAAATTAGTTAATTAGCTTTTTATAATATTCATTTTTATTAAATTATAAAATACTAAAGGTAAGAATTATCTTTAATGAAATCTAAGTAATTCCTTATATTTAGGTATCAAGACTTCTATATATAAATATACTTATAACTTCAAGTCTAGAAATCTATTAAATATAATTACTTTTATAAAGAATATTTTTAATTTATTTTATTTATAAAACGATACTTTAAAAGGCCTAATTCATTATTAAGTTTATTATTATAAAAAGAAAATACGTCTTTAGTAGAAAATATAGCCTTATTATATTAAATAAAGATAATTAGGTTTACTTAAGATTTTAAAATAAATATTACTTACCTAAAGATCTTTCTTCAAAGTAATTATAATAGTAAAAGGCCCATTTAAGATTATCTAAATAATAAAAGACTTAATCTATAAATTTATAATACTTAATTAGCCCCGAAAGCCTCATTTGATAATATTTCGATTAATTTAAGAATTTAAACTAAAAACCCTATAATAAACTTATAATAGAATCTTCTCTTTTTAAGCTTTAATATAATATAACTATTTAATCTATCTAGCTTTTAACTAAGTACTATTATAATACTTAATAAGATCATTATTTAATATAAAATAAAATTTAAATATCTATATATATTTAATACTTTAATATCTATATAAAAGTATAATAATTAGAAATATAATTTCTATTAACTATTTATTAATATACTTATTATATATAATAAAGACTATAGTAAGATCTTATTAATTATAAATTATTTTATTAATATAGAAAAATTATAATAAAATAATATATTAAAATATTTTTAAAAATAATTAAAAGGTTCGATATAAATAAATATATATATATCCTTATTAAAGATATCAAAAATAAGAATATAAACCTTATAAATAATCCTAATAATATAAAATAATATATTAAATAATCTCTAAAAGACTTTCATATTTATTTTAATTCCCTAGAAGTATACTTTTCTTAAAAAAGTAAAAATAAATATATCCTTATTTTTATATAAGGCTCTATTTAAAATTATAAATTTAGTTTAATTTAAAATACTTTATCTTATATATAATCTATAAAAATATATAAATTAAATATAAAAAATAACTATTACTTTTTATAATAAAATTAATAATCCCTTAATATAAAAAGAATATAATTAAGAAAGCTTATCTTATTAATTAAGGTTTAAATATTTTCATATCTTTATAATAGCCTTTAATTTTACTAGGCTAATATATTATAATTATTAAAGAATAAACAGGTTTATAAAGATTATTTAAAACCTAAGAAAGTCTAAAAAGCCTAATATTTAAGAAATTAAAATTAATTAATATTAAGACTTAAAGTCTAATTAATATAAAAATAATATTTATTTAAAAATCATTAAAGTAATATTATATTATCTTTATTTTTATTATTTATAAAATCTTATAAAAATAAAATAAAAAATAAATATCTATTTACCTTAATTTAGTAATAAAAATAGATATTATTAATATAATATTAATAAAAACTTAAGGTCTTAAAATCTTTAAAAAAACCATATTAATTAAAAGATATAAATAAAAAAGATTAATTAATATTATCTTTAAAAGTTTAAGTTAACCCTCCTAAATAAATTAGATAAATCTATATAATTCTTTAATAATATATTAATATAAAAAAACTGTAAAAAAATATTAGATTTATCTTTAATAATATATTAAATAAAGTATTATATTTATATTAATTTTACTATAAAATAGTAATAATCTTAAATTAATTAGAGGAAATAATTAAAGACTTTATTCTCTTGAAGGTCTATTTATAAATATAGAAAAAAGATTAAAATCTTTATTATAACCTTAATTAAAAAACGTTATATTTTTTTTAAATTAAAAGAAATTAAATCTTAACTTTAATATATCTATTTCTATTAAATTATAAATTTATATTAAATTATTTATTTTTAAAAATTAAATAAGCTATTAGAATCTAATTAAAAAAATTATTATATTAGTTTAATTTAAAAAGAAAAATTATTTATATAAATCTATTTACCTATTCTCTTAAATAGAACTAAAACAATTATATAAATCTATTTGTAAGGATGTTGCCTTATATACTGATGTGGAAGGCAGTTCAGACAAGTTATGTCTGAACTGGTTGATCTTTTGGTCTATTGCCGCAACGGGCACCTTCCCTCGTAGCGTTACAATATTAAAGATAACCTAAATAAAATAGATTTTATTATAAAAGATTTTATTAAGGCCCTTATTTTTTTTATTAAAAAGAAATAAAAGCCTTTAATTCTATATTAATTATAAAAAAGCTAAATAAAATAATAATAGAAAATCGCTATTCTTTACCTTTTATAATTAAGATTATTAATTAAATATAAACTATTTCTCAAAGATTGATTTAAAGGGTATTTACTATAGAGTCTAAATAAATAATAATAATAAATAAAGAATAATGTTTTATATCTAATATAACTATTTTAAATATTTAATAATACCCTTTAGATCAGTTAATACCTTAATAACCTTTTAAAGCTATATTCATTTATAAGACTTGAAAAGGATTAATTAGTATAATTTATAGAATCTATTTTAATAATATCTTAATTTACTTAAATAATTATAATATATGTATAAAGTATTTAAAATAGGTCTTTAAGTAATTATAAACTATTAAAATATATATAGCGATATCTAAATATATATTTTATATTAAAAAGGTAAAGCTTTTAGGGTTTTTTATTTTTAATAAAGATATTAAGATAGATCTAAAAAAGATATAAATAATCTAAAAAAAAGAAAATTTAATAACCTATTAAGAAATCTAGATTTCTTAGGGTTTTATAACTTTTATATATAGTTTATCCATAAATACTTTAAAATAATAACCTCCTTACTAGGATTTCTAAAAGGGAATAAAAAAAAAAAAAACCAAGGCTTATATTATTAAATAATACAAAAAAAGTATATATCTTAAACCCTTACTAATACCATTTACTAGGCATAAAGGTAAGTAAAGGTATTCTCTAGAGGTATAGTTATATTTAGAAGACCTAAGTTTAATTTTACTCTAATAGATATATCAAGCTTAGGCCTCTATAAAGATAGATTATCTATAGATTTAGCTTCTTACTAAAGGTAATAATACCTTTATGTATTAATTACCGGCTATAAAAGGAAAATATTACTATTCTTAATATAAATATGATAGAATTCCTTACCTTATAAGGTCTTGTTTATCTTATATTTAATATCTATTAATTATCATTTCTTAGATTTCTTTAGTTTTTTATTATAATAAAGACTATTTCTTTTAAGTTATTCAAAATAAATATAATAGAAATCTATTATTAAGTCTTTGATAATATTAATAGTTTATACCTATTAATTATTTTAAGATTTTTATTTCTTTTATTAAAAAGAAAACCCTTTAATAGATATTTCTTTTTTTAAATTATCTAGCTTCCCGATATAAAATATAGGTTATAATATACTTTTTACTATTTTTAAAATCTCTTATTATAAAACCTAATTTCTCTTCTCTATAATTATTAATATATATAGGTAAAAGCTATTAAATTAAAATAACTAAATAAATCTTTATAACATTAAATAGTTAAAGCTTATAGATTAAATCTCTAACTATTTAAATAATCTTAAATAGGCCTATTTATTATTATAATTACTTTTTAAGAGGATTTCTAGGTAAATAATATCTATTATAAGGTCTTAAATAAACCCAATTACCTTTCTTTAATATAATAGGCTTATATTTCTTATTATAGACTTACTTTTCTTTAGTAACAATAAAATTAATAATAAATTAAGCCTCTTTTTAAATAGTCTCTTATAGATAAGATAGATTAAGAATACTCTCTATAGAAACAATTATATTTAAAGTATTTCTAGACTTAAAGTTATAAATATATTTATATATAAAGTTCTTTATATCTATATTCAGGGTACTATTTAGATTCTATTAGAGACTAGAAAGAGAGTATATCTAATTAATATAAGGGTTCTTAGCATATTAAAATTATAAAGTAACTTCTATTATTTAGTTCTTTTTCTCTAATAAACTATCTACCTAAAGATTATATTTTATTACTATTATTAACTATATTCTAAAGTTACTTTATAACCATTTCTAGAACAATAGTATAAATTTATAATCTTTGTTAAAAATAATAACCTTTAATATTCCCTAATTTAATAAGAGGAAATATTATAGAAAAGTAATTACCTGATTTATAACAAAACAAATAGAATAACTAGAAATAAGAAAGATCTTCTTATTTAATATATAAATCGCTATTATTAATTAATTATATTCTTTAAATCTATTTAATACCTAGAAAATTACCTTTAATATTATTAAGAATGTATCTATAATAGAGTTAATTATAATTATATATATAAAAAGAAATAATAATTAAATAGGTAAACAATCTTTAATTTATCATTATTAGTAAGTTTATTTAAGATAGGATATTTAGTAATTATAAATATATTTCTTTATATAAAAAGATAGATTATTAATTAAAAGATTTAAAAACTTTTTATTACTTATTTAATATTCAAGTAGTTATAATTACTATATATTATTTTAAGTATATTGTTAATAAAATCTTATAATATATATAGTTTTATATATCTATTAGCTTTTTTATAATCAAGTAATTTATTCTTTAAGAAAAATAATATCCCCTACTTTGATATAGAAATAATATTCTTATTTTATAATCTCTTAATTATTATCTCCACCTTATATTATGTACTTATTTGAAAAGTATTTCAAGAATAGGACTATATTTTACATCACTTAAGTATTCCTTCCGCAATCTATTCTTTATCTTAGTAATTATTATTACTTTAATAAAAATAAGAATATTATTTAAAGCTATATAATTAGGCCGGTAAGAGTTAATATTAAGGTTATTTTTTAAGGCTATTAAGTACTTAAAGGTATTAAAAATAAATTTCTTAAAACTAAAAATATAAAAAATATAAGAATTGAATTCAAAAAGATAAATTAGGTTACTAATAAACCCTTAATTAGCTTTATTAATATTAAATATTTCTAAAATAGTCTTTAATTATAGGCTTTATTACTAAATAGTCTATAAATACTATCAAAGATTTTTTATATAAACCGATATATATTTTTAGTTTCTTTATTATCTATATTAAGGTAATAATTTTTAACTTTATTAAACTATATTACTTTCTTATATTTATAAATAGTTTATTAATAAAGTAAATAGAAAATATAATATTAATAGAGATTAAGACTCTTTCTTTTTAAATATATCTATTTCTAATATAAAATAAAATAATTTTAAAGCATCATTAAATATTTCTAATAAGTTAAAGAAATAATTACTTATCTAGGTTAAGATAATATAGCCTATTTCTTAATATAATCCTACTTTGAATAGCCTTGAAAATATTAATTTAATATTAATTAGATTATAATAGATAGACTTTATATATAACTTTTATTTTCTAGGATTTCTAATTATAACTTTACTATTCTCCCTTTTTATAATAAGAAAGATAACCTTTCTTTACTAAAGAGACTTAATAAGTTAATTAAAATATAGAATAACATACCTAATATAATACCCTATTATATTAGTATATTATTCTAATGCTAAAAGCTATAATAGAAACTCTAGCTTAATAAATAATTTAACTTACTTTATAATTATAAATAGTCTAAAAGTATGAACTTAAAAGCCTAATATTTAGGTACTTAAATATCCTATCTAGCTTTTCTCAGGATTAATTATTAAGTTAAAGAAAATAATAATATTATCAATAAAGGCTTTATAGAAATATTAAAATAGCTATCAAGACCTATCTATATAGCGCTATATATAAGCCAGAGAGTTATAAAAACCTATAAAAGTAATTATTAAATATTCTAATTCTTAAAAATTAATAAGTATAAAGTGATCTTTATATTCTATTTTAACTTTAAATTAATAAAGAAATATAAGAATATCTATTACCAAAATATATATTGCTCTATATAGAGCATGAACAATATCTTCTTATCGGGGAAATCAATAATAATTTAATATAATAACTTTATTTAAGATATAAAAATTAATAGTAACACTTCTCTTAGGCTTTCTATTTACTATCTTTTAGATTATAAATGTTGAGATAGAAAAGGAAATTAATTTTATACCTATTTTATAGAGTAATTAGTATATAATATATTTAACACTCTATTAATAAAATATTAATTTTATAATCTATAGGAGTAAAATTATTATAATACTTAATATTTATATTAATTATTAATAGATAACATAGTTATTTTATCATCTTTATTAATCTTAATAAGTCTTAAATTAACCTAGATTGATATATATTTCTTTACTAAGAATATAACCTTTATTATGAAGATAATATTCTTAATATATATATATACTATTCTTTGATAAAATCTTGGTTAGTCTAGGTTATTATTATATATATATTTAGTAAGATATTAATTAAATAACTTAAAGAGTATTATCCTAAGGAGTTTACATCTTATTAAGAATAGGTAATATTACTATCGATTTAGTAAGAAAAAGGCTTTATATAGTAAATAATATATATTACTTTTATTCCTTTTAAGGCTTCTTAATAGTAATAATATTATTTAATATTATATCTTCTTTTAATATTATCTTAGATAATTCCTAAATAGAAAATCTTATTCATATAATATTAATATCTTTAAAAGTAATTATAGTAGTATTAAAAGTTAATATAAATTCGGTAGATATATTCTCTACTTTAATAATAATACTTAACTTAATAATATTAATTGATAAAAAAATAATTATTAATAAACTGTTTAGAGCTATAAAGGTATTTATAATAATAACTCTTAATATAGACTTTTAATTAATAAAAGAGTAAGTTTTATCTTTATTATATTTCTTAATCTTACCGATTTTTTATTTAATAGAATGTTATATATCTTTATACATATTATTAATATAAAAGGTAAAAATGAACTATTTATAATAAAATTTCTTAATTATATTATTTACTTTTTAAATATAAATAAATATTATCTTCTTAATGAAATATAATAATTATTAAAGTTCTTATCTATTTGTAATAGGTTTATTATAATTTGTATTAATATAGATTATAACTAAAGGGTTATTATAGATAGACTTAGGCTTAAGTCTTAAATATATAAAGTTATTATTAATATATTAAAGTAAAGATTAATAAATCATTAACTATTGTTTATTATTTTATTCTCAGGCTTAAAAAAGATACTATCTTACTTAATTATAATAAAACTATATCCTAACTTATTATATTTATATAGTTTATTTTAAAATAGAAAGTTATAATAATATCAATTATATTACTTAAGTCTTTTAATTATAAATTCCTTAATCTTTAGATCTTAGGGCTATAAATATATCTTTACCTTATTATATTCCTATAACGTAGCCTAGCTAGAAAAAAATTAATAATATCTTTTATAAAAATAGGAAAGTTAATTATCAATAATATTTCTATTTAAATTAATAGGTATTTCTTTAATAAAGATTATTAGGTAAATATCTTAGAAGTTATATAAAGTAATAGAGTATTATCTCTTAGATTTTCCCCCCTTTTTGATATCATTAATATCCTTATTATCTTATAGAATAGGATATATTTTCTCCAAATGTACCCTTTTATTTTCAATATCCTCCTTATAAATATAATTACCTTCCCGCGGTTAAGAATACTATTAATTATCTTGAATAATATATAACCGGCCTTTAGTATTATCCTTTCTATAATTATTATATCTATTATAAAATTAAATATCTTAATTATTGTATAATAAATCGAACTATTAATTAATATTATTTTATTAATATTTATTATAAAATTAATTATCCTCTTAATCTTTCTATCCTAAAGGTTAGTTTTTGTATAAATAATCATTTAAAGTATTATTGTAGATTAATTAATTAATAATTGTCTTAATAATAATATGTTAATCTTTATTTTACTTAACAAAAATAATTAGCTTTATACTATTATTAAAATAGATAAGGAATTATAAGATCCCTAGGTTAATGAGGTTAAAAAGTGTACAAATAATAAAAGACTTTTTGTAGCCTAATTACTTAATAATTCTTACCTTTTTTTAAGCCTATTAGGTAAGAGTAATGTTATTCTATATAAACTAGGGAAAATATTAAGCTTAATATAATTCTTAAATTAGCTCTATTTCAGCTTATTTAAACCGCTTAATAATAATCTTATTGAACTTATTAATACATATATGAGGATTTTATATTCAATATTATAATTAAGCTCAGATATAAACTAAGTATTAATATTACTAGCTAATATATCAAGGTAATAATTAATTAAAGAAACATTACTATAATACTTACATAATAATATAGACTTATAGAATAAATATATATTAATATAAATGATTCTCCTATTATTAAAAATAATTAAATTATTATTATTTATATTATTAATATTTCTAAGATTAAATAATCTTAATAAGTTCTTTTTTAATTTTATTCAAGCTATTATTAATTAAATAATTAATAAATATTATATTCTTTTATTATTATTAATTTTATATATCTTTCTTATTAATTTAGTTATTTTCTTTATTATTAAAAGGGGGAGAAATAGGCTATTAAGAGATATTATATTAATATTAAATATTGAAGAAGGTAATAATATTATAACTATTTAATACCTCAAGGATAAAACTCTTAGCTATTAAAGTTCTCTATTACTTTATATATTCCAAATAAAAAACCCTTATTTAAAAATTCGCTAAGAGCTCTCTAGCAATTTAATCTTAATTTACTAATCTTAATATAGATATATATATTTATGCTATAATATTAAAGTCCTAGATTATAATAGTCTTAAGGATAGTTTATATATTATATTCCCTATTTAATAATTTAAAGATTTCTCTATAATATTAGTAATTTATTAATTACTTAAAGATAGTCTTAACTAGATTAAAAGGTATTTATAAATAGACTATTAATACTAAGGGTATATTATACTAAACCGAAATAATCTAATATACTATCTCGGCGGGGTTACTCTAGGATTTAATTACCTAAATATCTAAGATATATATATAGTAACGTATTATACCCTTTAATATATAAAGAGACTTCTTTTAATTTAAAATATATAGATAATCGAAGTTTTATTTTTTTACCTATTTAAGATATAAAATATAATTAAAATATAATATTAAAAATCTTATAATACCTTTAATAATAATTTAAATAAAGATGAGAATAGTAAAGTTTAATATATTTATAAGGTAGGGTATAATATATAGGAACTTAAGCAAATACTAGGAAAGTAAAGGGCTAGGATTTAAAGCTATTTTCTATAGGTCTTAATATATATTTTCAAGGTTTTTTATAATATATATATATTTAATTAGGTTAACTGGCTAGGTAATATACTATACTATATTTATAATAGTTAAGGATATATTCTTTAATGATAGAAAGAGGGTAATTTTAAGTAGTAAAATTAATATGTTCAATATATTATATCCAATAAAAAAGAAGATTATATTAAAATAAAAGCTTATAATTTGGCTTATTAGATAATAAAGTTTAATCTAGATATTATATTTTAATTACATTAGTAGTATAGTTAGACGTAAAAAGAATACTTCAATAATAATAAGAGAATCGTTATATAACTACTATTATTATTTAATACTATTTATTCGGTATAAGGGTAAGTAAAGGTATTCTCTAGAGGTATAATTATATTTAAAAGACCTAAGCTTAGTATTACTCTTATAGGCATACTAAGCTTAGACCTCTATAGAGATAGATTATTTATAAATCTGGCTTCCTACCGAAGATAATAAAACCTTTATATATTACTTATTAGTAAGTTTATAAAGGCCCTACTATTATAATACTTTAACCTAAGTAGGTTAATTTATATTAAGATGGATATTTTATAAATAGTAATAATAGATATGATTTTTTAATTTAATAATCAAGGTTAATATTACTTCATTACCTTCTAGTTTAAAAGTTTAATAAAAAAGAAATATAATTATAAAATACCTAATTAAAAGCTTATAATAAATATAAGGTTATTTAAATATTAATAATATTACTATTATAGAAATAATAATTTATTAAAAGCTAGGTAGGTATAATAATTATATCATATTAAAGCTTAAAGAAGGGAAGTTATTTTTATATAAAGGATATATATTAAAACTGGGTAGATATTAATTAGTAGTTAAGGTATAATTAATACTTAACCTATAATTAATCTATAGTCTAATTTGGTATTATAACTATCCCCCTACTAATTAGAGCTAGCCTTAATAGTTTATATAAATAGTAATATATTTATATTAATATTAATTATTAATAATATTAATTACTATTAAGTAGCTAGCTTAGGTATTCTAAAGTCCTTATAAAAGTAAGTCACTCCTAGATTAATATTATAAAGGTACTCCTTAAATCTAAATATAAATAACTCTCTTTTCCCCCATTTCTTTTGTTTTTTTTCTTCTTTCTTTAATATTATAATATTTTTATTATTATACCTATTCTATTTTATATTTTAAACCTTTATACTTTATAATTTTTGTTTATATTAAATTATATTATTTTCTTTATTTCTTTATATTCTTTATTATTATTATTTTATTTTATATTTCTTAGACTTTTAATTATATAAAGTCTTATTAAGTTAAAGATAAACCCTTTAATAATAATTAGCCTTCTATTAAAATCCTAAAATAAATTCCTATATAAAATAGTAAGGATATTTATATTACCTAAATATATACCTAGTAAAATTATTTTAGTTTTTTATTAATTACCTCTTTTAAAGATAATATTATAATTAAACCTTTTAGCTATACTTTTAAGAATTCTTATAATTTTTATTATATTACTTACTTTAATAGTAAATATTCTTATTATATAGATAAGTTCTTTCTAAAACTATTCTAATTTTTAATCTTATTAATTTTATATCTTTATAATATATCTACCCTATTAAGAGGGGATTTCTAAGATATTTTTTAGGTAATTTATACTTTAATCTCTTTCCTATTTATAGTTAAAAATAAAGAAAATAATAATCTCTATAAGTTTTTAAAGCCTATTTACTTTAATATAGCTATTATTATTTATCACCTTATTAATTCTTTCCTTTCCCTTAGAGAGATATATTATTACTTTTTCAATCTTAGTGGCTAGAAAAATACCTTTATTATAAGTCTTATTCTAACTTAATTAATTATTTCTTTTTAACCTTTTTTTATAAAAGAATTATTATATCTATAATACCTTAATTTCTTAATAATATATTATTTTAGCTTAATAATATCCCTTTTTTACTTCTAGGTTAATATATTTCTTTTTTTTATATAATCTTAATCTTATTCTAACTTTTTATTCCTAAAGGACTTTAACTTAGACCTTTTAGAATAATATTTAATAACTTTTTATTTATAATAATAATATTAGTAAAGTAATTTAGATTATTATAAAAAAGGCTTTTTAAGTCGGTTTTAATATCCTTTTAAACTTAATAGATATAGCTATTTTGGATAGTTTTATATAAAAGTGCTCTAATTCTAGATTAGCCTTAAATCTTTATTTTATCTATATTTAGTTTTTAAAGGAATATATCTATAATACTATAGATAATTAATAATTTAAAATATCTTAGGTTTCATTACTTTTAAGGTAAATTTAACTATAATATTATTATATCTTTTTAATTTTACTATAAAGGATCTTTATTATAATAGTATATTTATAACCAGTTAGTTATAACCTTAATTAGTACTTTTTAGGTTTATTTCTTTTTTTATATCTTTTTATAATTATAAATTTAGCCTTTTATTTTATTTTATATTTTTAATTTTATTATAATTATTTATAATTTAGGGTATATTCTTTATATCTTTAATTATAACCTATTAATTATACTTAAATATCTTTCCTTTAGAGATCTTTTTTATCTTAATTTACTTAACCTTTTAATCTTTTTATTATTTTTTAAGTTTAGATATTAATAAGGGATCTTAGCCTTTTTTATTATATTTTTTATATAGCTTTAATATATTTATATGGAGTATATTATAAATTCTCAAGTATCAATTTAAAAAGATAATCTTATAGGCTTATAAATTAAATCTTTTATAAATTTAAAATAATTCAATAAATCTTAATATTAATTTTTTCTTTTTTTAGCTTTAAGATTAAAATTCTTTATTAATAATATTATTAACTATTCTATATAAATTATAAGGGGTTTATAATAAAGGTTATAGTATTTTAGCTATCTTTTTATAATAGTTTTTTAATAATTTTATAGATTATTTTTGAGTTTTTATAGATATTGAACTAAAGTTATATTCTTAAGATCCTCCCTTAAGTAAGTATATTCTTACTAGCTATATAAAAATTAGATATATACCTTATAAATATTCTATTAAATAATACTTTAATAATTATATTTTATATAAAGTTATAAATATATTATATTATTTATAATAATCTTAGGTATATACCTTAATTATCTAAAAAGATATCTTAGATAATAGCCTAATTTCTAATTTATTCTTTTAATTTATCTATTTATTTATAACTAAAAGGCTCTTAATAGTTTCTATTTTATATATAAAATATAATAAAGTTCTAATTAGAAGTTATTTATAAAGACTAATTCTCTATTAGAGATGGTACCTATAGATATTTTATAAAATAATTCCTATTTATTATAAAAAAGCTTAATAAGATGTAATATTATTATTATAATAGTTATAAAATAGAACTAATAGTATTTTATTAGCCTATTCATTATTATAAAGATTATATTTATCCTTTTATCATAAAACATTACCAATAATAGCCCTATAATAAAATCGATGAATAGTTTCATTATTAGGCTTCTTAGCTATTATTATATAGTTTTTATCTTTTTAATATAGTTTTTTAGTAAATACTATAGGTCTAAATATATTTATTATCATCTTATTATCGGCCCTTTTAATAGAATTTCCTTTATAACAGCTTTTTTATTTATATTAATTCAAAATAGCTAGTTAGTTTATTATTATAATAAAGCTATAGGATTTCTCTTCAAAGTCTATGATTATTTAATATATAGACCCAATCTCTAAAATTTAGAAATTTATTTTCTATAGATTATATTTAAGTAGCCTCTTTTGAAATATAATATTATTTTTATATAAAAGTGTGGGATTTATTATAATCTCTAAAGATATCTTATTAAACTTTTAACTACTAGAGGTTTTAATTATATATAAACTATTTAAAGATATTTTATTTAATCTCTTTTCTTTTAAGATTCAGATTATATATAAATCATTTTTAACTTTCTTATTTAGCCTTATTTTACTTTTTAGGTATTTTTATATTATTATCTATATTTTAGCTATCTTACTCTTAAATAAATTTAATAAACCTAAATCCTAGAATATTTCTTTATAGATTCCTTTAGGTCTTAATAATATATCTATTAGATTAATCTTATCCTTTTAATATATAATTATAAAGTTATATAATATATAGTATAAGTATTACCTAGCTTATTTATTATTTAATTTAGTATTTTTTATAAATAATTATATATTTTAATAATTATTAAGGATTTCTATTTTTATTATAATACCCTTTAAATAGTATTATTAATATTTATAGGATTTCATATTTATTATTAATTTTTCATTTACAATAATATAATATAAAGGCTTTATTAAACTTTATTATAAATATTTATAATACCTCCCTTTCTTAAGGGTTTAATATAACTATTTTAGGCTCCTTACTATTCTAACTTCTCTTTAGGAATATAATTAATAAAGTGATTATTTAAAAGTAATTATAAATAAAATATCTATAGAAATTATAAAGCCTAAGGAAGATCTATATCTCTCTATAGGTAATTAACTTTTTCTATTCTTAAATAACTTTAATCTAGTTTAGGTCTATCTTAAATTTATATTCTAAGATAATTAATCCTAAAAGTTTTATCTTATCTTAATAGAGTAGATATTTTAATAGCTTAATATAAAACTTTATATTTTTTTATCCTATTTAAAATTAATTTTAAATATTCTATATAAAATTATTTTATTTTTAAAAAGATTAAAACATTATCTAAATATATTATATAGATTATATTTATTAAACCTTTTAGGGCCTAATAGATATAATATAAAAATGTTATTAAACTATTAACTAATCTAGATAGTATAATAAGGTACTTAAAGTAGCTATATTGAATATAAAATACTATTTTTTATTTATTACCTTGCTTAATATAAATTCTGTAATATATATCTTTTATACTAATCTTTAAAAAATATTTAGACTTTTAGATTTAATTGATAATTTCTTAAATAAGAAGTAAAAGATATTAACTTTGAATAATAACTTTATTAAGACTATAATAGTTAATATATAATTATATAGAGTTACCTTTTTTTAGGATTTATAGGATAGATATCTTTATATGACTTTAAGAAATATATTTAACCTTTCTTTAGATTATCCTTAGTATACTCTTAAAGTTCTTTAAATCCAATTTAAAATAGAAAATAAATTAGCCTATAAGGTAAGACTTTACTTTCTTTTAGATTAATTATATAATTAATTCCTTAATATTGAGGTGATTTCTTAACTTTATTAAAATTAAAAACCTTAATATAAGTAGATAATTTAAAAGAGATGTTTTTATCTTTAATATATTTTTTAGGCTTTTTATTTAATAATAAATATAAGTTTTTAAAAAATATAATTATTAAGACCTTTATAGTTTTTTTATATTTTTAAAAAAAGATTTTAAAAAAAAAGAATTTAAATTAAGACTATATATAATAAAAATATTAATATTTTATTTTATAGTTAATTTATATTCCTTAATTAGCTAGGAAAATAATAAATAGAATAATTAAGTCTTTAGTAGGATAGTTTTTTAATATTTAATTTATTTAGATCTTATCTTTCAACTAATAGTTTTTACTAATATATCCTACCTTTTAATATTTATAATAAGTAATTTTACTTAAGTATTTTTTATATTCCTTTATAGGCTTATAATTTAGATTTAAATTATAATAGTTTTTAAAATAACTAAAATAAATTAGTTAATTATTAAACTTTCTATAAAACTATACTTTTTTTTAAAATATATATTTAATTAAAGCTATTAGATATTATTTATTATATTTTTAAATATCTTAAATATAAATTATTAAGGTAATTATCTTTCTATAAGTTTTTAATAAGGTAATCTTATTTATAAAAATAATAAACTTAATATTAAATAAAAACTTAGAAAAAACTAATAGGCCTAAATTTAAGATTATTTTTAAAGAGATATTTTTTAAGTAAAATAAGGTAATTATAAAAGTCTTCTAGAGATTAATTAATTTATTATAAAAATAAGCTTTTTATAGTTTTTTTAAAGTTTTTTTTATAATCTTAAAAGGTATATTTAAAGTTATAAAGCTATTTATATATATTTATATATACTTATTAATAATAATAATATAATAATATTAATAACTTTATTATTTTTATTATTATTTAAAATAAATTTATAGAATTCTTAATAGATTTCTTTATAATAAAATATAAATTAGGTTATAAAATTATAGGATCTATTTCTATATTAATTAAGGTTAATTTAATATTAAGTTTTAAAGAAAGAGAAATAAAGTTAAATATTACTTTAATTAATAATTTTAAGTTAGTAAGGATTTAAATAATTAATATAGTAATCTATTAAATTTATATTTTTCTTTATTTTATAATATTAATTTATTAAGGGAGGTTTTATATTTATAAGGCAATTACTTCTTTAATAAGTTTATTAATACTATTAGGGGTATTTTAGGTATAAATTATTATCCTAGGTAGCTTAGGTTAAAGCTTTAGAATTATTATAGAAATAATAATTAATTAAAAGCTAAGTAGGTATAATAATTATATTATATTAAAGCTTAAAGAAAGGAAATTATTTATATAAAGAAAATCTATATTAATATTAGTTATATTCTTATTAATAATTAAAATATAATTAATAGTTAATTTATAATTAATCTATAGTCTAATTAGGTATTATAATAGAATTAAATAATCTTAACTAAATTAACTTAATTATTCTTTACTATACGGTCTGAATATTATATCAAATAATATTAATAAATTAGGTTTATAATCTTAATATATACCTTAAAAGTCTAAGAAGCCTAGAAAGAAAGTTTATAATAAGGTAGCTAATCTTCGATATTAATAACTTCTTTATTACGGTATTTAGATCTAAGTATAAGGCTTGGTATAACTACTTAGAGAAGTAAGTTAAATAGGTAATTAAGGCCTTAAGATAAGGATAATCTATAAAGCTAAACTATTCTGGTCTTGGCCTAAGATCAAGAGTATATAACTACTAAGGATAGAGAAGTTATATATAAGGCACTAAGGGGCTAGGATAGGTAGAAAGGTAGAAGGTTAAAATATATTAGAGGAATAGATTTAGAGTTAAAGTTAAAGTTAAGGTAGCCTAAAGTTAAAGGTGGCTTCGGGCCGAGAAATTAAATTAGTTTATATAACCCTTATTAAAATCCTACTATACCGTGATATAACATATAACGGTTAGGTTTTCCAAGGGATAAACTAGTCTAAACTAGGTTTATATTAATAGATACTATAGGGTATTATACTAAGCGGTTATAAAGTATTATATCTCTTAATAGTTAATAAAGCGGGTTAGGTATATTAAGGTAAAGAAGTTATATTAATAGCTAGTGTGTTAATATCTATAAAAGTACTAAATAAATATATATATATAGTGGTTTACTGGTATATAAGTGAGCTTCCTATCGAGGCTTATAATAGTCAGGGTAAACTATAGGATAAGTCTTATATATATAGGAGTGAGCTTTACAAGACTTATAACGGTTAGGTTTCCAAAGGGATATACTAAGCCATACTAGGTATATATTTATAGAATTATAGGATATAGTCTAAGCGGTAGGCAAAGATATCATATCTTTTAATAGTTAATAGAGCAGATTAGGCATATTAAGGTAAAGAAATTATATTAATAGCTAGTAAGCTAAGTTCTATCTAATACTAAATAAATATATATATATACTTAGATAGCTTATAATACCATAAGTCAGGCTTACGGTAAGTTATAAATTAAGGGCATAAGCCATATAGGCAGGCTTACGGTTACCCTATACCAAAAGCATAAGTCAATATATAATTAATTAAAATAAAATAGGGTATATATAATATAAATACTTTATCCTATTAGGTTATAATATAATCTCTCTCCCTTTCTTAATCTTATCCTCAAGACCTATATATCCACTTTTCTTTTTATATAATCCTAATATATACTAACTTAAACTTATAAAAATTCCTTTCCTTATTAATACTATATTAAAATCTAAGGCTACTCATAATTATCAAGCTTAGGCTATTTTAATCGAAAATACCGATTTCCTTATTATACCATATAATTACTATAAGCCACATCATTTAAAGTATTAGGCTAAGAAGGGTCATTCTAACTATACCTAATATACCTATTGTAGTCGAAAATATAATAAGAAGGGTATTTCTATTCTTAAGGGTTAGTTTATTTATAGTTTTCTTAGGATATAACTAATTTCTCTAGCTAATTATTTTATTCTTAAAAAATAATATCTTAAGTATAAAAAAAAGATTATTAAGACTAAATTATTAAAGTTATAATAATAAATTAATAAGTATTTAGCGTATTTAATATATCTATATCATTAGTATAGGTAGCTAAATAAGCGGGGTAGTAAGATACTATATCATAATATCGAAACTTTAGATAATTTAGAGGCGATAGAAAATACCAAGTTATTTACTACTATAAAAGCTTAGTTTATTAAAGTGACTAATATTATTAACTAGGGTAAGGTCTTTTTTATTAATATTAATAATAGAAATTCTTTAGAAATTATTAGGTATTAATAAGGTATTTTAGGGGTTCCTATATATTCTTATTTTCTAGGTAGTTTTTCTATTTAATTAGGTATTCTATTTTACCTTTATACCTATATATTTCCCTAATTACTTCTATTTTATAGAGTTCTAATCCTTTAATCTCTTCTAGTTTATTACTAATTTTAACTTAAATTATATTGACTACTAATTTAAGTAATAAAATATAGAAGATTAAATAGAGTCTAACCTTCGGTAATAGATCCAATTTATAATTATTTTTTAAGATTTTTTATAATACCTTATAAGGTCTAATATATTTATAGTCAAGTTTTTTCACTAGTTATTTTATTAAAATGTTTTTTATAGCGAGGTAAACTATATCTCCCTCTAAGAAGAATAGTCCCTTTATCCTTTTTAGATTATAATAGTTATTTATATGGTTTCTAATAAATTTAAGTTCTATCTTCATTTCTTTATAAAGTATCTTAAGGTCTTTACTTTTAATAATAATAATAAGGTTAATTAATTTTAATTCCCTAATATTATAATAAGCATCTAATATAAATCCAAAGTTTATATCAACTAATATAAGTTTTATACTTTCATTATAAACAGTATTATATATAAATTAGGTATATAATAGTTTCTTAACCTAGTTATCTTATTTATAATTAATATAGTACCATAGGTATTATTCCAGTATTTAATTTATATATTCTATCTATCTATCTATCTATAATTAAAAGGCTATAAATAATTTATAATTTAATCCTAAATATATTATAAATAATTACCAGAACTTAACTGTAAAGGTAGGTCCTCTATCTAAAATAATCTCTTATAATAGGCCATAAATAACCACAATATATCGGTAAAAAATATAAGAAAGTTCTTCTATATCGGTAACTTCTCTATAGGGTAGATAATATAAAAACTTTATCATTTAGTCAATAATAACCATAATACTATCATAAAAGATTCTAATTAAGAATTCTTCTAATAAGGATAGCTTAATTATAAAGTCCATTATAATAAAGTCCCATAATTTCTATACTACTAATAGAGCTTATAGGTTACCATATAGCTTATATTATTATATCTTTATCTTTTTATATAAGTCATATTATTTAATAACTTTTTTGACTTTCTCTTATAGTCAGGGAATATCATAACCTTATTTTTTTAGTCATTATATTATTTTTATAACTCCTTAATATCTATATAATAGGTATATATAAAATTCTTATAAGAATTCATACTCAATTTCTTCTTATTTTTATTTACTAAATTCAAGTTAAATTAAATACCTCCATCCAGGTAGTTTTTATCTATAGATTATATACTTATCTTAAATCTATTTTACTTATTTATTAAAGAATCTATAGAGATAACTTATAGTAGCTTTATTATAATTTTTATATATATCTTAGTAATATTTCTTTAGTTATTCCATTATAATTCGCCTAAATAGTTTAACATATTATTTAAGTTATTTATATATTAATCCTAATTAAGTCCTAACGATTATTCTAGCTTATTAGGTAAATTTATATTCTCCCTTATTATTAAGTTTTAGAACTTATTTATTATATTTAATTATACCGGCATTATAATCCAGTCTTTAACTAATTATATCTATATATCTATTATTAGATCCTTTACGGTAGATAATTATAAAATCAAACTTATATAGGTATTCTATATAATATAATTATTATCGATTTAATTCTTAAGTAATAGCAAAATATACTATATTTTAATAATTAATATAAACCTTAACTTAATAAAGACTTCCTATAAGGTAATATCTAAATTCCTTAAAGTAATTAAAGATTATTAAGAATTCTTTATTATAAATAGGGTAATTAAGTTCTATACTATAGAGTTTATAGGAATAAAAGGCAATTAGATATAGGTTTCCTTAATCGTTATATTAACCTATTTAGCCTCCTAAAGCGAAATCTAATATATCTATTTCTAGCTTAATTTCCTTATTAAGGTTAAATATAATTAAAATTAATTTACTTAGGATTATTTATTATATTACTTTAAAGGCTTTCTATCCTTTTAGTATTATTTCGGTAAACTTTTTTTTTTTTTTTTAAAGTTTAATTAGTAATATAGCAATCTTATTAAAATCTTATATAAATCGTCAGTAGTAATTAATAAAGCCTAAGAAATATTAGATTTCTTTAATTATTATTAATTCTAGCTAGTATATTACTACCGAGATTTTCTTTTAATCTATCCTAATTTCTCTAGGTATAATAATATATCTTAGGTAGCTTATTTCCTTAATATAGAAAAAACTCTTTTTTAATTTAATTAATAGGTTAGTATTTTATAGGGCTTTTAAAACCTTATAGATATATTCTTTATATTCTTTTTTATTATCTAAGAAGATTAGGATATTATCTAGGTAGTATATTATAAAGATATTAAGGTATTATCTTAGGATATTATTAATTATTCTTTAAAATATTATAGGTATATTTATAAAACTAAATGGTATTATTAGGTATTTAAAGAGTCTAAATTTAATTTTAAATACTAGTTTCTATTTATTTCTTTCCTTAATATGGATTAGATTATATACTCCATTAAGGTTAAGAGTAATAAAGATCTATTTTCTTTATAGCCAGTCCTTAAGTTCTATAATAAATAGAAGTAAGGTCTGATTTTTAATAATAAGGTTATTTAATTTATAGTAATTTATAACTAATTATAGTAATTTATCTTTCTTAGGAATAAATATTATTAAAAATTTTATTAAGGAGGTAAATATCTTAATATTTCCCTTAATTAGTTCTGATTTTAAGTACTCTCTTAGGGTCTTAAGTTTTTTAATATTAAGATTATAGATTTTCTAGAGTAATAGGATATCTATTTTAAGCTAAATCTTATAGTCTTAATGGCTATACTATAATACCTTTATATCTAATTCTTTCTAGAATAGTTTATTATAGATCCTATATTCTTTAGGAATATTTTTAAGTCGGTCTTTTTATACTATTATCTTAAGTTCTTTCTATTATTATAGTTATTTATCTAACCGGTAGAGTTATTTTTTAAGGAGACCTAAGATCTATTTTTTTTTATTTTTTCTTACCTTTTATATATTTATATTTAGTTTCTATAGGGGGTAATAAATTATATTTATATTATACTCTACTATTATTATTAATTAGAGTTTAAGATCTCTTATTATCTTTATAATCTATTCTATTATTACTATTAATATTACTTTAGATAGTAATTTAGCCTATTAGCTAGTTAATATAGGGATTATAAAATTTTAACTATAGTATTCTAAATAGGATATTAACCTTTTCTAGAGGTATAATATTAAAATCTATCCCTTAATTCTTTCTATTAATAAAGACTTTAAGGTAATTAATCTTTTAGTTTATTATTCTATTATTATATTTAAATAGTTATCTTTCTATATTTATAAGGGGGTATAGTTTTATCTTTTTTTCCTATAGTAGTTTTAGATATTCTATTAGTTTTAATAATATATAGTTATCTAGTACTTTATAATTAATCTATATAATTAGTTATTATTCCTTAATCTTAACTTTTAGCACTAAGTATTATAGATTTTCTATATCTAGAAGTCTTAAAGCTTTTTATTTTCCTAGTTTTTTAAGTTTTATTTCTTTACTTATCTATAGCTTTAGTATAGAAAGCTAGTTTTATTTCTTAATATATCTCGGTAGGTAAGTTTATATTTATTTTTATTATATTCTTTTCTATTGAAGTAGTTATTAGTATATTATTTATTATATAGTTATTATTACTATTTATTATATAGGTCTATATTATATTAATTTATATCTTTTAGCTTTTATAGTTCCCATTCTAGCTAGTTATTTATTTTATTATTATTAAAGTATTAGGTTCTAATTAGTTCTTTATATTATTTCTTAGAGTTTTCTATAATATTTATTATTTATTAGATCTCTATATATAGTTCTTTAATAAGGTTAATTTATTAATAATATACTAGACTGAATTAGAGTTTAATTACTTTTAGGTTTTTATATTATTAATATACCTTATAGCCCTTTATTTTTATATTAAGGTAGGGATTATTATTTAATATTCTAGAGATAGTTATTAAGAAGTAATTATTATCTATTTTTATCTATTTATATTTTTTATATTAATAATATTTATAAGATAATTAGGATATCTATTTATATAAGGTATATATTAGGTATATATATATATTATTCTTAGGGTTAAATACTGATTCTTTATATAAGGGGTTAAGTATATTTATAATATAATAGGCCTATATTATAAAGATTATATCTTTATTAGTTTTCCCTTTCTCCCTAGCTATCTAGATATAGCGATCTTTAGGTAATATAAAGTAATATAGGCCTAATTTATTATAATTTGGTTAGTAAGGTTATTCTTACTTAAGTTCTATTTATTTATCTATATAGCGGAGTTATTATATTCTATTTCGGGCGATTTTTCTATAGTATTTTATACTTTTTATATATTATAGTTCCTTTTATAAATTATTTTTTACTATTTTATATTAATTAGCTAGCTATTTCTTATATTTTAGGAGTATTTTATATATTAGGATATTATTTATATTTTAAATTCCTTATTTATATATTATAGTATTAACTTATTTATAATTAATAATTAGTTCTCCTGGTATATTATAGTATTATATAATAGTTCTTTTATTTACTAGCTATTTAATATATTATTATACATCGGCCCTAATGGAGTTTTTATTTAGGTAGCTTCCTTAAGTAATATTTAGCTATCCTTCTATATTAAGGATAGTTACTTTTCCCTTATTAAATATTCCTAGGGTTTATATTTCGTTTTGTTTTCTTTTTTCCTAATAAAGCTTTTTATATTATTCTATATCTTTTTTTCTTTATTCCTAGACTTTAGGTTATACCTTTCTCTTTATATTATATTCTTATTTCTTATATACTTATTTCTCTATTTAGGCTCGCTTAGGTAGTCTAGCTATAAAGGCTTTTTTATTAAGAATTAATTAATTTTCCTTTAATATATATCTATAATACTTATTAATAATTCTTTCCTTTAATAGGAATGGTTTATTAGGTACTTTTAGGCTACTACCTAAGGCTAATAATAGGTTAGGGGTATTATTATACCTAGATTAATATATTCTAAGTATCTTACTCTAGATTGCTATTTAAGGTTTATCCTATAGGTTAGTAAGTTTAAATATCTTCTTACCTTAAATAGGATTTGTAGGTTATTTTAGCTCGGGGTATATATTAACTATATATTTAAAGTTATTATTATTATAATATTTAGTTTTAAATATATCTTATAGCTATTATAGGCTATTATCCTATTATATAGCTCTTAATACTATAGGTCTAGAGTTTATTCTATATAAGGTATTATTTAACTAGTTATCATCTCGGTATTATTAATTTCTCTAATTATTATAGTTACCTTTATTTTATTCTTTATTAAGGTAGTAGGGGTTAAAATTAGTTTCCTTAACCTTTATAGTTTTCTCTTTTTTATATTTATATTATTATTTATTAATCTCATTGGCTATAATAATATACTCTATAAGGATATCTAATCGATTTACCTTATAAAGCTTATTCTTAACTTTCTCTCTAAGGCCTTAATAGTAAATTTCTATTAGTATATTATTATCCTATTTAGCTTTAATATCTAGCTATTTAAATTTAGCTAAGTAGGTGATATAAGAGCCTATCTAGCAGAGAGTTATAATATTGGCTATTACTTATTATAATTTATTTATAGCTTTAAAGTTATTTTTAAGAGTAGTTTTAAAGTTTCCCTAATCTATAAAGATATTTTAAGCTTCTTAATTTTATAGATTTTTATTATCTTTATATTTAAAATAGTCCCTAAGGATTGATTTAAATTAATTACTTATAGTTCCTTAGATTAGGGGTATAATAAATAGTATCTTAGATTCTATACTTTTTAACCTATTTAGGAATATTTAGAAATATCCTTTTATTTAGGTTAGAAATAAAATAGTATTATTAAATTAACCTAAGAATAATACTAGCTAAGGCGGTTTAATAGCTTCTTTAAGGTCTTATTTTATATCTAATGCCAGGGCTAGGGTAGCTAGCTATATATTAACTTATCCTTAGAGGGTATTAACCCTATTTCGGAGATATTAAAGTTTAGCTATTATTTTTACTATATTAGGGGGTACTTTAATATAAAAAGGTATTAATCCGGTAGGGTTCGATATTTTAATAGTATAGTATTATTATTTAAATTATATAATATAATACTAAATAAAAGCTATTAATATATAGTAGTTAGTTTTCCTAAGGGATAAACTAGACCGTTCAAGGTTTATATTAATAAAACTATAAAATATAATCTAAGTAATAACGAAATATTATATCTCTTAATAGTTAATAATATAGGTAAGGCTTATTAAGGTAAAGAAATTATATTAATAGCTAATAAGCTAAGTTCTATCTAGTGCTAGATTAATATATATATATACTTAGGTGGCTTATAATATTATAAATTAGGCTTACGGTAAGTTATAAGTCAAAGGTATAAGCTATATAAGCAGGCTTATAGTTACCCTATACCGAAAGCGTAAGTTAATATATAGTTAGTTAAAAATAAAATGGGGTATATATAACATAAGCGCTTTATCCTATTAGGTCGTAATACCTATTAGCGATATTTTAAGATACTAAAGAAGGCTTTAAACCTTAGAACTAACTAAAAAGAATGGATTATTAAATAGGAAAGGATAATCTAATTTATAAAGATTAGAAAGGTAATTAAAATATAATACCTAAATATATAATTTAAGGACCTATAGTTAATATTAAAGAATACTTTTAAGATCTTTATTTATATTAAATCTAGTTAATATAAAATAGAGATTAAGAATAGAATATATTTTTTATTAATATTCTTTATATATTTTAGATAAGAAATTTAAAATAGAAAGTAAAAAATAAAGAAAGAAAAGCATAATTAAATTATAAAAAAAAGCCTTAAATTAATATTTTAAGTCTTATTGTTAAAAAATCTTAAATGAATATTTATAATACCTCTATTATTAATAGAAAGCCTTATAAAATGGCCTTACCTATTTATTAAAGATATTTAATAATTAATTAAAGAGAAAGGAAAATATAAACTTTATAAAAAGATATATAAAAGCCTTAATATAGCTTTATATTAATTAGCTTTTCTTAATAAAGCGCCTAAGAGACTCACTTTAATATAATAATAGATATCTTTAATTAAAGAGTTAAATAGAAAAAAGAAGTTTAAGAACTCTTTAAAAAGTTTTAAAATAAAAATAAAATTTTAAAAAAGAAATTAAATTAATCAAATAGGATATAATATATAATCTTAGATAAGGTAATTATATTCTTAATATTAAGTAATAAATATCCACTTTAAAGCTTAATAATCCTAGATTTAGGTAGTATAATCTATATCTTTAATAATACCCAAAAGTTTAAAAACCTATATAATACTTTATATAATAAAATTATATATATTAGATTAAAAATCCTTTTAATTTTTAAATATAAAACTATATTAATTAAGGTTTAAAACCTATAAAAGAAGCCTTAAATCGTTACTTTATATTATATTATATACCATCTAGAGATAGGTATTAATCTAATATTATTATAATTTCTATATTAATTTAACTATTAATAGGATTAAAATAATAATAATAATATTATTAAGTATATTAATAAATATAATTTATATAGATTAAAATATAAATATAATTAATATATATTAAAAAATAACCTTAAAGTAAAGAATTAAGCTTTATTTACTATAAATTATCTTTATTATAACTCTTAGACTATAGAAAAACCTAACCTTATAAAGGTAAAAATTTAATATTATTATTTAGGATATCCTAGATTAAAAAGCCTAGAATAGCTCCTAAATTATACTTTCGCTATCTATATAAAAAGATTAATAACTATTAAATATAATATATATAATTTAATAAAGATAAAATATTAAAAATACTATAAACTATAATAATAAAGCTTAAGACCTAGAGAATAAATCTTATTAGAATTCTATAATTATTTAACAGGGCTTAGTAAATACTTATTCTATAGGATTATTATAGATTAAGAATTAGGTCTTTATTAAGATTATTACTTTAAAAATTATTAACAAATATTATTACTTTTAATATTTAAATATTTTATATAAATACTTAAAATAATATATAATATAAAGGTTTAAATTATTAAAATAGATAATAAGGTTTAAAAAAGTAATTTAATTAATATATAACTTATGAAAAAGGGAATTAAAATAGATAAAAATATATTCTATACTTAATAATAAAATAGCTTTAATAAGTATTCTAGAGAGGTAATAGGAAAAAAAGATTATTAATAATTAATAATAAACTTCTTAATAGCCTTTAGCCTAAATTTATAAAGATTATAGTCTATCTCTTAAACTAAATTATAAAATAGTATTTTAATTAAAGAATACCCTATAAAAGCTTCTTTTTATAAATATTATATTTATAAAATTAAAACCAACCTTAAGTTAATTATATAAAGACTATTAAATATAAAGTATTTATATTAACTATATTAATATAGCTAAAAAAGAAATACCTATAATCAAGAATAAGCCTAAAAGCTTAAATAGGCTTCTTGATTAGATATAATTCTTAAAATATCTTTTAAATATAAAATCTAATAATAAATAAGATCTATATTATATAAAATATTATATTTAATAAAGAAAAGTTCTTTAATATTAATAAAATATAAATAAGATAAATAATTACTTAAAAGACCCTTAAAGAGATTTAAATATATTTAAATTCTCTTTTAGGCCTTAAGTAAATTAATTAAATTATAAAACCGGTTTAAAATCTAGATAAATAATAAATATTTAAAATAAATCTTAAAAGCTTTATTAAAGACTTATTTATAAAGTAAATAAAATTAAATAATAAATAAGGTTTAGAATCTTTTAAATATACTTAAATATACTTTAAGTCCTTCTTAATATTACCTAAAAATCTACCTTTAAACTTCCTTACTTAAATTAAGGTTTAGACCTTTATAGAATAAAATAATAAAAAAAGGTTAGAAAATAACCTTCTTATCTTTAATCAAGTATTCTATATTAATATATAATCGGTCTCTATAATAAAGGAAGAGAATATATTAGTCTTAAAGATAATAAAAAATAAATTAACCTATAAAGTATTAAAGCCTAAATATAAAAAGTAAAATATAGAAATATAGCTTATTCTTAATTAGGAAAGATATTTTAAAAAAAACCTATTAAAGATATTAAATTTATATAGTAATCTAGATAATTATAGATTTAAGGTAAAGTTCAAGTAAGCTTAGAAAGATTATTTAAAGAGCTATAAATAAATAAGATCTTAAATAAAAATATTAAAAAGTAATTTAGTAATTTATATCTTAAAAATACTAGACTATATATAGATATTTATCTATAAATTTAATAAGTATAGCTATTTATAAAAATATAAAGTAAGGCTTATTATTAAGGGAGATTAATAATAAAAATTAAATATAGAAAATATATATATAGTAACCTTAATTAGAATATTATCTTAAATACTATTAATAATAATAATAAGGTATAACCTTAAATTACTTTAATATAATATAGTAAATATATTTATAAATATAAAATTATAAAGTAATATATTTATAAAGTTTCCTCCTAGGTTTAAATAGGGCTATAAAGAAAGGTAAGTATTAAAATTTTATAAAGTATTTTATAAATTATAAATTATATAGCTTTTATAGTAAATAAAGGTTAAAAATACTTTTTAAACCTTAAAAGCTAAATTAATCCCTAATAAACTATATTACTATTAAAGAAATAGAATATTTATCTTCTTTTATATAGATAATATAATTATTATATTTAAAAAAGATAATAAAGATAATATCTTAGAGCTAGTTAAGTCATTAAAGTAAAAATATAAATTTATAAAAAGAAATAAGTTTTAATAATTCCGTAATATAGAGATAATCTATAATTATAATTTAAGACTTATTTAGGTTATTTAAGTTATATATCTATAGAAAATATATAAATTATATATTAAAGATATATAAAATAGATTTTTTATAGAATAAGAAAAGCTCTTTTCTTTTAAAGGGATTATAGGTTAATAAATTATTATATAATATAAAAGAGTAATTAGATTCGCTTTATATACCTATATAATTACTAAATTAAATATCTCTTTTATTATATTATATCTAGCTAGGTTTATAAATAACCCTAGGGAGAAATATATAAAAGTAATAAATTAACTCCTTAATTACCTTTATATAATATGTTTCCTTATTTTATAGTTTAGACCTAAAATTAGCTTTAAGGTTTATAATAATATATCTTTTATAAATAATATAATTAACTAGAAGAGCTTATAAGGCTTTATAATTAGATTTTTTAATAGTATTATTACTTAATAAGTAAATAAATAAGATATAATAATTACCTTAATAATAAAGATAGAATTATTTATATTTTTATAAATAATAAAAGAAGAATTCTTTTAATAGAGATTACTTTAGAATCTTAAAATTATACCTTAAACTAGCTATTTATACCTTATTTATAATAATACCTAAATAATTAGGCTATTTATAAATCCTCTTTAAAAGCTAAAGATTAAACTTAGTATATTAATACTTATAATTATTAATTATAATAGTATATCTAAAAGAAAACTATATTTCTTATCTATAAAGATATTATAGAAATAATAATTAATAGCCTAATTAAAATACTATAAGGCTAAAAACTAAAGGGGAGTTATAATCTATTTAGACTTATTAATATTAAATAATATATTATAAAGCGAAGAGAAATAAATATAAAGGAAAGATTAATTAAGGAAATAATAAATAAGTTTTATATTTAAATTATAAACTTTAAATTATTATTTTATATCTTTAAATTATATAATTATATTTAAAAAAAAAGATAAATTATATATTAAAGAAAAGACTTTAATTTATTAATTACCTAAAGGTAGGAAATACCTAAAGGTAATTAAAAACTATAATCTATACTATAAAAATATAAAATATTACTTATTTAAATTAAATAAAGGTTATTATTAAAAGGAAAAATATTAATAATAATATTAATTAGTATTACCTTAATAATAATATATCTTTTATTTTTCTTTTATTTTAAAATAGTTAGTAAGCTTTAAAACTATAAAATAAAATATAAAAATATACCTACTTAACCATCTAATCCTTAGGCTATTAGATATAATCTAGGAAGAAAAAAGCTATAGGTAATATAATAAGAAGATTAGAGACTTATATTAATAAAATAAACTTTAAAAATAATAAAGATATTTACTTATATTAGGCGGTAAAAGCCACAAAGTTTATATTACTTATAGTAATACTTATTAAAATAGTCTTAATACTCCCTAAAAATCACTCCCTTAGGAATATTTATATTAATAAGGATATTATTAAGGTAGCCTAAGTATAATATATTATAATAGATAATAACGCTAAAAAGTTAATTAAGTGATAAAATAAGAAATCAAAGTATTTATATATTATTAATAGTATTAACTATAGAGGTAAATTAAAATTAATAGGTAATATAATAATAAAGCAGTAATAAAAGGCAGGAAGAAATATTATTCTTACTATATTTAATTAATATTACATATCTTTATTTTAAACCTTAAACTTACTTAATATTAAAGGGAGGGGGGAAAGAAAAAAGTATTTACTATTAAGTTAATTAATTAAAAAAATAAAATACTAAAATAAGCCTTAAAATAGATATATAATATAGCGGCGATAATAATAATAGTAAGAACTTATATATAATAATATAATTCTAAATAAAGAAAATTAATAAATATAATATAAAGAGTTAATAAGTAAAAGAGGCTTAAAGGCTTAAAAGTAAGCTTGAAAAAGAAGATTATATACTAAAGATATTAATAAAGCTAAAAAAAAGAAAAAGAAGAAACTCCTTTATAAGAAAATCAATATTTTATATCTCTATAATTATAAATAAGCCTTTATTTTATAAAATATTAATTTATTATTATTATTATTAAATAATAAAGTATTTTTTATTTATAAATTATAAATAATAAATATAAAGCTATTATAATAACTATATAAAGTATTTTTTATTATTAAAATTATAAATAAAGACCTAAAATACCTAAATAATAGCTATAAATTCTATATAATAGCTTAAGTATTATAATAATATATATATTTATAAAGCTATTATAATATAAAGAATTAATTAAAGATTAATAAATAATAAACCTAATATACTAAAATATACCCTAAATAAGGCTAGAAAAATATTAAATTATTATATCTTTCTAATCTAGGGAGGTATATTAAACCGGAGATATTATATAATAATATAAAGTGTATTTTAATTAATTTAACCTTAGATCGAAATAAGGAAGGTTATATAACTTATTAAGTCCTATTTAGGCATAGCGTAGTTAAGATAGCCTAAAAGAGGGGAAGCAGGCCAGATAGATTATAGATTAAAAGAGAGATCAATTTTAACCATAAGTCATGGTTTAACAGTAATGAACACAGCTATAGACTGGGAACCGGGAGCGACTTTCTAGTACTCCCGCCCTTCATATATACGTAATTTACTATAGGGAGTATTAGAGGGCCGAAAAACGCCGAAAGCTGTTAAACCTAATGATCGATTTGCTTTCTTTATCTTCTGCCTAATGTGTCCTTACCCCTCTTTTGTAGTAGTATCTAGAGCTATTCCTATTTGAGATGCCCCTTATCATATGACTTGCCTATCCTTCTTCCGGGGCTTACATGGCCAAAACGCATTAGTCTAGATAGCATTAATATTAGGTACCATGGTTCCGACGGGTTTTCGACTAGTCCTATGACGCTGTGGGGATGTAAGTTTGCGGGGTAAAGTACAGAAATCTAAAACTGTGGCAAAAAGATAACTTAGCCTTTGGCGTATGCATGCCTTATCTGCTCCGTACAGATAGTGGAAAGTTTGTTCTAAGACGCCCGCTCTTCTCTTCTCAAAACGCATGCCTACCCCAGCTACCTCCCGACCTTGGCTTAGCCAATTCCTGCAAAATTTTCCTCTAATTTCAGGCTGCGGATGTTCTCATTTGGATTTCCTACATTCGTACCCCAGGGCCTTTTGCAGCAATGTCAGCTCGGTATCGTGTACGTTTTGCTCCCGAGAATATTCCCGGCTTTCTCACATACCGGCAACAAGAGCTCCCCTGTGCGACGGGCAAGAACAGTGCCAAGAGCCGTTTAGGTTGCCGGGAGTGCAAGCACCGCCGCGTCAAATGCGACGAGCGATATCCTATTTGTCGGCATTGCGAGAGACGCAATGTTGTCTGCCATGCGGCCCCGCGCAGCGTCAAGTGGCAATTCGCCATGCCGTGGCTATCCAGCACTATCACGATGGATGCGAACGTGAGTCGATTGTGCCACGACAACCAGCAGCTTTTACAATATTGGTTTGAGCATGTTAGCCAAATGATGGTACTTGTCCCAGACGAGAACCCCCTGTCATATCCAGTAATGGAGCATGTAGCTACTTCTAAGCCTCTCCTACATGCCATTCTGAGCTTTACTATCGCGCACCAACATTACTTTATGCGGGCCGATCTCAACCCCAGCCTGATCCATCGAGGCCTTGCCCTATCATCACTCCAGAAAGAGTTACAAGCCCATCAAAAGCCACCTGTATCATCATTCCTGACAGTGATGCTTCTAGGTTGGTCTTCCTTTTGGATCGAGCAAGATACGATGGAATGGCGAAAGGAACACGTCCGTGGGGCGCGCATCATCCTTGATGCGATCCTTAGGAACACGACCAAAATCGACTCATCGGTCCATTTCATCGCAGGTGCCTATATCTACTGGGATATGACAATCGGCCTCACAACAGATACTTCTGACTTCCAACCTCTGGATATAGGTCCTATTTCGACATATATCCGTGATTATAAGGATCAATATCACCCTATCGCCGGGCGATCTCTAGAGATTTTCTACATCTTGGCAGACCTTGGCCGTTACTGTCGAAGAATCCTTCATGATGGCACTGCCCAAGATCCCCTCCTCGAACTCTCATTCGAGTCGAAGCTGCTTGGGTGGGATATTCCACAGCACAACGACGTACTCTATTTATTAGGAGATAGTTTCAGGAAACATGGCTTAATCATGCTTCATCGATCATGCCATCGCGCGTTATATCCCGGGAGCAGCCTAGTGAGCGTGTTCGGAAGCATTTCGAGTAGCCTCCACGATATCGACTTTATGGATAGCTACGAGACCTCTCCTCAAACCACATCTGGAACCAGCCATTGTATTGATTATGATGAGGGTTCACTTGGCCACTTCTACGAACAACCTGGTAAACACCTCAGTCAATCCGATAACGAGAGCGATGCCAGTGACGAAATACCAAAGGTCGACATATCTCTCAGCGGTGAACTGCTTCTGTCGACGCTCGTTAACGAGGCTAATCGAGATTCCGCTCTCGAGGTGGTTACTAACCTTACGAAAATTCCACTATCCTCACCATATTTCAGTATACAAGGTATACCACTGCTAAGTGCAGGATCTGAGTTGACAGCGGATGATATGGAGGCGAGAGAGGAGATACTTAAAAGATTTAAGGCCTTATATTCAGTAAATCGCTCGGAAGTAAATCTATGGGCTTGTGATATTCTGCAAAAGGTGTGGAGCCTCCGGGACGAGAATCTTCACTATGTTACATTATATGAGATTGCTTTACAGGAGGGAAATCAGTGGTGGCTTGCTTAATATAGTTAATAAGAGATAAATTGTATAAAATATATATGATGAAATAGTATATATAATAAGTAAGTAAGATAATTAGGTAAGTACTATACCTTTTCTCGGAATTTAAGATAAAGATTATTTTAAAATAGCTATAAAGTTTTTTATTAATTAGAACTACTTATTATATTTTTATATAAATAACTTTAAAACTAGTTAATATATAGTGTTTAGTATTCTACTATAACGGTTAGGTTTCCTAATGTTACGACCCCAGCGATTACGTCACGTGCCCCCTACCTTTTCCAGCCTATTATATACCAATTTATATTGATTACGATTACTATTGTGATCCTCGCTTAAGGATCACAATACTAACCGTAATCTACGAACTACGATTACGAACCCAATCGTAATCCCTTAGATATACCTTAAGTATATATATATATTTACTAGCACTTTTATAGATATTAGCTTATTAGCTATTAATATAATTTCTTTACCTTAATAAGCCTAATCCGTATTATTAACTATTAAGAGATATAATATTTCGCTACTACTTAGATTATACCTTATAATCCTATTAATATAAACCTAGAATGGTCTAGTTTATCCCTTAGGAAATCTAACTATTATATATTAATAGCTTTTATTTAGTATTATACTATATAATCTGAATAATATTACTATATTATTAAAATATCGAACCTAACTAGGCTAGTATCTCCTTATATTAGAGTACCCCCTAGTATGGCCGAAATAATAGCTAAACTTTAGTATCTCTAGAATAGGGTTAATACCCTTTAAGGATAAGTTAATGCGTAGCTAGCTATACTAGCTCCGGCACTATATATAGAATGAGACCTAGGAGAAGCTCTAAAGCTACCTAAGCCAGCCCTATTTTATAGAAAGGCTATAGATATGGTCCCATTCCTAATATGAATAAAAGGATATTTCTACCTATTCCTAAATTAACTTAAGAGTGCCGAGGCTAAAATATTATATATAGCACTACTTATTTAGGGAGATGCTATAGACTAGTGGGACCCGATCTATAGGGACTACCTAGACCATAAGGATAACCCTAATCTTTAGGATTAAGAAACCTAGAATATCTTTATAGATTAGGCTAATTTTGAAGTAGCCCTGAAAGAGAACTTTAGAGTCGTAAATAAAGAATGATAGGCCATAGCCGAAATTATAGTACTATAATAGGATAAGTCCTGCGCTATATACTCCACTAGATTTAGGTAGCTAGCCTTAAAAACTAAATGGGATGATAATATACTTATAGAAATCTATTATCGAGGACTTAAGGATAAAGTTAAGGATAAACTCTATAAGGTAGATAGACTGGATATCCTCTTAGAGTATATTACCATGGCAATTAAGATTGACGAATAATAGTATAAATATAGAAAGGAGAAAGCCATAAAAGTCAGGGGAAGTAACTTTAATCCCTATTACCTTAATAGAGAATAAAATAATAATAAAGGTAACTCTAGTAATTAATAAAATTATTATTATTAAGGAAACCGATAAGGAAATAACCAGATAAATAATATCTTATATAGAATAAACCCTAGAGTAATAATATTAGGAGCCACATAATGGGATAATAATCTATAATAATTATGAGATATATTTAAAACTAAATATTATAACTATAATAATTATAGATATATAGCTAATATATGCCCTAAGCTAAAATGACCTAGAAATCCTAATTACGGTAAGAAAATATTAGGACTTACTAACTAATAGAATAAACCATAAATAGCTATTTAAAGTAAAATACTGGGAATATATAGATCTAGATATAATAAAATACCTGACTTGCTATTAATACCTAAAAGTAGCCTTAGGGTATTAAAAGAATATTTTCTATTAAAAGAAGAAATTATCGATAAATATTATAGATATATACCCGAGAAGATATAACCTACCCTAGATAAGAAACCCCTGACGGCCAGACCCCCTAAATAACTAAGAATGGAAGAGTAGCTATGTAAGAAATGAGTATATAATATTATAAGAAGGGTATAACCTGAGGCCTAGGAATAAAGGAAGAAAGATATGGAAAGATATAAAAAGCTCCTTAAAGAGAAAAGGAAGGAAAATAAGAAATAAATCTTAGGAGTATTTAATAAGGGAAAGATAACTATCCCTGATATGGAAGGATAGTTAAGTATTATATTACGAAGATACTTAAATAAAAACTTCTCTAAAATAGATATATAGAGATATATCGAATAACTAGCAAATAGAAAGACCATTATATAATACTATGATATACTAGGATAATTAACCGTTAATTACGAAAAACTTAATACTATAATATACCGATAAAGTATTTAGGATATCAATAATATTCTAATATATAAAATATTCCTAGAGTATAAAGAATACCTAGCTAATTAATATAAGGAAGTAAAGAATAACCTATAAAAAGAACCATAATATATAAGGAGTATAGGATATTATAGGAAAGCCGCCCGGAATAGAGTGCAATAACTTTATTATATAGATAAATAAATAGAACTTAAGTAAAAATAACCCTACTAGCTAACCTATAATAAACTAGGCCTATACTATTTTACCTTATCTAAAGACCGCTATATCTAGATAGCTAGGGAAAAAGGAGAAACCAATAAGGATATGACTATTATGGTATAGGCCTACTATATTATAGACATATTAAACCCCTTACATAGAGAACCAATATTTAACCCTAAGGATAATATGCGTATATACCTAATGCATACCTTATATAAATAGATATCCTAGTTATTTTATAAATATTACTAGTATAAGAAATATAAATAGATAAAATTAAATAATAATTACTTTTTAGTAACTATCCCTAGAATATTAAATAATAATCCCTATCTTAATATGGAAATAGAGGGTTATAAGGTATATTAATGGTATAAGAATCTAGGAGTAACTAAACTTTAATTTAGTCTAGTCTATTACCGATAAATTAACCTCATGAAGGAATTATACGCGGAGATCTAATAAATAATGAATATTATAGAAGACTTTAAGAAATAATATAAGGAACTAATTAGAACCTAATACTTCGATAATAGCGAGATAAATAGCTAGCTAGAATGGGAACCGTAAGAACTAGAAGATATAAATTAATACGATATGGACCTATATAATAAGTGGTAATAATGGCTATATAATAAGCGATATACTAATGACTGCTCTGATAGAGAAGGATATAATAAAAATAAGTATAAGCTTACCTACTGAGATATATTGGGAAATAAAACCTGCTTTCTATATTAAAGTTATAGATAAGTGAAAAAACCAAACTAGAAGAACTGGGAAGATAAAGAACTTTAGGACTTCTAGATATAGAAGATTTATAATACTTAGTACTGAAAGTTAAGATTAAGGGATAATAGCTAACTATATAGATTAATTGCGGAGTAATAGATAATTATATCGTATTAGAACTGGTAGAATATCTAAAATTATTATAGAAGAAGAAGGCAAATCCTTACTTACTTATGAATATAGAAGGATAATTATTTGATTATAATGACGGGATAATAGACTAAGAGATTGATTACCTTAAGGTCTTTATTAATGGAAAAAATTAAGGGATAGATTTCGATATTATATCTCTAGAAAAGGTTAATATCCTATTAGGAATGCTATAGTTAAAATGCTATAACCCCTATATTAACTGGCCAATAGGCTAAATTACTATCTAAAGTAATATTAATAGCGATAATAGAATGGATTATAAAGATAATAAGAGATTTCTAACTCTGACTAATAATGACGGCAGAGCACCGCGTGAAAATACTAATTTACCTACCCCAAAGGGAATAAAATATAAATATATAAAGGGTAAGAAAAACCAGAATAAATAAGTTCTAGGCCTCCTTAAGAAGTAACTATACTAGCTAGATAAGTAATTATAATAATAAAAGGAGATAGAAATAGTAATATAGGAGGACCGACTGAAAAATATTCCTAAAGAATATAGGATCTATAATAAACTATTCTAAAAAGAATTAGATATAAAGGTATTATAGTATAGCCGCTAGGACTATAAGATTTAGCTTAAAATAGATAACCTATCACTTTAGAAAATCTATAATCTTAATATTAAAGAACTTAAGACCCTAAGGGAGTACCTAGAATTAGAATTAGCTAAGGGGAATATTAAGATATCTATCTTATTAGTAGGATTTCTAGTAATATTTATATCTAAGAAAGATAGATTGTTATGACTAGTTGTGGACTACCGTAGATTAAATGACCTTATTATTAAAGATTGGACCTTACTTCCATTTATTATAGAACTTAAAGACCGGCTATAAGGAAAATAGATCTTTACCGCTCTTGACCTTAAGGGAGCCTATAATCTGATTTATATTAAAGAAGGAGATAAATAGAAAATAGTATTTAGAATTAAGTTTGGACTTTTTAAGTACCTAGTAATGCCATTCGGTCTTATAAATACGCCTATAACCTTTTAAAGAATAATTAATAATATCCTATAGTAATACCTCGATATCTTTATAGTATACTACCTAGATAATATCCTAATCTTCTCGGATAGTAAAGAAGAATATAGGGAATATATCTATAAGGTTTTAAAAGCACTCTAGGATGCCAACCTATTAATAGAACTAAAGAAAAGCTTTTTTTATATTAAGGAAGTAAACTATCTAGGATATACTATCTCGCCAGGAGAAATTAAGATAGATTAAAAGAAAATCTTAATAATAGCTAATTAGCTAGAATTAATAATAATTAAGGAAATTTAAAGCTTTTTAGGTTTTATTAATTACTATCGACGATTTATATAGGACTTTAATAAGATCGTTATATTATTGACTGAACTCTAAAAGAAGGATAGAAAGTTTACCGGAATAATACCAGAAGGATAGAAAGCCTTTAAAGCGATATAATAAGTAATTCTAAGCGAATTAGTTTTAATTATATTTAACCTTAATAAGGAAATCAAATTAGAGATAGATATATTAGATTTCGCTTTAGGAGGGTAGATAGGTTAATACGATAACTAAGGAAACCTATATCTAATTGCCTTTTATTCCTATAAACTTTACGGTATAGAACTTAATTACCCTATCTATAATAAAGAATTCCTAGTAATTTATAACTACTTTAAGGAATTTAGATATTACCTTATGGGAAGTATATATAAAATTAAGGTCTATACCGATTACTAAAATATTATATATTTTACTATAATATAAGAACTTAATAGGCGATAGTTATGCTATGTAGAGTACTTAAGTGAGTTTGATTTCGTTATTATATACTGTAAAGGATTAGAGAATAGCAGAGTAGATACTATTAGTTAATAAGTAGATTATGATATAGAAATTACTAAATTTAATAAATAACTACTAGAATTAAATAAAAAAGGGGAATATCGATTTACTTAATAAATGAAAGTATTAGGATAGATATAAAAGGTAATTACTATGGTAATACCGGAAGGATAAGTATGTGATTTTCTTTATGAATTCTATTTATACCCTTTATATAGATATTAAGGAGTTATAAAGATAATAAAGAGACTCTTAGAATAAGGATATTAGATCTTATGATTATAATAAGAAGTCGAGGAAACTATTAAAATATACAATCTATATATGAAAATAAAATCATAGCGATATAAGCTATATAGTATATTATAAGCTCTACCTATAGTAGAATGACCTTGGGGATTAGTAATGATAGACTTTATAATTAAATTACCGCTATTAGAAGAACCCTTAACCGGAATCTTTTATGATAGTATTATGGTTATTATTAATAGACTAATTAAGTATTTTTATTACCTACCCTATAGAGAAGTAATAGATATAGAAGAACTTTTTTATATTTTCTATTGATATATTATAGCTAATTATGGCCTACCTAATGAAATTATTTCCGATAGAGGATTAATATTCATAGTAAAATTCTGGTAATTACTTATGGCATATCTTAGACTAAATTATAAACTCTTAATAGTATTTAGATTATAAATGAATGGATAAATAGAATAAATAAACCAAGTCGTAGAATAATACCTATGGTATTATATTAACTACTAGTAGGATAATTAGGTCGAAAAGCTATTAGCTGCCTAACTTATCTATAATACTGTCTATAATAAAAGTATGAAATTTATATCTATATTTATAAATTATAGCTATACCCCGGAATTATATTATGAGGTATGAGAATTAAAGTATATTAATCTAGTAATTATTATTAAAAGCGAAGACCTTAAAATACTTTATAAAGATATAAGGATGGAGTTAGAATTTATTCGAAATAGAATAAATTATTATTATAACCCTAAAAGAATAGAAGGACTATTTTTTATAGAGGGAGATATGGTATACTTCGCTATAAAGAACGTTATAATAAAATAACTATCTAAGAAACTAGACTATAAGTATATTAGACCTTATAAAATTATATAAAAAATCAGAAAATATAATTATAAACTAGACTTTTTACTAAAAGTTAAGCTTTACCTAATTATTTATATAGCACTACTCGAATTAGTAGTTAATATAATTTAAGTTAAGATCGGTAATAAATCTAAAGAGATTAAAGGATTAGAATTCTATAAAGTAGAAGTAATTAGGGAAATATATAAGTATAAAGGTAAAATAGAATACCTAATTAAATGGAAAAACTACCTAAAAAATAAAAATATATAGGAACTACTAAAATACCTTATTAATACCTAGCGATTCCTAAAGAACTTCTATTAGTAATGGGATTACCTAAAGGGCCTATATCGCCGAATTTATTATTAAGACTAAAAGAAGCCTAATTAATCTCGTTAGGAATGCCTAAAGATTGGAGATTATAAATAACCTAGTCTTTATAGGACTATAAGGCGGGAAGAATATTGTTATTCTTATCTAGCTTTTATATACTATACTTAAATAAATCGGCCTTGCATTCCTTTACTCGCTTTTTAATCTTATAAATTCTCTATAATTAGCTTATAGCCTTAGCTAAAGAAGCCTATAACTTAGTAAGTTAGTTATAAAGAATTAATACCTTATTACTAGCCTTCTCCTTTTTAGCCTCTAACTTTTCCTATTAATTAATTAAATAATTTACTAGGAAATAATTAATATAAGGTATTAGAAAAGAGAATAGAACTATATATAAGTAGATATGACTTAGATATTATTATAAGGATGCCCCCGATGAATATATTTAGTATATTTAGAAGAATAACTAATATCGTTAAAATGATATTCCTTTTTATTTTTAAAATAATAAGTATATAATATTGCGGCGGGAACCCCATTATGATATATAAAATGAAAAAGTGCTGTCCGATTTGCTATAGAATTATAGGGATTTTCACCGCTAGATATCGATAAGGACTTAAGCAAATTTTACGGAATTTATAGGTTTTTAGACTTTTAATAGATATACTTAACTATATAACCTAATATCTTATTAATATATTAGAAAAATATAGGTTTAAGTTATAACCTATGGGAAAGAGATTAGTATATAAAAAGTTATATAGGCCTTAGGGATAAGACCTAATAGAGAGGAGATATTATATTATAACCCCAGCGATTATATTATATACCCCCTATCTTTTCTAGCCTATTATATACTAATTTATATCGATTACGATCGCTATTGTAATCCTCGCTTAAGGATTACGACGCTAACCATAATCTATAAATTATAATTATAAACCTAATTATAATCCCTTAGATATACCTTAAGTATATATATATATTTATTAGTACTTTTATAGATATTAGCTTACTAGTTATTAATATAATTTCTTTACCTTAATAAGCCTAATCCATATTATTAACTATTAAGAGATATAATATTTCGCTACCGTTTAGATTATATCCTATAATCCTACCAATATAAACCTAGAACGGCCTAGTTTATCCCTTGGGAAACCCAACCGTCATAAGAGGAATATGTTATTGTATTATAAACCCAATAGATCTAAGCTTTCTGAAAGTGTTTAAAAAACTGCAAATATTAAAGCTTAGTCTTAGAACCACAGCAATTACCACCAGTCTTGCTGTGAAGAGCTGGTTGATGTTGTTGAGTTACTAGAGTACTCTTATTGAACTTCTGTTCACTAGGGGTAACATCAAGGCCGGGGTTTAGGCCAAAGAAGTTAACAGGCTTCAAGGACACTTTAAGGATTTCTGACGGCATGACAGGAAAGTCCTCAATGCGTGGAACATGGTTCATGCCGAAAGACACCCAAATTACAATATCTTTATCCTTCACGTCATCCTCACGAGCAGTCCAACTTCGCAGACCCTTCCCACCACGAGACTGATTGGTATACCAACCACCAGCGTATAACTCGTCATCACGATGAGTAGTGACATAGACGTTATGGTCGGCAAATTCAGCTCGCTTATGGGCGAAAGAGGATGGATGAGCTAGTAACTTCTGGAATGGCGGCGCATGGATCTTGTAAGCAACAGGCTTGTTGTTGATCGGGTTGCGGATGTTAACGTTCTGAACCTTGAAAACGCGGTTGCCGTCAACGTTCAGGTCGTGACCGCTTGCCTTGTTGATAACGGTCTCTTTGGTCTGATAACCGATGCCATGAGGGTTCCACTCCTCGTTAATAGGCATGGCATGGGCCTCCTCATAAACAAGTCGATTCTCGTGACCATCAATCATAGGATCCACCCTGAGAGAGAAAATATGTTGGTGGTGTGCAGCTAAAACGCCGGGATGAACAACGGTTCCGAAGGGGACGCCGACCTTGTTGAGCTCTTGATCGATGGGCTGTGTGCTCAAGATACCCGTGGCTCGAACCTCATACATGAGCTCAGCGGCCTGGTTGAAGACGAAAGCGAGAATGTACTCGTAATTGCCAACTGTAATAATGCTTTGCAGGACAAGCTCTCGGCTGCGGGATAATGCCGCCCGACCAGTACGATAGTTGGTGTGCTTCCAGAGAATTCCGGCATCTTGCTCGTGAACGCAAACAGCATTCTCGACTGGTGTAGGTACACCTTTGTCGTCTGTAACAATGCCGTGGAGATACTGGATATGGCCCAAACAATCGCATCCAAGGCTTAGATTATTAGCCATGGCACCAGCACCTCCGTCACCTAGGTCAAAGGCTTGCTTCTTATGATAGGGATGACGAGGGTCGGCATAAGGAATACTCATATCGGAAAGCGACACTCTGTAGAAGAGAGGTCGCGAGTCATAGCGGACATCATACAAGATCATGCCCTCGCGCTGGTTGAAGCCGATAATGAATGACCACTTCTGCCAATTAATAACATGTCCTGTCTCGCCGATTGAAGAAAGGGAAAAGGATGGCCCTTCAGGCTGAACAACATGGAGGGGCTTGAGATCCTGTCTGAGGACCTGGGCCTCAGGAATATATTCATTGGGTGGTGCGAATTGCCAAGGGCCAGGTTCACGCGGCTTGGGGCCCGCACCTGTTGGAAGATAGTCGATACGAACAATGGTAAAGTGATTACACTCAACAACGGGCGAGATAGGAAGGGGAAAAGCATATTGATTCGAATCGGCCTCAGTGGAGTTATTAGGATCTCTCATGTAGAGAAAGACCTGGTACTGCCGCTCATCGTCATTGACGCCGTCCGATCCTGTTGATTAGGTTAGTTATATAGGTGTTAGATGAGGATGCATCTGGACGTTTGTTTACCATAGACCCAAGGATCGGCACAAATGACACTCCCTTCAGGGAGCTGTAGTTTGGCAATCTCCGTCTTGATGAGTGGATCATTAAGAGCAGTAGTCTCCACGTGAAGAATTTCGTCATAATCGGCGTTTCCGTGCAAGTTGGGACCGAGACGGACATTACTCTCGACACTGCCAGCATCCAAGTTGACAACAGCTTCGTGAAATCTGCTCTTAAGAATCGTTAATACCAATAGTCAATATTTCAGTAATCACATAATGGACATACTGTATTGCGGATGTAGTACGAGATGAAGGCTTTGCGAGTGATGAATGGCAATGGCGTCGTCCCATTGTGGAGAGCTTCGAGATATGGAACCATTGTACTTTTGGGCGGCTCATGAAGGGAGATGACCTTGAACCGAAGGTCGGTTTTCTCAGGCCAGACAGATTGCACGAGCTCAGCCGTACGAGCAATTTCCCAAGCGGCCAATGGTGTAAAAGGATGAGCCGGCTTTATATGGGCCGCTGCTAGATTGGGGTTCGGCTTGGCGAAAGTACGGGTAGGAGCTACGGCTGCCATGCTGTCGGGAGTAATGGACAAAGGATAGAACGAATAGAATCTGAAGTGTGTGAGATGGTGTAAGAGGAAACTCAATGGGAGTTACAAGCCAGGTATATATGGCTGCGCCAATACATTGGGCCTTGGGGTTGAAAGGTGATGAAGATAGAAGAATAGCGCCGAAATACGCCGACACCTAGAGGAATGGACAAGGCCGAACGGAGTCCAGGTCCTGCTTGCCCAGTGCTTGTTATGAAGGTTGATTCCTAATGTGGCTCGATCACGAACCAGTTTCTCCACACAACCCCACCACTGCTCGTAGAGATGTACTAGTCAAAAGCGGGGATCTCGGTGGCGGTACGCCACGCGGAACAGTCTTATCGTTCGTTTTCTGACCGCTTATGGAAAGAAATTACTCCATACCCCATTTACGCGAGTATACAAGGATTCCTCAAGTACCCGCTTGTCCCGGCGGAATGCACTATGACTCGACACTGGTCACTAGGCAAGATAATCCTTATCTCACTTCGCAAACTCGGCTATCCTCTTTTGACCCCAGTCCTTGCATACAACAATCCAAAACAATTGTTGCACACATCTTCCAGAGACCCTGCCTCTATCTACTTTACTTAGATTCGACTCTATCTATATCCTTCACGAAATATTCGTTTCTTTCTCGAATGTCCTTACCACAAACTATTCCAATGAAGACCTGCATCGCACTATTTGGCTTTGTCGTGTCGGCACTTGGGCACGTCCCTACAGAGAAAGACGCGTCTTTCAAGGGAACGGTCCAAGATCTAGCCCAAACCCAGCTTCCAAAGCATCCAGGTTTGGACTTGAATTTTGAATCGTCTCAGAAAAGAGTCTTGTGTGGATATGGAGTTGACGTAGATGCTGTGTCAGGCTGGTAAAGAAACCCTATTTATGCAACCCAGGTCTCGCAAAACTGGAGACAGACGATGGATAGGACTGACACTTGAAAAGGATTAACACTGCCGGCTCTGACTTGCCACTCGAAATCACCGACGTATCGAGAGGCATCTGGGGTGGGACGGTTGCCGTAGACAGAATGTTAAAGCTTCTTGACAAGTACAAAATCAAGGCGTCATTCTTCGTTCCTGGTCATACCCTTGAGTCATTTCCCGAAAGCATCGCCAAAGTGAGAGATGCCGGACATGAAATGTAAGTAATTTACCACCCCATCGCTGGTCTAATTGATGTTAATACCTGACTAAGTGGCCTGCACGGATACTCGCACGAGTTTGTGTCGACCCTTTCTAAAGAAGATGAACGTTTGATCTTGGAAAAAACCATCGGCCTCATCACAGAATTCACCGGGAAATACCCGCGTGGATATACGGCACCTTCCTGGTCTGTGTCAAATAACACGATTGAGATCCTGGAGAGCTTCGGTATTTTATACGACCACTCATTCCATCACCATGATTGCCAGCCGTATCGTCTGCCGTACAACCCGTGGTATGTCGAGACCAATGCTAGTCTCCATCCCGGCGACTGGATGCATCCCATGTCCAAACTACGATTGTCGAGTATAATCGAGATACCTGGTAATTGGCATTTGGATGATTGGCTTCCACTAAACTATGGTGTTGGAAGCCAGGGATATGTAGATCCAGATGTGATCTTAAAAACCTGGAAGGCCCAGTTTGATTACTACTATCGTGAATACGATAGGTTTATCTTTCCTATTAGCATCCATCCTGATGTTTCTGGAAAGGCCCATATCCAGCTTATGCATGAGAATTTTATTGAATATGTTAATAGTTATGAAGGTGTTGAGTGGATGCCTTTTGAAGACATGGCGAATGAATTTCACAATGGGAATTTTCAGGGTTTTAGTTTTGTTAACGATATATAAATAGTATAAATAGAAGTTATATCTTTAGGGTCTTATAGCTTAAGTATAGTCTTGTAAGGCTTAAATATAAGTAAAATACTTATCTTTATTTACTAAATATTAATGTATGTAATATAATGTATTTAAAAATTGATAGTCCTAGTAAATAATTACTTTAAACTTGCTTAATCTTACTTAAAATATTATATATTCTATGAGATTTCCTAAATACTTAACCTTTGATTTAAACTAGTAATAAATCTAATATATTAAATAGAAGCTATTAAGATAGGTAATGTAATTATTATAGCTTTATAATAAATAATATAAATAGATTTATAGTCTAAGCAGTATGGATTTTATGAAATATACTATACTATAAACATTTTATTATAAAAAGACTCTGGATTCCAAAGAAGGCTTATCCTACATTGTGTATAGTATGTAATAGAACTTAAATTACTATTTATTAATAAGATTATTTAATCTAATGTACTTGAGTAACCTACTCTACTAATTATTAATGAATATAACTTCTTAAATATTACTTATATACTTATAACGATATAGAAATAACGTGCCTAGAAGGGCTTTTATAGCTACTATAGCCTACACTCCTTATATACTAATATAGAAAGCAGCTTAATTACTAGTATCTAAATTAGTTAACTTTTAATCTTTTACTATAATAAATACCTTTTATTATAGTAGTATAAATATTTAATTACTAGTTCCGTTATCTCTATATAAAGGCTTTACATTTAATCATTACTATAGGTTATTATAACATATAGCTTAGTAATTATAAAAGGTATAAAATCTATAAAGAATTATATAATGAACTATATAACTACTTTAAAGCTTAATATAAGTTATATTGAGTAGGCTTGATATATAAGCCCCTTTAGGTTATAATACTAATCTCTCGTTAGATAAAGTTAGAGGTATACTAAAAGTAAGCTATATTATATGGAAGGTATAATAGTTATATAGCCTATAAATCCTACGTTACAGCCTAAAGGCAAAGGTAAAAGCTCTATATAAATAGCTAGCTTAAGGTCTGAGCTACTAAAGAGAGATAATAATTATAAGAATATAAAGGTATGATACATAAAGGATTTACTATTAATATAAAAGGCAGCCTAGGCTTTTTATATATGAATATAGAAAACAGCTTAATTGTTAATAATTAAACTAATTAACAATTTATCTTTTACTATAGTAAGTACCTTTTCTTATAGTATTATAGTTTTACTATATAATTGTATCAATATAGATATTAACATAGGTTAACTACTCCTTAAGGAATTCTACCTATTATAAAACTCCTTAGGAAATATAATTTAATAGTCTTAATAATAATACTTATTATTAGAGTTTAAAGTAGTTTTGGTTTATAATGGTTAGTTTCCTAAGGGATAAACTAGTCTTTATTAGATTTATATTAATAGATACTATAGGGTATTATAATAAATAGTTATAAAGTATTATATTTTTAATAGTAAATAAAGTAGGTTAGGTATATTTAGATAAAGGATTTTATTAATAATTAGTAAACTCGATTCTATTTAACATTAAGTAAGTATATATATATATATATATAACAGTTATAGTAATAGCTATTATAGCTATTAGCATTTATATTAATTACCTTATATATTTAATAGCATAGTAATAACTATATATAATATATACTAGAAGGTAGGTTATATATAATATAAATTCTAGGGTTATAATATAATCTCTCCTTTCTTTAAAGTTCTATCTTTAAAATCTACATAATTGACTTTCTATATTATTAGTCCTAGGTAGGCTAACCTAGTCTTGAAATATTTTTATTGTTAATAATATAATCTATAGAAATTATATATTAAAAAGCTAGAGTTAGATTAATTTTCTCTAAGAGTTATACTATTGTATTTTATTCTTTTTATTCTATGAAAAGCTTATAGTATATTATAAAGAAACGATATAAGAATTAATTCAAGTATACCTATTATATTATGTTTATAATAGTAAGGGAATATCTATGTTAAAGGCGTATATATTTACTTTTCTAAATATAATTTAATTATTAATATATTTTAGAAAATTACTTTATCTAAGGTAAGGCTTAGTTAGAAGTTAATAAGGAGGTAATTAAGAAAGATTTATTAAATTTATAGTATTAACTTAATAACTATCTCTTTAAGTTAATATATCTATGTTATTAAAATTATATTGTCTAGTCTAAAAGAAGAATACTAAAATCTCTTTAATATATAAATTAAAACAATATTTAAAAGTATCTATATTAATATTAAAATACACTGTATATAAAAATGAAAAGATATACTATTGTTATATAAAAAAACAGATTATACTGCCTATAATAAGGCTATAAATAAGTATAAAGCCTAGAAAATACGAATTGTAGAAATTTATTTTATAACTAATTAAAATAAATTAATTAATTTACCTAGATTCAAATATTAGAATTAGAATAGAATAAGAATTTCTTTATAACTATAAAACTTACTAGACTTATACTAATCTTAATGAGATTGATATATTAAAGTTATTATAAAAGTGTAAAATATATTTTCATTTAATATTTAAATTAAAGAGAAAATATTTTAACTATGGTAATAAATAAATAGATTAAAAAGTTAATTATTTAATAATATTTGTTAATAAATATAATAAATATAATAACTTTAATATAGTTTAAAGGTTAAATTATAATTTAACCTAAAATTATTATAATTATAATATTATAATTCATATATTAATTAAAAAGCTAATTAAATTAATTATAAATCTTATCGTTTTAATAATAAACTTAATAATTTAAAAGTAAGTAAAGAGTTTATAATTTACTTATAAAATATAAGAAGATTAAATAAATTATAATTTACCTAATTTTTTAAAATGACTAATATAAATATACGAAAAGTAAAAACAATTAATTTATAACAAAATATTATAAGACTTAAGTATTAATATTATAATATAATAAAATACTACAAATTATAAAAATATAAAAATAAAAATAAAAAGAATATAAATTTAAAGGTATATTATTAAACTATTATATTTATAAGAATCTATTTAAATAAGAGCTTAAAGTTAAGGGATTATAATATAATTATTAAGATAATAAAGTTTAACTTAATCTAAGTAACTTATCTTTTTAAATAATTTATATATTTTAATAAATTTAAATTATTTATATTTAAGAATACCTAAGAAATAATAATAAGCCTAATATTATTTTTACAATTCGATTTAAATACTTTAAATAATGAATTATATTTTCTAAACTTATCAATATATATATTATATTTTAATATATAATTAATAAGACTTTATAATAATACTTTAATATATTTATAATTTATTATTTAAGTAAGAAATTTATTTTTATAAATATAAAAAAGAAATATTAACTTATTATAAAGAATTTATAAACTTTCTCTATATAGGTATTAAGAAATAAAAGTTTTATTTAAAAAAGAATATTAAACATTTATTAAAATAAAAACTTAAAAATATAATAAAAAGGGTTATTAAATAATATACTTTATATAAAAGAATAAGAATTTAATAGAATAAACCTTATAAAAATATATAGATATTACTAATTATATAATAACTATATGACTTAATTATAATAAATTGAATAACTAAATTACTTATATAAAAATAAGCTTTACTTAATATTTTTTATAATAATATTATAGTTATAATAAAATAATATATATAATTCTTATCCTTAGTTAATAATATTATTAATAATATTATATATTATACTATAAGATAATAAGACTTTAATAAAAGTTTTATAATCTAATTTAATTCCGCGGCCTAAAGCCACCCTTAACTTTAGGCTACCTTAACTTTAACTTCAACTTTTAATATATATTACTCTTACCAGTTTTAACCTTTTATTTTTCTACCTCCCCTTGGCGCCTTATATATAACTTCTCTTTCCTTAATAGTTATATACTCTTAGTCTTAGGTTAAGACGAGTATAGTCTCCTTGCAGATTAATCTTAAAGACATTAATTACCTCTATAACCTACCTCTTTAAGCTATTATATCAAGCTATATATTTTAACCTAAATCCCTCAATAAGGAAGGTATTAGTTTTAAGGACTAGTTATTACGACCTAATAGGATAAAGCGCTTACATTATATATACTCTATTCTTTACTTAATTAACTATATATTAATTTACACTTTCGGTATAAGGTAACTATAATCTAGTTACTATAGATCATACTTCTGACTTATAACCTATTATAATCTATACTTATAATATTATAAATTATAAAATATATATATATTTATTCAATATTAAATAGAACTTAGCTAACTAGCTATTAATATAACTTCTTTACCTTAATAAGCCTAATCTATATTATTGTCTATTAAGAGATATAATACTTTACTACCGCTTAGATTATATCCTATAATCCTATTAATATAAACCTAGAATGGTATAGTTTATCCCTTAGGAAACCTAACTATTATACCAGTCTTTTTATAAGTCTATTTTCTAGGCTTTTTAGGTCTTTAAATTATTTCTTTACCTTTTATATTTAAGCTAATATATACTTTTAGTTATAGGCTTCTTTATTAAACCTTAGACTATAAAGTATTAAAAGTATATAGCTAAAGGTAATTAATTTATTTAAGCTATAATCATCTTACTTATTATAAAAAGGTAATATAAATTAATTATTAAAATCTTACTTTAAATTAAGCTAAAGATCTCTAGCCTTACTTTAAGTAGGTTAAGCTTCTACCTATTATAGTAATTATTAATAGCTTTTTGAATATTTTCATAGATTGGAGTAAGGCTTACAAGATAATAGATAGTTAATATTTAGATACTTATTATAGTAGCTATAAAAGAGGTTAGTAATATAGACTGAAGGGTAGAGGTTGATTAAATAACTATGGCTATAAGGGTTAATTAACTAGCTTATAGTGTAGATGAAGTTAAGGATATAGGGTAGCTAGCTTTTATATATATAGCTATTATATATATTTATTTAATTAGAGTTTAGTCGCTATGAATAATATTTATGATCTTAATTATATTGAGCTTTTAACCTTAGAAGAGGTGATTTTTATTATTAATATTATTAAGAGATTTAGGAAGCCTAGGCTTAGTAAGTTTAAAGATTAAAATAAAAAAAATAAAAACATATAATTCTTATACTATCTATTATATAAAGAATCTATAAATAAAAAAGACGTTTTTAAATTGTTTATTAAAATATTATTAATATTTCTATAGATTACCCTTAAAAGTCTTAATAAATAAAAACATTATATTTATTTTAAATTTCTAGTAATTATATATACTTAACTTAATATTAAATTATTACTTTATAATAACATTAAGACCTTCAAAGAATACATAAACTGAATCTTTATATTAAATCTTTAAATAATATCTATAGTAATGTATTTATTATAGATAAAGTAATTAGATTAAAAAGTATATAGCTATTTAATTCATCTACAGTACTATTTATAATAGGATTATAAAACTTATATCTATTTATATAAATTTCAGGTTTAAATTAAAGATTCTTTATAATATAAAGAAAGCTAAGAATACTAACCTAGCTATAATACTTAAAAATAATAATTTAAAAATACTATTTATATCAAGTCTAGTAATACCTTTAAAAAAGAGATCTAGCCATTTTAAGAAAACCTATAGAAATAATAATAATAGGAGCCTTTTTATAAACTAAAAAGTAATAATATCTTAAGTTTAATAATATTACTTCCTATATTAATTATACCTCTATTTCTTAATAGTATAAAAACCTCTATAAGAATTACCTACCAGGTCTACTTTTCTCTCTCTATATTTCACTTTAATTAACCTACCTAAGCTTTGAAACTAAAGGTAGATTTAGGAATTATATAGCAACACCTATACTTATAGAAAAAGAAGATTTCAATTACTAAGTAGCCTACTAGACCCCTTACTTACCTATAAGTTAACCTAACAGCTTTATAATTAAATTAATAAAGCTTACCTTAATTATAGGTAATATATTGATTAAAACCCCTACCTTTATACGTTCATTCTATAAGAACCTTTTACTAGCTAACAATAATAATATAATTAGGGTATATAAAGAGGAATTCTAATATAATCAAGAGGTACTTATTAAAGTAATAATTGATAATATTAATATTAATATAAACCTATAAAGCCTATTTAATAAGATTAACTAGCGGTATTGTATTAAGGTAAGTATAAGGCCTATAAATTAAAAGGCTAAGTTTATCTTTAAGTAAAGACCATTTTAATTACCAAACTTCTTTATCTATAATAATAAGTATTATAATAAGAGTATATAGCTTAGAAGGGAAATATTATTTCTTAACTATAAAAGAACAAGCTATAGTGGTTAGGTTGCTATAGGGATATATTAAGCGATATTAGGTACATATTTATAGGATTATAAAATATAATCTAAGTGGTAGGTAAAAGTATTATATCTTTTAATAGTTAATAGAGCGGGTTAAGTATACTAAGGTAAAGAAATTATATTAATAATTAATAGGCTAATTTCTATTTAATATTAAATAAATATATATATACTTCGGTAGCTTATAGTATTATAAATTAGGCTTATAATAAGTTATAAATTAAAAGTATAAGCTATAAAAGCGGGTTTATAATTACTCTATATTGTAAGTATAAATTAATATATAATAAGTTAAGTAAAGGTAGGGTAAATATAATATAAATACTTTATCTTATTAGGTTATAATATAATCTCTCTCCCTTTCTTAGTCTTATCTTTAATATCTATATATTTATTTTTATTTTTATATAATCTTAATATATATTAACTAAAATTTATAAATACTCTCTTTTTACTAATATTATATTAAAATATAAGATTATTTATAATTATTATATTTTAGTTATTCTAATTAAGAATATTAACTTCCTTATTATATTATATAATTATTATAAATCATATTATTTAAAGTATTAGGCTAAGAAGGGCTATTTTTATATACCTATTATAGCTAAAGATATAATAAAAAGGGTATTCTTATTCTTAAGGGTTAATTTCTTAAGTATTCCTTTTAAAATATAATTAATCTATTTTAATTAATTATTTTATTATTAAAAAATAATATATTAAATATAAAAAGAAGATTATTAAAACTAAATTATTAATATTATAGTAATAGGTTAATAAATAGTTAATATATTTAATATATCTTTATTATTAATATAGATAGCTAAATAAGTAAGATAGTAAAATACTTTACTATAATATTAAAAGTTTAAATAACTTAAAGATAATTAAAAATTTTCAAGTTATTTACTATTATTAAGGCTTAATTTATTTAAATTATTAGAATTATTAATTAGGGATAGGTTCTTTTTATAGATATTAATAAAAATGCTTTTAAAGTCATTAGGTCTTAATAAGGTATTTCACTAATTCCTATATATTTTCGCTTTCTAGATAGTTTTTCTTTTTAATTAGGTATTCTATTTCATTTTTATATTTATATATTTCTCTAATTACTTTTATTTTATAGATTTCTAGTCTTTAAATTTCTTTAGGTTAATTACTAATTTTAACTTAAATTATATTAATTATTGTTTTAAATAATAAAATATAAAAAGTCAGATAAAGTCTAACTTTTAATAATAAATCTTGTTTATAATTTTATTTTAATATTTTTATAATTTCAATAAGACTTAATAAGTTTATTATTTAGTTCTTTTATTAATTATATAATTTAGATATTCTTTATAGTAAGATAAACTATATCTCCCTTTAAGAAGGATAATCTCTTTATTCCTTTAGGCTTATAATACTTCTTTATTTTATTTTTGATAAATTTATATTCTATTTTTATTTCTTTATATCGACTCTGAAGCTTATTACTTTTAAATATTATAGCTAGATTAATATTTTTAACTTCCTTTATACTATAGAAAGTATTTAGGTTAAATCTAAAGTTTAAATAAATAGGTATAAATTCTATAATTTCATTATAAATAGTATTATATATAAGTTAGCTAGCTAGAAACTTCTTAGCCTAATTATTCTATTTATAATTAATATAATATAATAGGTATTATTTCAATACCTAATTTATATACTTAGTTTATTTATCTATCTAGGGTCTAAATACTATTAATCAATTAATTATTTAGTCCTAAATATATTATAAAGAATTACTGAAGTTTCAATCTAAATATTATTTCTCTATTTATTAAAATCTTTAATAATAATCTATGTATATTAATAATATTATAATAAAAATATAGGAGAGTTTTTTTTATATCTATATATTCTCTATATAATAAATAATATAAGAATTTAATAAATCGGTTTATTATAATTATATTATTATTATAGAAAATACTAATTAATAGCTTTTTTAATAAAAATAATTTAATCATATAATCTATTATAATTAAGTCTTCTAATTATTATATAATTAATGATACTTATAGATTCTTATAGGATTTATATTATTATAACTTAATTTTCTTATATAAATTATATTATAATATAATCCTTTTTATAATTTCTTTAAGTCCTTTCCTTTAGTAATTCTTTTACATTTATTTTAGTATTTTTATAATACCTTAATAACTATATAGAGCATATTTAGAAAGTTTCTATATTAATAGTTCTTAAAATTATTATAGTATATGTCTTTCTATAACTATAGTATTTAACTTAAATATTAAGTCTTAAATATTCTATAGTAATTTCTATAATTATTTTTTATATTCTTTTTAAAGTTCTTTTAGTATTTTAGATTTTCCTATCCTTATTTTACTAATTATTTTAATTTACTAAATAAATTAAAATTCTTCTTTATTATTATATTCTAGAACCTATTTATTAAATTCTATTATATTAATATTATAATCTAATCTTTAATTAGTAATATCTATATATTTATTATTAATTCATTATAGTAAATAATTCTAATATTAACTTAATATAGATATTCTATATAGTATAGTTATCACTAATTTAGCTCTTAGGTAATAGTGAAATATAAAATATTCTAATAATTTATATAAACCTTAACTTAATAAAGGCTTTTTATAAAATAATATCTAAATTCCTTAAAGTAATTAATAGTAATTAGGAACTCTTTATTATAGATAGGGAAGTTTAGTTTTATTTTATATAATTTATATAAATAAAAGGCTATTAAATATATCTTTTTTTATTTATTACATTAATTAAAATATCTTATATAAATAAATCTAATAAATATATTTTAAATTTAATTTTCCTAATTAAATTAAATATAAATAAGTATTAATTTATTAAGAATTATATTTTTAAGCTTTATAAAAGCTTTTTTAATTTAACTTTTAAATATAAATTCCTTATCTTTTGTAATTAATTTAATAAAGAGGCTTATTATCTTATTAAAGTCCTTAATAAATTATTAATAATAATTAATAAAATCTATAAAGCTTTATATTCCTTTATTTATTAATAATTATAGTTAGTTTTATATTATTAAAGCTTTCTTTTAATCTATTTAAATTTCCTTTTAATAAGTTAATATATTCTAAGATATCTATTTTCTTTAAATAAAAATAATCTTTATTAGATTTAATAAGTAAAGTAATATCTTATAATATCTTAAAAACCTTATCGATATATTCTAAATACTTTTCTTTTATAATAAAGAAATAAGAATATTATCTAGGTAATAAATATAAAAATATTAAGGTATTATTATAAATTATTATTAATTATTTATTAAAAGGTTATAAATATAATTATAAATATAAAAGGTATTATTAACTATTTAAAAAGTCTAGAGTTAACTTTATGAGCTATTTCTTAATATTTTCTTTTTAAAATATATTAAATTATTAACTCCCTTAAGGTTAAAAATAATAAAATTATATTTTCCTTATAGATAGTCTTTAGATTCTATAATAAATAGGAATAGGGTTTTATTCTTAATAATAAATATATTTAATATCTAAAAATCTATGATAAATTATAATAATTTATCTTTTTTAGGGATAAATATTATTAAGAATTCTATTAATAAGGTAGATATTTTAATATTTCTCTTAATTATTTTTATATTAAGATATTCCCTTAAACTTTATAATTCCTTTTTATTAAGATTATAAATCTTTTAAAGTAATAAATTATTTAATTTAAGCTATATTATAATATCTTAGTTTTTAATTTTCTTTTAAATAATTCTTTATAAATATAGTATTTTTATAAAATAGTTTTAAATTTATTATGTTCTTCCTTCTCTTTTTATATTCTTATAATTTATAATTATTATTTTATTTTATAATATTAATATTTAATTCTTATAAATATTTATTATATAAATTTCTTCTTATTCTTATTATATTTATATTATATTCCTTTTAGGGGTAGGTAAGTTTTAATATATCTAATTTTATTATAATATTAAATTAAAGTTCAAAATCTCTTTTTATTATCTATATTATTAAGCTTATTATTAAAGTGATTAACTTTATAATTAGCCTAGCCAGTCCTTTAGTTAATATATAGACTATAATATTATAATTATAATAATTTTAAGACTATATTATATCCTATGCTTAAAAATATATTAAATCTGTACTTCAATTATATTTATTAATAAATACCTTTAAGTAATTTATCTTTTGATTGATTTATTTATTATTATAATTAAAGTATTATCCTTCTAAATTAAATAAAGATATAATTTATATCTCTATGGTAAGTCTGACTTATTAATTATATTAAGGTTAATATAATTATAATAACCTTTATAATTAGTAAGTATAATTAGTTATTTTCCTTTAATCTTAACTTTTAATTCTAGGTATACTAATTAATCGGTCTAGGTTATTTTAAAAATAATTCTTTAGAGTTCCTTTATCATTTATTTTCTATTTATTTAGAGTTTTATTATAAATAATAATAACCTTTTCCTATAATACTTAGGTAATCTAGGCTATATATAATACTATAATAATTCTTATCTTTTAAGTATTTATTATATTATTAAAGTTTCTTATAATAATTTACTATTTATTATTAAATTAATAGATTTATTTAGTTTTATTATCTTAGATGTTTAAGGTCTAAAATAATATCTTTATTAAGGTCTTTAATTATATTATATCTTTATTATATAATGAGGTAATTATTATTTAGTATTTATAATTTTTATTTAATAATTTCTAATAGAAATATAATAATATATTATCTTTATAGGGTAATATCTTATTACTATTAAATATAGTTTAGGGTCTTCTTTTAAGGTTTTATATATACTTAGAATTATACTACTTAGGCTTTAAGGTATTTATAATATATTAAATATCCTGATATGTCAATAATAATATAGGGTTTCTATATAATATATTTAGGTATTTAATTTAGATAATAGTTACAATTTATTTTATATTATCGATATAGTATACAATAGTAAGATATATTTAATGTCTATAATAGTTATTTATATAGTAGGTAATTTAGATATTATCTTTAATTAGTAAATATTACTATCTATTATATTAATATTATTAGGTTTAGTTATTCTTTATAGATAATTATTTAGATATAAATATTATTATTTTATACTATTTTTATATATCCCCTTATAAATTTAATATACTTTTCTCTTTTTCCTATTTAATATTAACTTTTGAATTTATTATATTATAGGGTATATAATATTTCCTATACATTTTCAATTTTTAATAATAATCTTTATTTACTTAGAAATTAGTTTTTTTATAATTTTTTATATAATCTCCTAGTATTATAGTAATTAAGATCTTTATAATATTAACTAGGGTAAGGATATAATATACATAGGGATATCATTTACTTCATAATTATATAGTCTTTATATTAATATTTATATTATTTTATTTATCTATAATATTAATAGTTATATAAAGGTAATATTAAATAGTTTATACAATTTTATTCAATTCTTTTAGGTATAAATATTAATCCTAGATTAAGATTAATCTCTTTTCCCTTTTATATTATAATAATAATAGATCTGTAAGGCTTTATAAATAGTCCTTTATGGATTAGGATTTAAATAGGTTTTAATTCAGCCTTTTTTATATTTTATATTTATATATATTTTTCCTATTCTTATTAGATCTGTATATAATTTACCTAGATTACTTAATAACCTACTAAGGTGTATTTTTCTCCTTTTTATTCTAGGTAATATTTAATAATAATCTTATCTTTACTTAGGTAATAAATCTTAGAAATATTAATTTTCTTAAAATTAGATATTATCTTAAAGTCTGATTTATTATAATTAGATCTAATTATAGCCATTTAATGTATAAATTATATTATTATTTGTAGTTCTTTTTCTTTTCCTTATTTAATTACTTCCTTCTCTTTTTCTTTTCTTATCAAATTATATTTCTAATTAGGCTAAGTTCTATTTAATATTAAATAAATACATATATATATTTAGGTAGTTTATAATATCATTAGTTAGGCTTAGAGTAAATTATAAATTAAGAATATTAGCTCTAGGAGTGGGCTTATAATTACTCTATCCCGAAAGTATAAATTAATATATAATTATTTAAGTAAAGGTAGGGTATATATAATATAAATATTTCATCTCATTAGGTTATAATATTAAGAATAGACTTTACCATTTTAATTACCTTTAATTTATTTAAAGAATTTAAACCTTAATAAGATATTTCTTTATTATAAATGATTAGCTCTTTCTTTTCTTTTTATAAAACTCTAGCTATAATAAAAACTTTATTAAACTCTTATTATATTATATTTAATACCCTATAATAAGCTAATAATAAATCTTTAATAATATTTTTCCATTTCTTTAAATACTTTAGTTTATTAACAATATAAATTATTAAAAAGATTAAGATATTATAAAAGAATAGTATATATTAAAAACCTCATTATATTTATTTTTTAAGTCCTTAATTCTAATTAATAGATTTTTCTATTTATACTCTATAATATATAATAAAAGATTCTATTATTTTAATATTCTCTTAATAATTATTTTAAATTTCCAAACCTTATCTCTATAAATAATAAACTATATTTTAAATACTTCCTTTTAATCTTTCTTATTAGCTTTTATTAATATTCTTAGAAATTATTTAATAAAAGTTATATTTATAGTTATAACTATCTATTAACCTTATCTAATTATAGTAAGTTAATTAAGGATTATATTATAACCTAATAGGATAAAATATTTATATTATGTATACCCTATTTTAATTTAACTAATTATATATTAACTTATACTTTCGATATAAGGTAATTATAAGCCTATATAAATAATTCTAATTCTAATTTTTAACTTACTATAAGCCTAACTTATAATACTATAAATTACCTAAGTATATATATATATTTATTTAGTATTAAATAGAACTTAGCTTATTAGCTATTAATATAACTTTTTTACCTTAATATACCTAACCTGCTTTATTAATTATTAAGAAATATAATACTTTATAACCACTTAGTATAATACCCTATAATATCTATTAATATAAACCTAATATAGACTAGTTTATCCCTTAGGAAACCTAACCGTTATAGATTATTATAGGTATTAAATTTATATTACTTAAAGTAATATGATATAATACTAACTAAAAGCTATTAATATATAATAGTTAGTTTCCTAAGGAATAGACTAGTCTATATTAAGTTTATATTTAAGATACTATAAGTTATTATATTAAGTAGTTATAAAATATTATATTTTATAATAATTAATAAGATGAGTTAGGTATACTTAAGTAGTGAAGTTATATTAATAGCTAGGAAGTTAAGGTCCGTTTAATATTAAATAAACATATATATATATATTTATTATAAGTATAGTAGTAAGTATTATAATGTATATAATTATTTTAATTAGTAAGTAATTCTAAATATTAAAGCTTAACTATATTATAGTAGTTACTTTATATATTTAATAGTAGAGTAGTAACTATATATAATAGATATGAAAAGGTAGGTTACATATAATATAGGCACTCAGGTTATAATATAGTTATTCTAAAAGAATTTAAATTTTAATATAGAATATTTACAAGTTATCAATATAATATATTAGTAGAATTATATACTTAAGTAGTACATATCTTAATTGTCTTATACTAGATAATAGAAAACACATTTAATTTAATAAATATTACTTTTTATAAATCAAACTATATAGAATTATTAATTAAGTAAAGTATATATTAAAGTTAATTTTATACTTAAAGTATAAAACTCATAATAATTATATTATATATACCTTATTAGTCTCTTTTAAGTATTTAAAGTTTATTTATACTAAGCCTTTTAAAATCTTAACTTACTTTACGCTGCTTAAGTAGTCTTAATAAATAAATCTAGAACTCTATTAATTACTAAAAATATAATTTTAATTTAACCTTAATATATATATATAGCTTATATATGTTAGTAATTTCGAATTGTTAGCTTACTAGCTTTTAATAAGAGTTTCCTTTTTTAATTAGCTTTACTTATATTCTTACGTAGTAAAACAACTAATAACTTATACTACTTAGTACTATTCCTTATATTAACTACTAATCTAACTGTAATATAAACCTTATATAAAGTATCTCATTTATTAGAAACTATAACTATAATATAAATAGTTGCTTTATTATATCTAAAGTTCTGGACAAACTGGCTATAATATTATAATACAATATAGTAAAGAATAAAAAGATAGTAAATTGAATAGCTATAATAAAACTAAACTACTGGCCCCGGCCTTTAACTTCCTCATCATCAATCCGAAAGATTACCTCCAAGGGATCCCCATACTCATACAATCCAAGGCCTGGATAACTAACACCATAACCAAGCAGCCTAAGAACTTGTGGTGAGAGTTGGGCAGCCTGTTGAATGGGAACCTGGAGCAAAAAGTTTTCTGCCGGCCGGATATAAGCCTTGTTATAGAAGATCCCTACTGTCTCACGACTCTCGTCCCTGAGAGCACAATAAGTATGTATCCAATTGTGCCAGTCATTGTGATTGAGCTGTGACTTACTCAGTAGTATTAGCACCTCCACCATGGAAGGCGTTTCCAAGAAAAACAAAACAGTCCGTAGGATCTAGCTCTGCTTGAACTGCGTCTTTATCCTCAGGTATCTGGTCGATACCCCACTTGTGAGAGCCGGGAATTACACGAGTGGCGCCGTTCGCCGCTGTGGTTCTCGTAAGAGCAGTCATAAAACCTATCATAATAGGCAGTTGATCATTCGTGGGATGGAAATCACTAGCCGATATGGTAAGTGACTAACCGGCTAGTATAAATACGTGGTTGGATACTTACGCATCATCTCGATGGAGCACTTGATCGGCACTACCTGGATTGATTCGAAATGCCGCAGTGCTTGACAAGATAGGCTTTGCCGATACAGTCTTCAGCTCCTTCCCGATCCTATATGTATATGTGCTTGTCAGAATAGCATTGGTAATGTCAATGCCAAGGGGAACAGTCGCAAGGTCCACACAAGCAGGTGATTTCCCAATGAGACCCATAATGCTTGCAGTGGTCTTGGGGAAAAAGCCCTTTTGGTCACTATAACCAGAGTGATCTAGGTGAGGAGAAACTTCGCGCTGAATCTTAGCAGCCAGTTGCTTCGAAATGAAATTTTTGATGATAATGCCACTGTCGCGCTTGATAATGTCGACAATTGCTTCGGTAGTCAAATCACTATCGTTGGCGTCGACGCGTACTAATTGAGGTTTGACATGCGCGGTATTATTTACGCCTGCGCTAGGCATAGAAGATTCCACGGCTGTTGGGGACATGATAGAATGAAGAGGAACAAACGATGGTATTGACAGGGAATTTACAAGTAAAGGAGCTACTGTGGGAGTCGAAGTTGGTTTATAAGTAGATATAAAACCGCAACCAGACGATACAGAGTATTCAACAATCAAGTGATGTTTTGCTAGGTCTCAACTGGTCGAGTGCGAGTTCAATACATGATTACATGCCTGAAGTTCTGCTTCTTAGCCCCATATTGAAACTGCCTTCCCTGTTTGGATTAAGTGCGAGTATGGTCTGTCTTTGGCGTTTGTAACGTCAAAGGATGTTGATTATTAATGGCCCAGTTATTAAGGAGGCTTAAATAAGGACTTTTCACACGAAATTGCTGATCGGATCTCGTCCTAAAAAAGAAAGTGGGTTCCAGAGTTATAGACAATATGCTAGTATCTGGAAGCTAATTGCATTAGTGGGCTACCCTGGTCAAAACTCGGGTAATAGACTAATCAAGGCAAACATTATGACTTGCCATTTTGAACAATTTTCCGAGCGGGGTAGCGGTTTATCTAGGGGAAACTTAAAAAGAAACTTAGCACTATTAAATACTAATTTACTAATCGGTATTGAACTACTGCACTGATGTATTAAAGGTAATGGGGGTAGCTGAATAATAATAAGAATAAGAATGCCTAATTATACTTCAATTAGTAAATGATATAAAGCTTTTAAGAAAAGTATTATATTTACTTTTATAAGATATAACTATTCGTAAGTTTGACTTAAAGAAGAAAGCTATTATAATTTATATTATTAGTATCTTAGGTGTTTATATTAAGAATGAAGATTATTTAAGAGCTGTTATCAATAACCTACTATTATAAATATAATAAATTTTAGTTTTTACTTACTTATATTAATTGATTCTTATTCTTTTATATATATAAATATGAATAAGTTTAATATATATAGTAAATAAAGATATAGAAACTACTTGTTTATTAATATAATTAGAATATCTTATAAGAAATAGGAGATAAAATATTAAGAAAAATATAAATAAAACTATATTTAATTATTTATTATATATAAAAGTAAAATATATTTAATTATATATTAAGAGTATGTTGTTAAAACCTTTTTAATAGACTGTATAAACTTCAGTATAGTAGTAATATTAAAGTAAGTAAATATCATACCTATAGTATTAAACCTAAGTTATTAAGTAATTTAAAAGAGCTAAATGAATAAAATAACTATTTACTATATCTAATTATACACTGTACTATAAAGGGTACCTCATACTATAGTTTTAAAATAACATTCTAAAGCTTTTCTTAATTTTTGAACTAGCTTAAAGCTTTATAATAAAGTATTTGTTTAATAACTTATTTAAAACGTTCAAATTTAAATATTATTATATTATTTTTAAATATACTTTTAAAAAAGCCTTATTATTCTATGTACCTTACAGTTTAAGGTTAAGCATTATAGTAGAACTTAAATATTATATTTAACTAATTTTAAGGAAATATCTTTATAAAATATAGTTTTACATGAGTTATTAGCTTATATTTAGTTTTCTTATTTATAGTATAACTACCTATTAATAATATAATATACTATAATATATACTCATGATATATTTTATATATAAAAGGAGCTTCTTTAATTAATAGCATTATTAACTCTATCATACATTATATTGTAAAGGTATAATATGATTCTTATAAGGGCTATTTAATTTAGTCTAACTTCTTAGCCTAGAGCTATTTTATACTTTTAGGCTGCCTTAGTTTTAACTTTAAGATAAAATATATATTTTTCTAAAGTATTTCAACCTTTTACCTTTTTACCTTAGCACCTTAACGCTCTATATATAACTTCTATTACTATTCTTAGTAGTTATATACTTTTGGTCTTAGGCTAAGACTAAAGTAATCTCTTTATATATTATTCTTAAAGATCTTAATAACCTCTTTAATCTGTATTTTTAAGCTATTATATTAAGCTTTATAGTAAAGCTTGACTTAAATATCTTAATAAAAAGGTATTAATCTTTATAACTAGCCCTTTAATAAGTTAATTTATTAGGTCTCTAAGGCTTTTTAGTTACTCTTTAATATACCATAAATTTAACTTGTTTCTTTATATAAAGAAGAAGAATAAAAGCTTATAGTTAAAGGCAATTTATATAATTAAGTTAGGATTATTTTACTTACTATCTATATAAAGTTTAGTATTACCTTTAAAGACAGTATTTAACTATCTTAATAAACCTATTAATATATTAATAATTAAGGTCTTTATAAAGACTAGAAAGTAATTATATCTTAAATATAATAAGAACACTTATCATATTAACTATATTACTCATCTATAATAATATAAAAACTCTATAAGAATGATTACTAGGTCTACCTTTCCCTTTTCATACTTGAGTTTAATTAACCTATATAAGCTTATAGAAAGAAAATCATAATTAATTTATAGCTTACTAGTCTTCCCTATAATTGAATTAATAAAGCTAATCTTAATCATAATTAAAATACTCATTATATTTAATATATATATTATTTATTAAAGATTATATATGAGGCTAAACATTTATAAAGACTATATATAGCCTAGTAATAGTAATCCTTATTTTAGCTAGTCTTATTAGTTTAATAAATCAGTATATCTATTAACATGTTTAATAGAATTAGGGATTATAAAGATATAAAAAAGGATTTCTTAAATACCTTAAGGATATACTATGGAATATTGATTATATAGCTAATTAGCTAGGCTATATTATTCTATGAGGCTAATTAAAGGTTTAAGAACTATAAAGAGATATAAAAGGAAAATCTATATATATTATTAATTAAAATAGAGTGATATATTAAAAGTTAAAAAACCCTCTAATTATAGAGGAAGAAGCTACTATTATTAATTACCTAAGATTATATAACTTAATAAACCTTCCCTATAGTAAGATAATAAAATAAGAAAGGTAACTATTTATAATTTAATAGTAATATATCTTAACTATTCTATATTACCTTTTATATAGTTAGTTAACTTATAAAATATAAAATGTAATTAAAAATATTTATATAAATTAAGGTTAATTCTTTTTAATAAACTTTAAAGAGTTAAAACTATTTATAGTTTAAAACTATCTATACTTAAATTCTTAATAGAATAGATTTATATTATAAATTCTTTATAATAAGTATTTACTTAATATTTATAAAGGATTTACTATTAAGATAAGTTAAAGACCTATAAAGTATAAATATATAAAGAGTCTTTAAACCTTTAATAATTCTATCTATAATAATTAACTATATATCAGATTTAATAAATTTATTATAATAAATAGCCTATTAATAAGAAATCTCAAACTTGAAGTTTTAAGTTATTTAAAACTTATCTATCACTATATAACTAATTAGAATAGCTTATAATATTCATTAAAGAGAATATTAAAACTCTTTTAATATATAATTATACTTAGGTTAATATTCTATATAGTTTTTTACTAAATACATTATAGTTATTATTATCTTTTAATAAATACTTTAACAACTACTCATAACCTTTATAATTTAAAATCTATTCAAGTAGAGAAATAGGTTATTAAAATGGTATTGAAGGTAAAAGAGAACTGATTTATAAAAAGAAGGTATAATAAGTTTATCAAATTATAATAAGGAATTAAATATCTAAGCATTGATATATATTAAGTCATAGAATTATTTAACACTAGAGGTTAAAAATAACTTATTGAAGTAGGCTTTAGGTAATATAAAATAAAAACTAGAATTACATAAAATATAAAGTTATAGGCTTTTACTTATAACTAAAATAAGTAATGATAACTAATTAATTAGATTAAATAATATATTATAGCCTTATTATATAGATAATAAAGTAAATATAAAAAAGTAATAAACTAATCTATTTAACCTATGTATTTATTGATTATACTATACTGGTTAATATTTATTTATGTTAGAATACAATCCATTAACCCCTTAGACATTAATAAGGTATATTATAGTAAGAAATATAACTCTCTGTAGATATAGATTACTATAAATATAATAATTAAAACTATATCCTGCTTTATAATACTTTTAAGACTTAAAATAAATATATTCTAGTATTAACTATTACTTTATAAGATTATAAAATAAGTTTATAGTAATAATTAATATTATATACTTAATAAATAGGAAATGTTAAGTATTCTATAATATTCAATGCTAAAATATATTATTAAATATTTAAGTTAAACATTTATTACATTATAATGTTTAGTAATTAAGTATTACTTAGAGGATTATATTATAAATGGTTTCTAAGCTAAAGATTACTTTTTTGAACTATAAGAAATAACTTTTATAAGTCTATATGTCCTTAAATTATTAAAGATATATAGCCTACATAATCTTTAAGAGTTTATACAATAAATACAAATTTAAAACTTTATATAATATATATTATATATAAATATGTTTTTATTATTTTAATGAATATTTAAAAGTAAAATAAGAAACCTTTAACTTTTTTATAACTATAGTATTTAAGGCTGTATATATAATAAATAAAGATATAAAGTTCTATACTATATTAAATACAAATATTATTTATCTTTAATAGAAAGCAATGATACAAACCTTTAATTTAAGAATATATAGCTTTTTTAAAATTCTCTTTCTATTAAAATAGTACTATACTTACTAAAATATAGATAATACTACTACTTAGAAGTATCATATATATATATTAAGACTTAGTACTCTTTAATTCAATCTTAGTATTTTAATAAGGCTTTGTAAACTATTTAGTAATGGTTTTAAAAATAAAATATAAAGTGTTCAACTTAGTAATTTATTTAATCTATCTATAGCATAAATTATAATATAACTAAAACCTTTAAAAGTATTAATATACTTTTATATTGCTTAAAATAATATTTACATTTATAAAGGAGAAAAAGCTGCTAATATGTTTTAATAGAGTTTAATTAAATATAGATTCTATAATATATTTTATATAACTTGAACTATTTCAATTAATATTATAGTTATAATTAGCTCATTATATCCTAACCTTACTATGTACTATAATACTTATGATTTTGTTTTTATTCTTAGTTAAATAACCTATAGATATTAAGCCTTATTTAACTATATTACTAGGTAATGAATTATAACTTGTAATCTCTATTTATTATTACTAATATACTAATATTTTATAGATTTAAACTTAGGAATATAGCTAAGTAACCTCTTATATACCTAATACTAACAGTTATAATAACTTAAGTTAGCTTTATTAATTCAAGCTTAATCTCTTGACTTATGAGATATAAAAAAAGGCTACAAGTTAAGTCTACCTAGGTCCTGACTTACAAGTCTAAGTCCATATAGTAATATTAATAATATATAGGTACCTTTTACTTTTAATTTTAAGGAAATTCTATAGACTTATAGTAGGCCTTCTTATCTTATCTTAACCTCTGAGCTAGTAGAAAAACAAGCTTCCTGCAGGGCTACCCTTACCTAATTAGGGTAGTCTGGTTATCTGCAAGCCGACTTGTTCAATTCGATCCTAATTCAGCGAATCCAAGCCGGCCCCCCCTTCCCCCCCCTATCTCAAGCCCCTGAAAAAGCCGGCTTGAATTGAGTTATTACGACTGTTGCCTAACACTTCAAGACTTTCCTAAATAAGACAGATTCCATACCAGCCTTCACAACGTAGGATTGCCACAGTCTCTCTAGATTATTTAAATAAGTCACGTAATTACAGCACTTACCTTAACATCCGAAGCACAAGACTTTCCCATTTCATCACCTCTTACAATTCATCCCTCATCACCACTTCAAAAACTTTCAAAGATGCCGTCTACCAATCCAGGCGTGGTGTCCTTTGCCAACACTGCTTCCATTGAAGAAATTAGCAACGTTCTCCTGCGAGACGGTGCAGTAATCATCAAAGATCTTGCCAGTTCTGAGCTTCTAGATCGAGTACGGAGTGAACTTGAGCCAGTGTTTGAGGAGGATAGGCTGGCACAGACTGGGGGTAAGCTCGGTGCTTTTGATATTGCTTTTCCGAAGCAAACTCAGCGCGTTGAGGTTGTACCCAACTCCTCAGCAGCGGATGAGCTCCTCCTTCATCCGAAGACGAAAGCAGTTGTTGACCAGATTCTCACCTCAAAATACTCATTCTGGTTTGGCGACAAACGTTACCATTCCGTTTCGAAGCCACAGTTATCGGTCTCTGTCGCAATTAAATGTTATCCCGGCAATCCTGCTCAGGGCCTGCATCGAGATGACGCATACAACCATACTATCCACCCTGGTCCTCAATCTCAGGTTACCGTTCTTTGGGCTGGCACGAAGGCCACAAAAGAAAACGGCGCAACCGAAATCATCCTCAAGAGCATCCAGTGGGATCTCAATGAACGTCCCGAGGATCACCGACATGAGATTGTCTATGCGGAGATGGATGCTGGCTCCGCACTCCTTATGCTTGGTGGCCTTTATCATGCTGGTGGAAAGAATAGTACGACCGATGACACCCGGTTGATCTATGGATTCTTTTATAACCGAGGGTACCTTCGGCAAGAGGAGAACCAGTATCTTAATATACCTCGAGATGTTGCGCGAAGCAAATCTGAGGAGGTGAAAGACCTGATTGGTTATAGCGTTAGCCTGCCAGGTGCTGGATATTACAAGGGAGGTGATCCCAAAGCCTTTCTTTTGAATGAAGGAGAGCAGCTCTCTAAGGTTCAGGATCAATTCTTCTATTAGCATCCCTATGTCTACTTTCATGAAATATCCAATATTATATTGCACATGATGATTAGAAACACGCCCTGTTAATGTACTACGTGACCCTTTTCGGCCAATTCCCCTGGTCACAAGTCCTACTCTAGTGATGAACGGTTGCATAGTGTCCTACGATAAATGGTAAGAAAACTTCCTGTTTAGACGGCACGTCCTCGCACGTTCTCAAAGCAAACGGAGCTAGAAAAACTGATGGTTGTATAATAGAGCAGTCGCCGTGAACCTGTCCCCGATTCTCCTGACCTTCTTCCATCTTTTTGAGACCGACTTGAGTGCCTTTTAGGCCTAAACTAACGTGTGAATTAGCATGAATCAGAAAAGGGTGGTGAAGCATGTACATCATTTTTACAAGTCAGCATTGCTGATCTCGCTATAAGTTGGTGTATTCTCTTGGCAAAGAAGGAAAATAGCCACAGGAAAGCAGCCGGTCGCGCCGTAAGTCATGCTACGTAGCTGCCTGACTAATCTGCTATTATTAACTTTAATCCCTATCACACTAAAAGGCAGGCAGCCGGTTCCAAAGAGATAGTGGGGAAGGATCGGCTAAAAAACACTCGCCTGTCTCAGAATGTCACTTTCAGCTAGCCAACGCCCGTTGGCCAACACTAGCTATCCTATTCTCTCAAGCGTTGATTTGACCTGAATCAGAATCAGAAAGAAGTGTCAATCTCTGGAGCTTATTCTTGATGAGGACAAACAGATGTCATTCAGGTAGTCCTTTTTATCCGTTATTAGCATTGATCCCATTGCCCCAAGAATGCAATCATGAAGGTGCCAACAAATCTAGCGCACCCCATGTTCGCCACACAGTCACCAGGGTGGCCAAAGTAGTTCGTCAAGTTTAACTATCAAGTAACTATTGGTTGTGTACTATCAACCAGCCTCTCGTGACTAATCTGGCCACCCTGACAGTCACTAACTTGAACTACTCGAGCCGATCTTGACTAGAGGACCTCGACAACAGCCTCTGAGTCATCGCACTTTCAAACTCTAACAATAAGTTACAAGTCCAGACTTCATGACACATCCTATCTTGGTGTACCCTACTGTTGCATGCAATCGCCTAGTCGAATGCTGTCGGAACAATGAACTCTTTGCCAGTTATTGGATTATATGTAGAGCACTTACATATAGTCATTTTGTATTGTTCAAAGGCCCTATGCAAATGGACAACTACTAGAGTAATGACATCAGACGGTGACCACCGCGGCCATGTGTCTCTCTAATGCGTCATCTTGGTTGCCGATTCCACAGTCCATATCATCCTTGTAGGCTTCAACACACATCGTGTCTGGTCCGGTCGGAAGGGTGGCGGCGTGGCGAGATTGCGATGGTCACCAATTGAACTTCACTCGGATAATAGAGTTTAGAGGATCCGGAGCGGCTAGGCCATGCTGTTGTTATCTGACTAAAACATTAGTGCGGATGTTCCAAGGCAGAAGTCCTAGTTCTAGCTCTCGGCTGTGGGGAACCCACCTCGTGTCCTGGCTGAGAAGGGAAAGCGCGCGGGGTGGCATGATAAGCAATCTACCATTCTGCACCATGATCTCAGGTCAATACAAGGGGCGCTCGTCGTTATCTTCATTCCCCCGTCAAGCCGAGATTTACGTACTTATCTGATTTGATATTGAGGCACTTCTTTCTCTTGTCCATGTCCAATCACTTGACACGCACGCGAGTAGGAATACACTTACACGTCTTACGCTCCAGGCACAAGTTTTCAAATCGTCTCTTCTACGCCTCGTACAGGACGTCGCTTGTTACTTTCCCAACCACCTCCCCGAGCATTCTCGATTGAACAGACCGATCGCCCTCTAGGTCAAGTCAAAATGGTCTCTGCTGTACAGGAAGCTATTCATGACGCAGGCCTTGATGCTGAGCAGGGCATCCGAAAGAGTCATGACAAGCTACCAGTTGAGTTCGAAACGGGTTACGAAGAGCAGTTGAAGCGACAGTTGAGTTTATGGGAAGTAGCGTCCTTCATGTACACTGCGGGTGGGTAAGTCAACTCAATTGCGCCTCGATAGTCATTGACGTCGATAAGCTGACGGAATGCCACCAGAGCATGGATTACAATCATCACAACCCTAACAACTCCCTTGTACAATGGAGGTTCGTGAATTCGCATCGGGATTCAAAAATTGATATAACTAATCATGACAAGGCTTTTCCTCTTTGATTTTCGGTCTTATCGCGGTACTCCCTATCGCTATTTGTTTTCTATCGTGTCTCAGCGAACTTATCTCGGCGTATCCAACTGCAGGTGGCCAGTACTACTTTGTTGCGCTGCTTGCGCCTAAGAAATACGCCCGTCTTTTGGTATGTCGAATGTGAAAAACCCGTCACGTGCAACATGCTAATGGTGTCACTTGTGTAGAGTTTTATTTGCGGCATCTTCTGCGCCTTTTTCTGGGTCACCGTCACAACTGCCAATGCTCTAGCCGTCGGACAGACGATTTTCGCGATTGCCGCCTATGTCAACCCCGCCCTGGCAGACCTGTCACGCTGGGCTCAGGTTGCTGTAGCTTGGGGAGTTCTCATATTCGGATTCGTCGCGTCCGTATACAACGTCCGCCTTGTCACATACATTACCCAGTTTCAAAGTAAATAAACGCACGATCGATAAAGACGATATACTAACAAGGCTAAGTGTACTACTCTATGACACTTTTCGTCGTTTTTGTCTGCATCATGTTTGCCATGGCACCAGACAAAAACAGTGGACGGTAAGACCTTTAATTTTGATCCTGTATAATCCTTACTGACTCTGTATTAGTGAGGTTTTCGCCACAGTTCAGGTTGCAAGTGGCTGGACAAATGTCGGTTGGAGTTGGATCATTGGTTCATCATACGTAAGTCATGCTGTCTACGGATAAAGTTAAATTGAGGACTGACGCACATCAAAGGTTTGGTTTTGTTTTATTGCAGTAAGTATCAAATCTCAATCGTACCAACTTACTGCTTGGTATTCAGGCTATATTGTTCTCTTGATTTCAGAAAAACAAAAGAAACAAAGAAAAAACCTGACGAAAGCGAACATGTACGACTAACACAAATTTGGGATATAGCTGGACAGTGTGTCGCATCTTGTTGAGGGTAGGCAGTGGCTAGAGGCATCAAGAGAAAATATGACTTTACTGAACTCGAAACAGACATGCGACATCCCCGACGCGATGCCCCCCGAGCCAACTTTTTGGGTATTGGTATCAATGCTGTTTGGTAGGTTCAAGCTGGCCATGGGGCTCTCGAACATGCTAATTCCCTTCTAGTAGCTTCATCATCGCACTAGTTCTAGCTTTCTGTGCAGGTGATGTTGATGCCGCTGTTACTGCATCTCCCAAGTCAGTTTAGATGAAATGATAATGTGTATGGAATGATTAACAACAGCTCTAGCTTTCCTTTTGTTGCCATCGTCCATCGAGCGCTCAAGAACGTTGGAGCCGCGGTGTTCTTCTCCTCTATCTGCTATTATAGTTTGGTAATGATATTCATTTAAATTACGCTGAGTTTTAGACTTACTTTGGACTAGGTGAGCGCCGCGCCAGGTATTGTCTTGGTAAGCTCTCGAATTATATTCGCTCTTGCAAGAGGTATTCCATAGATACATCCTTCCATGTCTGTTCTTATCGTTAACGTACCTATAGACTCTGCTATTCCGGGTTCATCAGTGTAAGAAACCACAGTATCATTTCTTTCAGAGCTTATTACTAAATACAGAAAGCTTTCTCAAGATCAATGAAAAATACAGGACCCCGATCAACGCGACTATATTTGCTACGATCCTACCGGCCATCCTTTGTTTTATTTATGTCGGAAACACAACAGCATTTTTCGCAATTACAAACACGGCCTCAATTTTTGCTATCATCAGTTTTAGTGAGTAAACTTTCGGTCTTGTGCTATACTCTGATCTATGAGCTAATATATGTATTTCCTTTTACAGCGATTCCAATAGTCCTGGTCATTATTCGAGGTCGTGAATCTATCTCTACACGTCACTTCGACATTGGAAAATATGGCATGGTATGCTACTGGGTTGCAACTATTTTCGGATCATTCTACATTATAGTCTTGTGTTTTCCGTTCTACTATCCGGTCACTGCTGCCAATATGAGTACGTACATGTTCATATTTGACGAGGCTTTCATTTACTGACAACGTGTAGACTACGCGTCGGCTGTTGTCGGTGTAGCCATAATTTTGATTGGGCTACTTTGGCAGTTCTATGCTAAGAAGTATTATGTGACACCTGTAAGTTCAATTGCTGAGCGCAAGTTTCTCCTAATAAAACCTGTGTACCTGACAGTTGCACCATCTAGATTGTGAAGATCCACGCAATCGTCGTCAGTGAAGGCATTGAGATACCAAACACATCCAATGGTTCAGATCATGCAGATAATCAGAACTCGAAGACGAGTTCTAAACATTAGGAAACCTGTAGATGCCGTCAAAGTGCAGCTTGAAATCTTGGTGGGGCACAAGGCTTTATTAATAATTGCATCTTATGACGGGGAATCTCCAAACCTTACTCATAATTACCTATACATGAAGTTACGGTTTCCCCTGGTATCTATATGTGTCAATGTGGGCTTTGTCATCAAGTGTAACAACGCCCGAATGGCTGGTTTTGCAGTCGTATGTAGTTTAACTCGCATATGTCTTTGTACTCAATCTAAATGGAAGAAACATAAAGCACACGAGAGGATATGTTTCTAATTATAACATTCATTGTGGAACATCGTTTGCGGCTAGCTTTATGAGCGCTATATTAATCATGACTTGTCCGTGTAGAAAATGTGCTGGAACATGTCATGTGGCGACCTCATACGTTCCAGCCCTCCAACAAAGAACTAACGTACTCGTACTAACAAAGCCTATCAATTTGGGTATTTATTTCTAGAGTGGAGATAGGTAAATTGTCTTGTTCGGGCCTCGGGAGGTTGGCCCGACTTTTGGTGGCTCGTAGTTATCTCACTAAGTAATAAGTTTGGAACTATGGTGTGCACCTGACGTACCGACGGTACCCAGTAGTAATCGAATCAAGTAACGTGATTTGTTCAGAGTCTCTCAAATGTCGAATGCAACTTTCCTAATCAGGCCGAGATGCGACCCTTACAGTTAACCCTGGCAAGTCCAAGGAAATAAATATTATCGCTGATATCCATACTTGACTTTTGGGTTTAGTACTTCAAACTCTCAGTTCAGTATCACCTCATCCCAAAAATAGTATGAAGCCTCTCAACCGTGCAATTCCAAACGGCGACTTAGTCCTTGTCACCGGTGCCAATGGCTGGGTAGGGTCTAACGTGGTCGATCGATGTCTACATTACGGCTTCAAGGTTCGGGGTACAGTCCGAGACATTAAGAAAAATTCCTGGCTTGTTGATAGCTTTCAGGCAAAATATGGCGCCGAAAGTTTTGAGCTAGTTCAGGTCGGAAACATGATAGAAGAGGCAGTCTTCAACGACGCAGTGAAAGGTATTAACTGGAGCTAATTATAACGGTATATTAATTAACTCAATTTCAACTAGGAGTTTCTGCAGTCTTCCATACAGCATCCGTTATGAGTTACGACCCTAATCCGAATGAGGTCATCCCCATCGTAATCGCAGGTGCTCTGAGCGCCTTAAAGGCTGCGTACAATGAGTCTAGTGTGAAACGGTTTGTTTTCACGTCGTCCTCCGACACAACAGCAGTCTCTCACCCAACAAACCCCGGAATTACTGTCACGGCCAATACCTGGAATGAAGCGTTTGTACGGGATGCTTGGGCTGATCCTCCTTATCTGGAAGACCGGTCTTTCAAAGTGTACTCTGCAAGCAAAACCCAAGCCGAACAAGCTATTTGGAAGTTCCACACCGATAATCGTGCTAAGCGTAGCGACCTAATCGTTAACACGGGTGAGTGATGTAGAACGTTCAAAGCGACAATATAATAGTGCCCGTACTGACGCTGCAAAGTTCTCCCCTCTATGGTCTTTGGGAGAAGTCTGGACATTAAAAACCAAACATACTCTAGCAGCGGTGTGATGGCCATTGAGCTTTTCCAGGGAAAGATAACTTCTCACGAGGGCATAGAGGCTCGTAAGTACATCCAGACCTTCCTGTCCGACGTTTAGTTCTAACAAACGAGAGAATGGTATGTCGATGCTCAAGACGCTGCCACACTTCACGTAGCTGGTGCGCTTCTTGACGACGTCAAGGATGAGCGTATCTTTGCATTTGCCGACAGGTGGAACTGGGACCAGGTCCTCGACATCTTCAGGAGAAACTACCCTGAGAGGAAGTTCATTGATAACTTCTCTGGTGGAGAGTGTCCTAATACCATTGAGCCGCTGGCGAGGGCAAAGGAGCTACTACAGAGGTTGGGTCAATCGAGGTTTAAGACCCTTGAGGAAACAGTTTTGGCTAATGTGCAGGATTTTGCGGCACAACACCCAACCAAACATGTTGAGGATCAATAGTCAGACAAGTTTAACAAGACTGTGAGCAGAGTATGGGCAGCTGCTAAGTTCCCCAAGTTACGACTAGTATGCTCCGGGATAATTGCATCCATTACGTGATAAGCCCAGCCATGTAGTGCAATGATCCGACTTTGCAGTATGCCACAAGTGAAATTATCAGTAGTTCTGCTATGCACTTATTGGTAAGAAGGCTATAATAAACCATTAAGGTAAAACGAACTTTAACTTACTTACATATTTTAATATCTAAACTAATGACAATAACATGTACAGCCTGCCATGCAAGTAAAACAATCGACTCAAGTGTCCATCGTCTTATTTTTGACTGCCTTAGAATTTTTATAACCTTCTTATAAATCAAGTGCGATATACAGGTAGGGAGGAATTATCCTTATACTAACTGCTAGATAGCTGAGATCGATTGCAAGTAAGTAACAAATATTAGTCTGGCTTGCATAGAGTTATAAATATAATCTTAGGTGGTTTTCTTTTAAGGCTAGATGTCTCTTAGACCGTATAAGAGGAAGAGGAAGTGTGTTATCACCCGCACGCGTAACTACCTGGTCTACCAGCACATCTCCTTAACGTTCTTCTAATATAGGATTAAGCAGGTTCAATACTAATAAATTAACTAAACAGCTATTAAAAGACTAGGATCTTCTAAAATATAGTCTAAGAGTTATACCGAGGTATTAGAATTGAGTTTATTTATATATTTATAGTTAAGTCCATTTTATTATATAACCAACCTAAGAGCTATTATTATCCCCTCTTAAATTCTAAGTTTATCTTGATTATTATGCCTATCTTTTTCATTCTTACTTACTATAATAGCTAGAATTCCTAATAAAAAAACTATTCTATATTAGGTTCATATTAATCTAGTAAGGTTAATAGGGTTTATATAATAGCTAATAGACTATTTATTACCTTATAATATATTTATTTTTCTCTTTAAGGTCTTACCCTTAAGGTTTATAAAGTATTTATAATTACCTTTTAATTATTACTTAATTATACTTCTATGGTTATTTTTTATATATAAGTAATATATTCTATTATATCCCTAAATATACAAAGTATTTATAAAGAGTTATTATTTTCTTTATATTAATATTTTACTATATTTATTTATATTAAGTCTAGTAGTACCTTTAAAAAAGAGATCTAACTATCCTAATTAAACCTATAGAAATGTTAATAATAATAGTCTCTATATAGACCGAAAAGTAATAGTATCTTAAATTTAATAGGGTTACCTATAATATTAGCTATAACTCTATTTATTAATGGTATTAAAACCTCTATAAGGACTACTACTAGGGCTATATTTCCCTCTCTATACTCTACTTTAATTAACCTACCTAAGATAAGAAGAAAATCCTAACTACTAAGGAACCTACCAAGCCAGAAGTAGATCTACTAGAAGTAGATCTACTAGAAGGAGATTAATTAAGCTAATCTTAATTATAATTAAGATATTAATTATAATTAATATACCCTACGTAAGCCTATAGATAGGATTAGATATTTATAATAAGCTATAGCCTAGTAATAATATATAATTATTATATTAAAAGGTTTTACTATTAAAGGGTATTAAGGAGCTATAGAGAGAGGCTAGTAACTTCTTAAGAATTAAGAGGAATATTAAGACCAATGAAGAGGTACTGGCCCTTATTATCTTTAGCTATAAGGTATTAAAGAGCCTAGGTCTCTTTTACGGCCGGTATTACTGGCTTAATAAGGAGATATACCTACTTAAAGAGCTAGGGGAAGATAAGGGCCCTAAAGGTAAAAGAAAAGGAGTTCCTTAATGCTGTAAAAATTAGGATATAGGATATAGATTATATAGCTAATTAGCTAGGCTATATTAATTAGCGTGGCCCTTTAAGGGCTAAAAAGAGACTATTAAAGTTAGAGTTATAGGAGGAAAGTTTATATATATAAGATAGAAGTTTTTAATAAAGGTTAAAAAGTCCTTTAATTATAAAGAAGAAGCTATTGTAATTAATTAACTAAGATTATATACCTTAATAGACCTTCCCTACTATAAAGTAATAAGATAAAGAAAGGTAATTAATAGTAATTTAATAGTAATATAATTAAGATATTTTACTTTAATAAGCTTAGACCTTTAGTATTTCTTAATAATATTAATAATACTAAGGGTCTTTTAAAATAAAATATAATATACTTAAGGTAGTAAGAGTTATATATAGGAGCTAAACTTCAATTCTATAATATATATATTTTACAACTTGCATAGCTGTATATATAAAAGCTAGCTTCCACCTTATACTCTTTAATTTAATCTATACTATAAGTTAGTTATTTAATCATTATAGCTACCTATTATTAGTTAGCTATTAAGAGAATAAACTATATACTTATGGTTAGTTAACTAACCCTCAGTCCCTTACCCTTTAGTTTATATTACTAACCATTTTTATAATTAGTATTTAATATAAATCTATTATATTATTACTAAATTACTATTAATTACCATTATTTATCTTATTAATTTATAATAAGGAAGGTCAATTAGTTTATATAATATTAATTAACTTATTATAGTAGTTTCTTTTTTTATACTTAAAGTATATTTAGACCTTCAGTATAAAACTCTATTTTATATATATAAACTTTCTTTTTATATCTCTTTATAACCCTTAAAGGTTATTATAAATTAACCTAGTATAACTAGTTAACTATATAATCTATATCCTATAGCCTATTCCTATAGTATTAAGGAAATTCTTCTTTTTATCTTTAGGGTTTTCTATCTTTTTATAGCTTTTTAAGTAAGTATATTTCCTTACTAAATTAATAATATTAGCTATAGTAAAGGCCTAAAGTCTTGAAGATTTTATAGCTAAGAATAATAAAGGTTAATAAGTTTTAATTAAGTTTAATATAATTACTTAATATATTAAATATAGCTATATGAGTAGGCTATAGCTTATTATAAATATATAGTCTTATTTATAGGCTTTAATAAGTAGTTAATATATTACTTATAATTAATATATTAACTATAATTAAGGTTATCTTTATTAATATATTTATAATTAGTAAGTTTATTTCTAAGTAAGTAAGAGGTCTTAGTAAGTTATTTCTGATAATTTCCTTTTTATATAAGTCTTAGGTAAGTTAATTAAAGTAAAGTATAAAGAGAAAATACTAGCCTTAGTAAGAGCTTTTATATTATTAAGAAATAGAGGTATAGTTAATATAGTAAGTAATCTTTTTTAAAGTTTAGAATATAACTACCTATCGGTCTATATAGGGATTATTCTTATTAATATTTTAATAAGGTTAATTAGGATAGTTAGATTTCTTTTTTAAAGGTATTACTAGAATTAATATAAAACTATTTAATATAAAAAGGTCTTATTAGAACTATAATTACTTACTATACTATAAGCCTCTATCTAACCTATAAGTAATATAATAATAACTCTAAAAGCTATAAGAAATGAAATATAAATTACTTCAGTATAAGACTGGGGTTCTTATAATAGAGTGCCCTTTTAATATTAGTATCTTACTACCTTTTTTAATTAATAGAATAACTATAGTTAAATTAGATTTAGTACCTTTAACTATAAGCTTTTAGTGTTTTATTATAGAGTAAAGAAATAACTAAATTTATAGCATATAGAAATAAAGCTTAAGAGCTAAAAAAAGCCTAAAAACAGGCTTTTAATAACTAAATCTTTAAGACTAAAACTATCTTATTTAAGGTATTGAAATTAAAATATACAGGTAAGTATAATAGCTTAGAAGTATAGGTTAAATATATAATTAAGATCTTTAAAAGTAAAACAGAAGGAGAAGTTATATATAGCTATTAATAAGGGGTAGAAAGGTAAAATGTTAAAATATACTACTTAAAGGAATATATATTCTATTAGTTATAGTTAGAGTTAAGGCTAAGGTAGCCCTAAAGTTAAAGATAGCTTTAGGCTAAGGTATTAAATTAATTTTTAGAGTCCTGACTATAATTGTACTTTACCTTTATAATATAATATATAATAAGTTTACATAGGGTAATTAACCTATATAATACTTACTTTCTTTAAAAATGATAAGAAATAATATTTCTATTCTAAATCATAATTCTTATATAAATAATTACTATTCTCAATAAGTAGTATAGGTAACTAAAGAACCTTATAACTAAAAACACGAAATATAACTTTATTATTCTAATATATAGGCTTTATACTAATCTTCATAGTTTATTATAGTTTATCATAATAAGGTAATTAATATAGCCTTTAATATTTATTAATATCATTAGTAAATATTTTAAAATATATATTTTAGCTATATTAAGATTTCCCTTTAAATATCCTAATAATAAACTATTCTTATTTCATATAAAGGTCCTTACTAAAAAGTATAAAATAAAAGAAAATGGTTAGTATATTAATTATAATTAATCCTGACTTTATTGGTTTATTTATAAAAAAAGATAGTAGATTCTTTTTTAATAAGAAGAATATTTTAATAAATATATTATTTTAATTTATATTTTATCTTTAGGTAATTAATATAGAAAAGTATGAAAAGAAAAGAGTAGTTTAAGTAATATCTATAGAGGTTCTTATATCTTTAAGAAATAAAGTTATAATTAATATAATAAGTAGCTTTATTATATTTAAAATACTATAATACTTTAATTTATATAAAGACCTCTATTATTAATATCTTTATAGATTTTATTAAAATAATTCAATCCCTTTCAAAGGTATTATTAAATACTATATAAATACTATTAAATTATATATAGTTTATTTATAGCTAATTGGTTAAGGAAAATAGTTTATTTATTTTAATATTATGAAATGCTTTTAGAAATACCTAGTAACGGTTTTTTAACTATTTAAAAGATAAAATATAAACTTGTAAAAAAAAAAAACGTTGTTTACTCTTTATAATAAACATACTTGTTTTAATATATATTTTTTAATAAGCTAAAGGGCTACTATGTCAAACTACTATATTACCTTACTGTGTTATTATATTTAACAAGTTATTTATTTATTACTTTATTTTGTTATTAATAACAGATTAAATTAAGTTATATTTAACTAATAATCTAGCTTTTCATCCTAGGTTTCCCTGTCCCTACTAAAACCTTCTATTCCTATTACCCCTCAGTGTAACATTAACGCCTCAAAATCGATAAATAGTTGACTTGAAGATTGAATGGTATATCAAGAATTTAGTCTGCTAGGAGCAGGAGGAAACTATAAATCTATACATTCCTAATTAAAACTAGCTATTTATCTTAAATAAGCTTTATTAAGGATATAAACTACTATTAATTAAGTAATTATTTATTAAAATAATATTATTATAAACTTTAATAGGTTATTTATTATATTATTTAGTATTATATATAACACCTCTTATTATATTAAAATATATTATGATATCTATTCGGTAACCTAATCATTACCTTCCTAGAACTATATATTCTATTAAAGAGCTAAAGTGCTTAGGTATTATTATATTTCTTTATATCAATAATAGTCATAATTACTTATAATCTTAGTAGGTATTTATATCAAATATAAATTATATCTTACATTTTATTTATATAAGTTTAATATTATTATAAAATAAAGTATTTAGGTATTATAGTCAAAATAATCCATAGTAAAAATAAAATAGGTCTTAATATAACTTGAAATATAAAACTGTTTTAAACTTAATAAGATAAACCTTTATATTAATTATATATTTAACTCTTAAAGGTATAAAAGCCTTTTGAAAAATTACTAGAGTTTTCTTCCCTTTTTATATTTAATTTTAATCAAGATATATAAAATATTAAAAGTATTATAGTTAGGTTTTAAATAGCGTATTAAGCTAGAATTAATTCAATAAAGTTAGATTAATAATACTAACCTTAATTTTAGTTTATAAATTAATTAATACCTCTATCTTTATATTTATTTCACATAAATACTTTTAACTCGTTAATAATAATAATCTAGTTAGGTTATATAGGTAGGAGTTCTTAATAACTCTAAATTATATTTCTCAAAGCAATATGTAATAGATTTAATACTTTTAAAGGGTAATAAATATCCTTTATAAAAATAATTTAGTTATTTTACTTAAGTCTATAAAAAGATTAATATTAAAGGTTTTTATATAAAGTTTAAAGTTATAACATTTCAAATTTAATAAGATTACTTATTAGTTTTAGTATACCCTTATTATATAATAATCTAAAAAAGACCTCTATAAGAATTATTAAATTATCTTTACCTTTTTATATAACTAGACTGCTTAAAATAAAAATAAAATAAAAATATATAACCTGACTAAACCTTTAACTATACATAGGTTAATCTTATAGCTTTATTTATAATTAGGTTAATATAGTTTACCTTAAGTATTATTAATATAATAATCAGTTTAAATAGTAATTTATGTTATATTATTAAAATAGATATTAAGCCTCTAGATTAAGAAATAAAGTTTATATTTACTATTTGATTTATAAAGGTCTTTATTTATATTTATATCAAGTCTAGTAATACTATTAAAAGAAGTTTAGCTATCCTAATTAAACCTATAGAAATATGAATAATAAGTATTCTAATATAGACTAAAAGGTAATAGCATTTTAAATTTAAAGATATAAAAGCCCTTACTAAGACTACTTTTACCTCTTTGTATTTTACTTTAAAAAACCTACCTATAGGTTAACCTTATAAAATTAAATTAGTAAAGCTAGTATAAGTTATAATTAAGATATTAATTAATACTCTAACCTTTGTATCTTTTATAGAGACTTTTAACAGGTTAAGAATAGTAATATACCTAGGGTATATAAAGAGGAATTTAATATAATTGAAGGGTATTTCTTAAAGTAATTATTAATAATTATTATAGATATTAATAGCTATAGTAATTACTTATTAATTATAATATATACTATAATATTAAGATAGGCATTTAGTCTATAAATTAGAAAACTAAGGTTATACTTACTATTTATACTATAAAGTCTTTTAATTACCTAGTCTCTATACTTATGATAATAACTATAAAGGTAAGAATATATAATTTAAAAAGAAAATATTAATTCTTTAACTATTTTAAAAGGAAGTTCAAATTATATAGCCTAACTAGGCCATTAATATCTAAAAAGACTACCTATTTTAATATATTGAATAAGAATAATATAGATTTAATAAAGAATAGGTAATAGACTTAATAATATTAATAAATTAGGTTAAGAAGTATAAGTAATATATTATATTATAATCTAGATAGAGTAGTTAAGAGACTATAAGAATTATAAAAGGAAAGTTTATATATATAAAATAATATTTAATACTAAAGGTTTAAAACTCCTTTAGTTATAAAGAAAAAAGCTATTATAATTAACCAAGATTATATTACCTAATAGACTTTTATTATTATAAATAATAAAATAGGGAAATATAATTAATAGTAATTTAATAGTAATATAATTAAGTCTTTATTTATATAGCCCTTTTATATATAATAATTATTTATGTTAATTCTAGTAATAACTTTATTAAGATCTAGGTATTTTAATTAAAGCTATAGAAATATCAGTAATAGAGGTCTTTATATAGATTAAGAAGTAATAATATTTTAAATGTATATATTTATTTAATTAGACGTAGTTACTTTAAATAATATTTATTATTATTAATACTCCAGGTTTTAAGCTTAAAAGAGATTATTATTATTTTTAATAAATTAAGAAAGTCTAGACTTAATAGGTTTCGATATAAAACCTTAATTATATTAGTATTAATTACCTTAATTATTATGTTATTTTATAATAGAGAAGATATATTATATTATATAATCTAAATTAATTAATTAATAAATCTTTTATTCTTATAATTAAAGGACTTCTTAACCTTTTATATAAATGTTAATTTTATAAATATAAAGTTTCCTTTTATATCTCTTTATAGTTCCTTAACTACTCTAGCTAGAGTATAATATAGTTTATTATTTATACTATTTAATTATATTTACTAGTACTATTAACTCTATTAACTATTTACTATATCCATATCTTATTAAGCTTATGTTTCTATTACGTAATATATTATGAAAGGTATTCTTAATTATTATTAATATAATAATTAAGCCTAGCGATATATGTTTTCTTTAAAACTAGTTTAAAAATAATATGTTCTTTTTAAGCTATATATTTATATTCTTATAATCATTATTATCTCAATTACATTATAATTTAATTATTACTAACTCTTTTTATTATTTTATTTCTTATTATAGGAAAGGTTTATTAAGTTATATACTTTCAATTAAATAATTATAATAACTTCTTTTTACATAACTAAAGTACTTTTTATTCTTTAATATAGGTCTATATATATATCTTCTATTTCTTAATATAATATATAATTAATATTCTATAAAACTTTAATAATTAACTAGTTATAATCTTTTTCTTATTCTAAAAAGGCTAATTAAAGTGTAATATAAATACTAAAAAGATAATCTTAGTAAAGGCTTTTATACTATTATAAAATAACCCTATGATTAATATAATTAAAACTTATATTACAATAGCTATATATATAAAACCTAGCTTTTCTTAGATTCTTAACCTATTCTATATTATAAGCTAGTTAATTATCCTTTATAGCTATAATTACTTATTTAACCCCTAGTCCTCTTTTAGTCTATATTACTAACCTCCTTTATAGATATTATAATAAGTATTAAAGTACTAAGTACTTACTTTAATATAAGTCTTAGCTTAAAATATAAGGAATTTCATATAGTATTAACAAAGTACTATAAAATAAAATATAAATAATTTAAATAAAGAGCTAAAGACTTTATAACTAATATGAAATAGGAAATAAAAGGCTCTTTATTATTTCTTTATAGTAAATAGAATTATCTTTATTTAGTTATATTAAGTATATTTAGCTATAAGTTTTAATACTCTTCTCTATATAAAGGAAAAAGCTAATTAATAATATGTAGGAACCTAATTTAAAAGCTTAAAAAGCCTAGAAAATAAACTTATAGAAAGGGTAGTTTTAAAGACTAATACCTTTCTTATTAAGGTATTTAAATTAAAGTATATAGCTTAGTATAAAAGCTTAGAGAGGTAAGTTAATAATATAATTCTAATTTTTAAAAATCCAGAATAAAAAGGCTATCCTATTCTTAACCTAAGACTTAAAGTATATAACTATTAAGGATAGTAATAGAGGTTATATATAAGGCATTCAGGGGCTAGGATAGGTAGAAATATAAAAGGTTAGAATTAGTAGAAGAAATATATATTTAGACTTAAAGTTAAAGTTATAGATGGCTTTAGGCTAAGGAATTAAATTAGTGTATATAATATTTATTAAAATCTTACTGTACCTACTTCTTTGAAATACAATTGATAATATTAGTAACTAGCGCTATATAATATATATTTTATAGTTTATTTTTAAGACATTGAGAATGTTATTCTTAATACTTTTAATGCCTTTATTTTTCTTTAGCTTTTTAAATAAGTAGATTCTCTCATTAAATTCATAATACTAATTAAGATAAAGGCTTCAAAGGTATAAGACTTTATAGCTTAAGATAATAAGGGTTAAAAGCTTTTATTAAATCTATAAATTTACTTAATTAGTAATATCTTATTATTCTCTTTTTATAGCTTTTTATAATTCTTAGTAATAATATCTTTATATAATATAGTTATAATACTATTATTACTAAGTAATATTTAGTCTTTAATAATCTCTATTCTTATATATAAACTTTGAATAAAAAGGAAATTATTAATTATAAGTAATATCCTAATCATAATTAAGGTTAGTTTAATAGATATATTTAAGCTAGTAAGTTAATCTGTAAATAACTCAAAGGTCTTAGTACGTTATTTAATAATTAAGAATAGATTTCTTTTTATAAATTTAAGAGGTTATTTAAAACAAAATATAAAGGGAGAAAGGTAATATTAATAATTATTTAAAAGGTTTTATGTTATTAAGAGATAAAACTATAATTAATATAATAAGTAATTATATTAAATTTAAAATATTATTACCTCTTAGTTTATATAAAGACCTTGATTATTAAAGTCTATAAAAGATTTTTTTTAAAATACTTTAGATTTCTTTTTTTAAAATATTATTAAACTTAATATGAATAGTAATTATACTAAGAATATTAAAAGAAATTAAACTAAATTCTTAATAAATATAGACTATTTAGAATTAATATTAACTAAATATATTTAAAGATATTCAGGTTTTATTACTTATTATTATTAATTTATGTAAAATCTTAATAAAATAGCTATATTATTAAATAAACTTATAATAGAAAGTAGAATATTTATAAAATTAATATTAATAATATAATAAGCCGTTAAAGTAATATCATAATTAATCTTATGTAAATTAATTTTAATTATATTTAACCTTAATAAGAAAATCAAGATAGAAATAAATATATTTAACTTTAAACTAAGAGAGTAAATAGGTTGATATAAAAACTAAAACGATATATTTTTAATTAACCTTTACTCTTATAAGCTTTATAATATAGAACTTAATTACCTTACTTATAATAAAAAATTCTTAATATTCTTTTATTACTTTTATAAGTTTAAATATATTTTTATAAAGAGTATATATAAGATTATAGTTTATATTAACTATTAATATATTATATACTTTACTATAATATAGAATTTAATAACTATGAACTATATTATATGAAGTATTTAAGTAAATTAAATTTTATAATAACTTTTTATAAAGGTTTTAAAAATACTATATAAAATACTAGAAATTAAATTAAGAAGAGGATTATAAAATAGAAGTTATTAAGTCTAGTAAGTATATCTTAAGAATAAATAAAAAAGAGAAATACTAATTTACTTAATAAATAAAAGTATTAAACTAAGTATTAAAGGTAATTATTATGATAACATTAGAGGATTAACTTTGTAACTTTCTTTATAGTTTATTTATATTTATTATATTTATATTGAATCTAGTGATACTTTTAAGAAACAAATCTTACTTTTTTAATCAAACCTTGAAAATGTTAGTAATAAAACCCTTTATATAGACTATATAAAAATAATATGTTAAACTCAATAAGATTCCTTATTATATTAATTATAGGTTTATTTCTTAATAGTCTATAAACCTCTATAAAGATTGCTTAACAAGACTACATTTCTTTCTTTATACTTTACTTTAATTAACCTACTTAAGATAAGAAGAAGATTAAAACTAGATTATTAAGTAACTTACTAAGGTATTAAATAATCTGATTATTACAATTAAACTGATAAAGCTGACCTTACTTATAATTAGTAATCTTAAGATTTATAAATATTTATTAATTTATTCAATAAGATCAACTAGTCATCTAGTATAAAGGTTGGTATAAAGTCTATAAATTTAAACACTAAGGTTAAGCTTATTTTTTATAGTTAAATAGTTCCTTCTGACTCTCTAGCCTCTTTATATATAATAATAATTATAATGTTAAAAATACATAGCTTAGAAAGGGAATATTACTTCTTAATTATTTAAAAAGAAAGTTAAATTACTAACCCTAAGTTATATATTAATAAAGGTAAGGACTAACCTTCTTAATATATTTAATAAGAATAGTATAAATTAAATAAAAAGTAGGTATAAGAAATAGTTAATAGACTTAGTAATAATAGTAAATTTAGTTAGGATATATAAATAATAAACTTTAGCTAATATAGCTAAGGGACTATAAGGAAATCTAGAAGCAAAATTTATATATATATAAAATAGACTCTTATATATAACAGTTAGGATTCCTAAGGGATAAACTAGACTGTTATAGGTTTATATTAGTAAGATTATAAGATATAATCTAAGTAGTACTAAAGTATTATATTTCTTAATATTCAATAATATAGGTAAGGCCTATTACGGTAAAGAATTTATATTAATAGCTAGTAAGCTAAATTCTATTTAATAAATATATATATGTATATATATATATAGGTAGTTAATAATATTATAAGTCTAGCTTATAGTAATTTATATATTAAAAGTACTATCTATAGTAACTAGATTATACTTCTTTTATATTAAAAGTATAAGTTAATATATAATTAGTAAAGTAAAATAGGGTTATGTATAATATAAATACTTTACTTTATTAGGTTATAATATAATATCTTTCCCTCTTTTAGTGTTATCTTTAAAACCTATATATCTATTTTTCTTTTTATATTATTTTAGTATATATTAACTTAGGTTTATAGAGTTACCCTTTTTATTATAGTTATATTAAATTCTAATGCTACTTATAATTACTAAGCGTTAACTACTTTAATTATAAATATTAATTTTCTTATTATATTAAATAGTTATTATAAATTATATTATTTAAAATATTAAGTTAAAGAGGGTTATTCTTATTATATGTATTATATTTATTATAGTTATAAGTATAGTAGTAAGGATATTTTTATTCGCAAGTGCCAGTTTTCTTATATTTATAATTATACTATAACGTGTTTCCTTTAGCTAATTATTTTACTTTAGAGAGGTAATATATTAAATATAAAGAGGAGGTTATTAAAACTAAATTATTAAAATTATAATAATAACTAAATAAATACCTACCGTATTTAATATGCCTTATAGGTAGTTAAATCAGCATGGTAGCGAGATATTATACTAAAGTATTAAGACTCTTAATAAGTTAGAGGTACTTAAGAATACTACGTTATTTACTACTGTAAAGGCTTAACTTATAGATATTATCAATATTATTAATTAAGGGAATATCTTCTAAAGTAATATTGTTCTTTAAAGGTTATTAGGTATTGATAAGGTATTTTAGTAATTCTTATATACTTTTATTTTTAAATTAGGTTTTTTATTTAATTAGGTAATCTATCTTTGCTTAATTTTTATATATTTCCTTAATTACTTTTACTTTATAAACCTTTAATTCTTTAATTTCTCTTAGTTTATTTTTAATTTTAACTTAAATTTTATTATTATTATAGTTAAGCTTAAGGATACTTTAATATAAAAAAGTATTAATTTATTAATATTTAATGTTTTGATAGTATAATAATATTATTTACGTTATATAGCATAATATTAAATAAGAGCTGTTAATTTATATTAATTAGGTTTCTTAAGGACTATATTAACGTTTTTTAGGTTTATATTAATAAGATTATAAAATCTAATTTAAATAGTAATAGAATATTATATCTCTTACTTATTAATAATACAGGTAAGGCTTATTAATATAAAGAAGTTATAATAATAGCTAGTAATCTAAGTTCTGCTTAATATTAAATAAATATATATATTTTTGTTTACTTTTCGTTTTTTTTACTTTAACCTTTAGCTTTATATAACTTCTTCTAAGGTTAAAAATAAATATAGTCAGAATAATAGAAACTATACACAGTAACTAAACTCTAATTAAATAAAGACATATACTAACAGCTATATATATAAAAGCTAGCCTTTTCCCCTAGACCCCTTAACCTGTTCCACACCACAAGCACACCAGTCAATCAACCCTTATAGCCACAATTAATAGCCTTTAGCTATAAGATTTTAGCACTCTTCTATATAGAAAAGAAAAGGCTAAATTTAGGGTATATATAAATATACCTTTATAGCGTAAAAAGCCTAGAAAATAGGCTTCTAGAAGGCCTAATCTTTCAAACTAAGACTTTCTTTATTAGGGTATTTAAATCAAAGTAGAAAGATTAATATAATTAGTTAGAAGTATAGGTTAAGTAGTTAATCAAGAGTAATAGGGGTAAGAAGTAAAAAGAAGTTATATATAAAGCGCTGAGGGAAGGTAAAAATCTAATAGGTTAAATTTAGCAAGAGAAATATATATTTAGAGTTAAAATTAAAGCTAAGGTAGCCTTGAGGATAAAGGATTGAATTAAAGTATATAACCCTTATTAAATTCCTCCTATACCGTAGTATAATATATAATAATATTAATAATATTATTAGCTATAATTAATAAACTATATATTAATATATATTATTAATGGAAAATAATTATAATTTACATATTATAATATATATTTTCTATTTATAAGTTACTATAAGTTAAATTTATAATACTATAAGCTATCCAAACATATATATTTATATTTATTTAATATTAAATAGAATTTAGTTTACTAGTTACTAATATTAACTCTTTACTATAATAAGGTTTATTTATATCATTAACTATTGAGAAATATAATAACTTACTATAACTTGGATTATATTATATAATCTTACTAATATAAACCTATAATGGTCTAGTTTATTCCTTAGGAAATCTAACTATTATAATATTAAGATAACTATTTAAGATCTGAATAGAATTACACCGGCGACTACATATACTTTATTAGGGTTAAGGAATTTAATTCCTTTTATAATCACTAAGTTAAGGTGTAATAAAGAAGTGCAGTAAGAGGAAATGAAATTAAAGTAGACAAGCTTTACTAAGTATAGTTAGTAAAGTTAATACTGGTTATTATATAAAGAGAGAGTTTAATATTGGTATTTTAGCTATAAAAAGCCATTATAGTTAAGTAAAGAGTACTGGGGATAGCTATTAGTTTCCGTTTTTAGTTATAATCTAGATAGGTATTTATAGATTGGTAAAGCTTACTTAGGCTACTGCTTAAATAGACAATCTAGGAACTATTCAAGGGCATTTATAACCTACAAGGGTACCCATACAGGTTAGATAATATAATTTTACCATAGGTACCTATATAGATTACCTAGACATTAGAGTTATACAAGCAAGATAAGCTCAGTAAAATAAAAGATTTATATTAACTACCCTAAGGTATTTCTAGCTAGCTTTAGTATAATGGTTATAGAAGCTATTAAGCAATAGGGCAAAAGATCGGGCTGTAACTACTATCGTAGCAATTATAGTAGTGCTTGCAGCTATATATAGAAGCCTTATATCACTGTTACGGGCACGAATCGTAACATTTAGCCACTTTGTCCAGGTCAATTCAATTAATACCCTTTTCAGTGCAATCCATGCCTTTTTTAGGCCTTATATAAAATTAATATTTAATCAATCTAGATTTCCATATAAGTAATAGTTAATCTTGTTAGGTAGAGGCTAAAACTTTATATCTATTTAGAGTTTTAATACTAGGATATTACGACCCTAGTGTTTATATTTCATATACCTCACCTTTCCCCCCTATTATATATAGTTACCACTGTATATTATATATATAGAAACTATTATATTATAATTACCTTATAATACTAAGAATTACTTAATACCTAATACAATTGTGGATAACCTTAATAACTACTATAGTATCCACCTTAAGTATATATATATATTTACTTAGTATTAAGTAAAATTTAGCTTACTAGTTATTAATATTATTTCTTTACCTAAATATACCTAACTTACTTTATTTATTATTAAATGATATAATATTTTATAACCGCTTAGTATATTCTTTATAGTATCTATTAATATAAACCTAATATAAACTAGTTTATCCCTTAAGAGTCTAATTTTTGTATATTAATAACTCTTGATTAATACTATATTATATTATATTAAGTAATATAAATATAATAGCTTTAATACCTTCTAACTAACCTATTATAGCTATATATAGCTAATAGGTAATCCTAGTTAAGAATATTACTCTTACTAAGGAATTCCTTAAAATATTAATAGAATTTAATAGGGAAAAGAAGTCCTTAGGACCTATCTTATTATTTATAAATATAAAGTTAAGAACCTTAAATGAGTTATTAAGGATATATAGAAAAATTATAATAGCCTATTAAATATTACTACGTATAAAACTACGGAATCATTTATTAAGATTGAAAATCTAAGAGAAAAATTTATTAAGTTCTTTAATATTACTAATATATATATAAAGGATATAAAAATAAATTAAAATTATATAAAGAATATAATAAATATACTATAGCCTTTATAATTATTAAAAGGTTTTAAAAAAGGTTTTTTAACCTTATTAACTTCATAGCTATAATAATAACTTTAATAAACTTTAAGGATTACTTATCAATTTAAGAGTTATTAAATACATTACCTAATCTAGTCAATTATTAATAAACTCTAATTAAGATATATTATAGAATTCTTAAAGAATAAGGTATTATATATAATAGAACGTATTATTTAGGACCTTATAAATAATCTATATTATACCTAAAAGGTTAAATATATATATAAAGATAATAAAACCTTTAAAAAGAAATAACCTATAGCTTTAGAATTATATATATAAAGAATTATTAAAATAAAGAATATACTATCTTTAATAAAAAGAATTAATAATAGGCTATATAGTAGAATATTAATATTAAGTTATTAAGCTAGACTAGAATAACTTACCCTATATAGCCTAGGTCTATTAAGGTCTAAGACCAAAGATTAAAAATATTATAATTAATATTTAACCTAAACTTAATAATCTTAATAAGCTTATTACTAATATTATAGACATTAATAATATATAATATAGAAAATAAAATACTTAACAAGGAAGTACCTATTACTTTACCTAGACTATAAATATATAAAATAATAATTATAACTATATTAATTTAAAATAACTATGAAATTTAATACATTCTATAGAATAGAAATAAAACCTATACTTATTAAAGTAGTCAAATGGGATAAGTCTAAGATTACCTATTAAAACTAGGAAACAGGGATATTTCAAGATAGGATATATAAACCTTATTAAAGCTAAGTAGAATTATAAACCAGTCTCAAAGGGAAGGTATAATTATATAACTAAATGAACTAAGGACCTAGAACCTTAGACAGTGATTAGATTTAGTTAGATTAGGATATATAACTTTACTTATAATAAATTAAAATTTTGATATATTAAGGACTTCTTAAATAGAAGCCTAATCCTATTAATAATAAAGGGCTAAATATAAAGTATAAAGGAATTTAAAAAGGATGTTTAATAATTTAAGTAATAAGGCTATTAATAAAAGTATTAAATAAAGTTTTAAAATAAAGAATAGACTTTAATACTTAAAAGACTTAAAGAAAAGCCTAAAGGATTAATAATTATAATAATTTAAAAAAGAAAGGGAATTTCTCCTAAGCTAGATAGTAAACTAGATACCAAGTATATTTTAAATAGAATATATAAAATACTTAATATTATACTTAAGAAACTAAAAACCTTAATGAAAATAAATATATAAAGAGAAATTATAGTAGTTAAAACTAACTAGGAATAAAGACCATATTTAATATTTAACTGTATCTTAATATAGACTATATAAAAGAACCCTAATTAGGACTAGAGAAATCTAAATTAAATTAAATTAAATTAAATTAAATTAAACTTCGACAATAATAGCTAAGAAAAAGGGTATAATATAACTATAAATAAATAATAAGCACTGTAGTATATTGTTAAATATATATTAGGTTATATATTAAGTAGAAACCTAAATAAGGATGTTATTTAATATCCACGCTCTTATATAAGATCAATCTATAAATTATATTAGACTATAGAAAGTATAATAATATTTTATATATATTATATCTATTTAGTAATGATAATATTAATTAATAGTAAAAGGAAGGTAATAATTATTCTTTAATCTATACGTTAAGAAGTTTATGTAATAAACCCTGTTAGATATCTAATATATATAGATACTATAGTATAGAAATACCTCTTATCGTTAGAATTATAAATCTTACCTTTAATTAATAATTATACAATATAATAATATAATAAATGAAAATAATACTTAATGTAATTTTAGAGACTAGAAAACCCAAGTAAATAAATGCCTTAATAATACTTTAAGAAATATAAATAACTATAGAAAAAGGAATATAAGAATATATATAGTATAATTATAATAGCTATATAAATACCAATATATATAGATATAATTACTATATATATCGATAAGTAGAAATTATATATTTATACAAAATAATTAAGAGTAAGGTAAAGAAAATATAAACTTAATATTATAAGTAGCTTAATAACTATTTCTTTAATATATAAATTAAGAATATCTATATTAATAAGAAAGAATATTATAATAGTAAGGATAAAAAGATATACCTTTATTATATAGAAAATGAATTATACTATTTATAATAGAGGTATAAATAAATAAAGAACCAAGAGGATAGGAACTTGAAGAAAGTACTTTAAAAGTAATTAAAACCATTTAAATAAATTACCTAAGATTAAAGATTAGAATTAAAGGGAAATAACTAACCACTTTTATTAATTATAAAGCTAATTATAATTATATTAACCATAATATAGTTAATAAATAATAATCATTATAAAAATATAAAAGATCTTTTTATTTAGTATTTAATTTAAAAGGAAAAGACTTATTTATAATAATAAATAAAATAACTAATAAATTATTTACTTAAAGAGATCTATTAATAAATATAATTAAGGTATTAAGTTTAATATACCTTTAAGTTTAAAAAGTAATTTTATCTTAAAATTACTATAGTTATAAAATTATAATCCATATATTAACTAAAGGACTGGCTAAGCTAATTATAGAGTTAATCCCTTTAATAATAAATTTAATAATTTAAAAATTAAATAGAAATCTTAATATTTAATTAAAAGATATAATACATTAAGTATAATAGAGATTACCTAACTTAATAAAGAATATAATATATATATTTAATAGAGTATATACCTTTAAAAAGGTAATAATTCGGTTGCCCCATAGATAATATAATGAATTTTAATATAAGAAGAGGCATTATACATAATGCTAGATAACACAATAACCAAGCTATTAAAGTTCACGATAGTATCATTTAAATAGCTAATTGCCTGAATAATAGCAAATAATATCCTCAATAAACCTTATTCAAGATAAATAGCTAGCTTTAATCCATAATATATAAATTTGCAGTTTCCCTTCGCTCTTGGCAGACCAAATTCTTCGCATACCATCAAATCTTTAAGTCGACCACAGCCATATTATCAACCGACCCCCGCGAAAATGCATCGCTACGCAGTCCAAGTCATCAACCGTTTCCGAATCGAAGTCATCGGCAAGTATATAACCCAGTATCCGATCACCAATGCCTTCTTTAATTCAATTAGTAATAAGTAAATTAAAAGGCTGAACCGGAAATTCCTTAAGAAAACACTGCTTTTTGAGATATATAGTAGTTAGCTTTATTACGACCCTCATGCTTATATTATATACGCTCTATATTTTCACTATATAATAACTAATTATAGATAGACCGACCTATAAAAGAACCGATAGCGGCCTAGGACTATATCAGTCTAGGAATAATTTTATTCCTAGATATTATTAGCTTAATATATAAAGCCCTGAGTATATATATATATTTATTAGTATTTTTATAGACTTTAACTTATTAGCTATTAATATAATTTCTTTACCTTAATATACCTAACCTACTCTTTTAAATATTAAGAGATATAATACTTTATAACCACTTAGTATAATACCCTATAGTATCTATTAATATAAATCTAATATAGACTAGTTTATCTCTTAAGAAACCTAACTATTATATATTAATAGCTTATATTTAGTATTATATTATATTACTTTAAGTAATATAAATATAATAACTTTAATAACCCCTAACCGACCTATTATAGCTATATATAGCTAATAGGTAACCCTAGCTAAAACTATTACCCTTATTAAGGAACTTTTAGAAATCCTTATAGATATTAATAAAGATAAAAAGGAAACTATTAAAATTTATCTTACTTTATATAAAAGTAAAATTAAAAAACTTAAAAGAACTATTAAGGGTATATAAAGAAATTATAATAACTTCCTAAATATTATTAAATATAACTTTAAAGAATTTATATCTAGAATTAAGAAATTAAAGAAAAAACTTAATAAGGTTATAAACCTTACCAAAATACTTAACCTAAATATAAATAATATATAAAAGCTATATAAAAAATATATTAAATATATTATAGCTCTTATTATAATTAATAAAGACCTAAAAGAGATTTTCTAACCTTATTAGCCTAATAATTATAATAATAACTTAAATAAACTCTAAGGGTTCCTTACTAGCCTAAAAAGCTATTAAATATACTATTTAATATAATTTATAATTAATAAACTCTATACATAATATATAATAAGATTCTTAAAAGATAAGGCCCTATAAACTATAGAACCTATTATTTATAATTATATTTATTACCTATACTATAAATATAACAAATTAACTAAATATATATATAATAAATATAAAGTTTCTAAAAAAGAACTTATTTATACTTTTAGAATTATAAATAAGAAATAAAAAATAAAAGCCAAGATTTAATAACTAATCTAAAAAGGATCTATAATAGCCTACTTAATTAAATATTAATACTAATTAGTAAAACTAAACTAAAGTAAAGCCATTTATATAATATAACTTTATTAAGAATTAAAGTCTAAGATTAAAGATATTATAGTAAATATTTAACTTAAACCTTAAATACTTAATAACCTTATAGACTTAATTATAGATATTAATAACTATTAATATAAATAATAAAAGGAAAAATAAGCTAGTTAATAAGGGAATATTTTTAACCCTAATTAGATTAGGAATTCCTATAATAAAAACCATAACCATGTTAACCAAAGATGGCTATAAAATATTAATATATTTTATAGAATTAATATAATACCTATAGTAATTAAAGTAATTAAATAAAATAAGTTTAAAACTACCTATTAATACTATAGTAAGAAGAGATACTTTTATATAAAATATAAAAACCCTATTAAGACTAATTAGAAATAAAGACCAATACTAGAAGGAAGAAATGATTAAAAAACTAAATAAAGAGAAGAAAAAGAACCCTAAATAATAATATAATCTACCTATCGAATTGCTATAATATAATTAGTTTATAATAACCTAGAAATAGCTTATTAGGTATAAAATATTATTATATAAAATTATTATATCTTAAAATAAGAAACTATTAAAAAGACATATAAAAGATAACATAAGTAATATATAATAAAAAAATACAAAATAATAAAATATTAAATCTAATCGATGAAGTAAAATGAATAAATAAGCTAGGGAAAATAAAAATAAATAGATATAGACCTAAATACCTAAAGGATTAACTATATAACCTAAAGGATTAACTATTATAATGATATAAAAAAGAAAAGAGATTAACCCTAACCTAGAATTAATATTTATACCTAAAGAAATTAGCTAAGGAGTTAATAAACTACTTAAGACTACCTTTATATAGTTATAAGTATTATAGGCTAATAGAATAATATAAATATTAACTTAAGTACTATAAGGGGATACCTTACTAAAGATAAATAACCTTGAATAATTTAGAACCCTAATCAAATAGAATAACTAAGCAAATATAATTATAATATAAATTAATTAAGAATTAGGACTATATTTAATAGTAGATTATACCTTAATATAACTTTATAGATAAAGACTAAATTAATATTATAAAGACTTTAATTACTTTTCTATAAAATAGATAAAATTAGAATATAAAGGTAAAATACTAAAAGGATATAAACTATTAAAGAAAGATATAAACCTATAGGAAGTAATATATACCTTATAATATAATAAATTTAAAAACCAATATTAATATAGAAAAAGAAGTAAGAAATATATAGGACTTATAAAAAAATATATTAAAATAGTATAGAATAATAATATCTATATCTAAGTAATTATTAATATATAATAATAAGATCTAATAACCTAAATATAATAAATAATAATATCTACTAACTAAAGATAATGTTTAAATTACTCTTTATATAAGTAATTATTATAGATATTATATATAGTCTATTATTATATATTATATTAATAATATAAGATTAATAATAATTACTTTTTAAAATAGATACCTAGATATATAATCTAAAAACTATATATTATTATTAATATATTAGGATATTAGGTATATTATAGATACCTAGGAGTATAAATAGTCTAATTTTAAGTATATATAGAAATAAGAAAAAGAGTCTTAAACTATATATAGTAATAATAAGGTATTATATTATAAAGATAATATATTATTATACCCCTAATAGAAATTAATAAATAAAAATTATAAATACTAAATAATAAATAACTTAATATATAATAAAAATATCACTTAAGTAGAGATCCTAATAGAAAAACTACTCTAGACCTAGAAACCCTATAATAATAGGAATAGGTAGATCTATTAATTAGAAAATAAGTAATAAAATATTAAAAATAACTTTAATAATAATATAAATATCTAGAAAATAGAAATTATTATAATAATAAATATAGCCTAGATTACCTAAGTATTATAAAAAGAGGCTAATACTATTTATAATAAAACTATAGATAAGTAAAAAATAAAGAAATACTTTTAGAATAACCTAGACCGATTAACTAACTTACTTAAAATTAAAAGTTAAAATTAAAGGGAAATAATTAATTACTCTTATTAATTATAAAGTAAATTATAACTATATTAACCTTAATATAGTTAATAAGTTGGAATTACTATAGAGATATAAATTATACCCTTATTTAATATTTAACTTAAAAGGAGAATATTTTAGTTATAATAATAAATAAATTAATTAAGTAATTAATTACTTAAAGGTCTTTATAAATATAATAATTAAGGTATTAACTTTAATATATTTCTAAGCCTAGAATATAATCTAATCTTAGAATTATTATTATTATAATATTATAATCTATATATTAATTAAAGGACTGGCTAGGCTAATTATAAAGTTAACTCCTTTCATAAAAGGCTTAGCGATTTAGATAATAAATAGAGATCTTAAAATTTAATTAAAGACTATAATAGAGCTTACCTATCCCTAAAGGGGATATAATATAAATATAATAAAGATAGGAAAAAATATATATAAAAAATAATAATAAAGATTAGGTATTAATACTATAAAATAAAAATATAATTATAAAATATAAAAATATAATAAAAAAAAGAAAAGAATAATAGGCTTAAGAATATATTACTTAAGTATTATATTTATAAAAAACCTTTTAAGAAAGAACTTAAAACTAAGGTATTATAATATATTTACTAAGATTATAAAATATAACTTAAAATAGATAACCTATCCCTCTAAAAGATTTATAATTTTAATTGAAAAGAATTAAAAATATTAAGAGAATATCTTAATATAGAGCTAGTTAAGGGAAATATTAAGATGTTTACCTTACTAATAGGATCTTTAGTAATATTTATCGCTAAGAAAGATAGATTATTATAACTTATTATAGATTTTCGAAAATTAAATAACCTTATTATTAAGGATAGGACTATATATTTATTAATTATAGAACTTAAGGATTATCTATAAGAAAAATAGATCTTTATTATTTTTAACCTTAAAGGAGCCTGTAGTCTAATCTATATTAAAGAAATAAATAAATAGAAAATAATATTTAGAACTAAATTTAGATTTTTTAAATACTTAATTATACCTTTTAGACTTATTAATATATTAATAACCTTTTAATAAATAATTGATAATATTCTATAATAGTATCTTAATATCTTTATAGTCTATTATTTAGATAATATCCTTATCTTCTCTAATTTAGAAAAAGAATATTTAAAATATTTTTATAAAATACTTAAAGTATTATAAAATATTAACTTACTTATTAAACCTAAGAAAAGTTATTTCTATATAGAAAGAATAAACTTCCTAAGATATATTATTTTATTAAGAGAAGTTTAAATAGATTAAAAGAAAATATTAATAATATAAAACTAGCTATAACTATTAATAATTAAGGAAATATAAAGCTTTATAGGCTTTTTTAATTATTATTAATAATTTATTAAAGACTTTAATAAAATTATAAACCTACTTACCGAATCAATCAAAAACATAATAAATTTATATTTAGAAATTAAGTAAAAAAGGTTTTTATAAAGCTCTAAGATATAATCATTAGCGAACTAGTATTTATTATATTTAATCTTATTAAGGAAATTAAGTTTAAAATAAACTTATTAGATTTCGCTTTAGGAAGATAGATTAGTTAATATAATAAATAAGGAAAGCTATATTTAATAGCCTTTTATTTATATAAATTATATAAAATTAAGCTTAATTACCCTATTTATAATAAAGAATTCTTAATTATTATTAATTACTTTAAAAAATTTAGATATTACCTTATAGAAAGCCTCTATTAAGTTAAGGTTTATACTAATTATTAGAATATAATACACTTTATTACTATTTAAGAATTAAATCGATAATAATTATACTATATAGAATATCTATATAAATTTAACTTTATAATTATCTATTATAAAGGTTTTAATAATAGATATATAAATACTATTAATTAAAGACTAGATTATAATATTAATATAATTAAATTTAATTAATAAGTTCTAAAATATAATAATAAAAAAGAACTTTAATTTACTTAATAAGCTAGAATAATTATAAAAATAAAGATAAAAAAACCTAAATTATTAAAGAAATAACTTTAAAAAGGATATAAAACTTAATTATAAAAAGTACTATAGAATATCTAGGACTTTATATATAAGCCAGATGGCATAATTATAGAATAATATATACTATAATAATTTCAAGAGTTATTAATATAAGAAATTTATAAATACTCCCTATTTAGGCACTAAGATATTATAAAAATACTGAAATAAATATAAAAAAACTATTAAGGAAAAAGACTTAAAAAAATAATTAAAAAGGTTATATAATAATATAACCTATATAAAAAAAGAAAAATAATAATATAAACCCTATAAGAACTTATAAATACTATTAATTATATAATAATTATAGAATTCGATTATAATAGACTATATAACTAAACTATCTCTATTAGAAAAACCCTTAATTAATATCTTTTATAATAGTATTATAATTATAATAGACCGATTTATAAAATTCTTATATTACCGACTATATAGAGAATCTATAAATATAAAAGAACTTTCCTATATTTTTTACTAAAGCATTATTAATATATATAGGCTATTATTAAAAATCCTAATTAATAGAGAGACTTTATTTATATTAAAATCTTAATAATTACTTATAATATACTTAGGACTAAATTACCGACTTATAATAATACTTAGGCCCTAAATAGATAAATAGACCGAATATATAAACCAGGTACTTAAGTAATATCTATGGTATTATATTATCTATAAATAAAATAATTAGATTAAAAGACTATTAGCTACCTAACTTATATATAATACTATATAATAAAATAATAAAACTTATACCTATTTATACTAACTTTAGATTTAACCTAGCTATTTCTTATAGTATAAGGGAAGTTAAGAATATAAATTTAGTGGTAATAATTAAAAAATATAACCTAAAAAACCTATATAAAGAAATAAAGATAGAATTAGAATTTATTAAAAATAAAATAAAAGATTATTATAACCTTAAAAGGATAATAGAACTATCCTTCTTAGAGAGAGATATAGTTTACCTCGCTATAAAAAGTATTTTAATAAAATAATTAATAAAAAAGCTTAATTATAAATATATTAAACCTTATAAGGTATTCTAAGAAATATTAAAAAATAACTATAAACTAGACCTAGTATTAAAAATTAGACTTTATCTAATCTTTTATATTATATTATTTAAACTAGTAATCAATATAATTTAAGTTAAAATCGGTAATAGACTAAAAGATATTAAGAAACTAGAAGTCTATAAGGTAAAAGTAATTAAGGAAATATATAAATTTAAAGGTAAAATAAAGTACCTAATTAAATAGAAGAATTACCTAGAGAATAGAAATATATAGAAATTATTAAAATACCTTATTAATACTTAGTAACTCCTAAATAATTTCTATTAAAATTAAATAAAAAAGAAGTATTTAAAAACTTATTATTAAGACCTAAGGAAGACTAGTTAATACTATTAAAAATATAATTAATATAAAGATTTTATATTATAATATCCTTATAAGTATCTAATATAGAAAGTAAGTTATTTTATTACTTTATTTCTTGAAGACTATAATAAATTATCTTAAAATAATATTTCTTTACCTTAGTTTAGATCTTCTTAATTTATAATGAATAATTAATAATAATAAATGAATAAGACTATAAAGCCGCTATCTCTTTATAAAGTCTAAGAAGATTATTATTTACTTGATCTTTATTAATTTCTAATTTTTTCTCTTACTTTATTAAATTTATTACTATAAAAAGTTTAATAGAAATTATAAATATAAAATATAATTATATATAAATAAATAATATTTAAATACTATTATAAAACTTCTTATTATAAATATATTTACTATGATAAGTAAAATCTATAGATATTAGGCATTTCTTACTAAAATAGAAATATTAGGTATAAGGTATATTAGCCTCCTTATTAAGAGATTTAATAAAAAGAGTAAAAATATAAATTTTATAATCTTTATAAAATAATTACTTAATAATATAATTAGATATTATATAATATAATAATAGAAAGTTTAAATTAAAATATACTAAAAGAATTTTAGATTAATAAGGGTATATAGGTCTTAAGGAAGAGACCTAATAAAGGGGAGAGATTATATTATAACCTTTATATTTATATTATGTGTACTCTATATTTCTATTATATAATAACTAATTATAGATAGACCAACCTATAAAAGGACCGATAGCGGCCTAGAACCATATCGGTCTAGGAATAATATTATTCCTAGATATTATTAGCTTTATATATAAAGCCTTAAGCATATATATATATTTATTAATACTTTTATAGACTTTACCTTACTAGCTATTAATATAATTTCTTTACCTTAATATACCTAACCCACTTTATTAATTATTAAGAGATATAATATTTTATAACCACTTAATATAATACCTTATAGTATCTATTAATATAACCCTAATATAGACTAGCTTATCTCTTAGAAAACTTAACTATTATATCTTTTTCTTATTTTTATATATATTTAGAATTAAATTATTTATACTTTAAGGTATTTATAATATACCTAATAGCCTGGTTTATTGATAATAATATAGGGTTTCTAGGTAATATATTTAAGTATTTATTTTAGAAAGTAGTTATTACTAATTTTATATTATTAATATAATATATAATAATAAGCTATATATAAGATTTAGGATAGTTATTTATATAATAAGTAATTTAAATATTATTTGTAATTAGTAAATATTATTATTTATTATATTAAGGTTATTAGATCTTATTATTATTTATTAATAATTATTTAGATATAAATATTATTATTTTATATTATTTCTATATATCCTTTTATAAGTTCTATATATATATATATTTCTATTTTTAGTATTAATTTCTGAATGTATTATATTAAGTAATATATATTATTTCCTATAGGTCTTTATTTTTTTATATTATCTTTCATTTCTTTATTAATTCCCTACCTTACTATATTTTATATAATTCTTTAATGCCATACTAATTAATATCTCTATAATATCTATTTAGTTATTTTATAATTTTAATAGGAATATTTTCTATTTTCTATTACAATATTTATATTAATATTTAAAATATTTTATTTATTTATAATATTAATATTTATATAAAAATAGTATTAAATAGTTTATTTACTCCTTAGCTACTTTCCTTAGGTATAAATATTAATTCTAGGTTAAGGTTAATCTCCTTTCCTTTTTATATTATAGTAATAGTTATTTTATTAGGGTTTATTAATAGTCCTTTAGGTATTACGGTATAAATAGTTTTTAATTTAATTTCTTTATTTTCTTATATTTATATATACTTTTTTTATTTTTATTATATCTCTATTTAATTTACTTAGATTATATAATAATTAAATAAGGTATATTCTTTTTTCTATTTTAAAATAATATTTATTGATAAATCTATCCTTATTTAAATAATAATCTTTAAGGTAATTAGTTTTCTTTATTTTTAAATTATATATTACCTTAAAGTCTAAATTATTATAATTAGATTTAATTATAGCGATTTAATATATAGATTATATTGCTATTTAAGGGTTTTTTCCTCCTTTTTATTTAGTTATTTAACTATTTTTCCTTTTTAACATTAGCTTATATTTCTCATTAGATTTAATAGGGGTTTTATATTTTATATCGAAATATCCTTCCTTACCGTAGTTTTAATAGGTAATTTTCGATTTATTATATTTAATTACTTTAATAACTATAGGTCTAGATATAGTTTTATAAAATATATTAATTCCTTAATACTATTTTTAATTAGTATTATATTAAGGCTTATTATTATAGTAGAAGTTATATATTTTTTAATTAAGTTAGTAATTCTTAATCTTAATTACTATATTAATATAGTCTATTAGGATCCTTAGGTATTTTACTTTATATAGTTTAGCTTATATTAATTCTTTAAGGGTATTAAAGAGTATTAATAGTAAGGTATTCTATTCCTATAGTAATTTAGATATAAATTAGGTTTATTTAAGTATTTTAATTTTTTATTTTATTTATCCTTTCTTATTAATTATATAAAATACTTAATATAATACTTTAGTAAAGGCTTTATAATTATTATAGATATTAAAGGTTTAAAGGTTAATATTATCTAGGCTTAACTTATTAATTAATCTTTTATTATAGATTAGAACTACTATATAGCTATTCTAAGATATCTTAATATATATTAGGCTTTATCTATATAGACTTAAAACTATATTAGATATTAAATTTTAAATACTTAATATTAAATTAAGAATATATTAAGTTTATTTAGGATTTTATTAAATAACTTAAATAAATTAAACTTAAGAATTTCTTTAATATCTTTCCTATTTTATATATTATAAACTAGTTTAAATATTTCCTATAAGCTTTTCTAATTGTTATTTATCTATTAGGTCTATAAATTAATTAATTATTAAAGTAATTTATATAAACTATCTATTTCGGTAGCTATATTAATAATTTATTTATATAGTTATATATTATCTATATATTATTAAAACCTTTTAAAAAATCTTTATTAATAATTATTTCCTTATTAAGGATTAGACCTTAATTAATAAGAGTTTTATTATTAATATTAATATTTTATTACTAAATAGGTATAATAAAGGTGGCTATCTTAATATTACTTAAATTATATAATACAATATTAAATAAAAGCTATTAATATATAATAATTAGGTATATAAAGAGATATATTAGGCTATATTAAATATATATTTATAGAATTATAAAATCTAATCTAAATAATAAATAAAGATATTATATTTCTTAATAGTTAATAAACTAGGTTAGGTATATTAAGGTAAAAAAGTTATATTAATAGTTAATAAGCTAAGTTTTATTTAATATTAAATAAATATATATATATTTAGGTAGTTTATAATATAATAAGTCAGGCTTATAGTAGGCTATAAGTTATAAATATAATCTATATAAATAGGATTATAATTACCCTATACTAAAAGTATAAGTTAATATATAATAGGTTAGATAATAGCGGGGTAGATATAATATAAGCGCTTTATCTTATTAGGTTATAGTACTAATATAGACTCGTTTATGCCTTCGGTATCTAACCATCATATAGGACTACCTATTTATTATTTAAAGCTATATTATTATTATTATAACTTATAGTTAAGATTATATAGATATTTAGTATTACTAATCTTCATTACTAGAAGTATATTTATATTTTAATAAAAAACTATACTTAAACATAGTTATCTTCAGGGTAGGTTTAATATGCACGTGATTGCTATCGATTCTGCCACAACTCACCACCTTCACGCTTTACATTTGCAGAGGTTCTACACCTTAGCACTCAGCTTACTTCAAAACCTCTAATCGGCCTTAAGAATAGAACACATTTCCTAATGGCATGTTCGGTTTGCCACGCCAGAAAGGTCAGGTCCTGCGCCAGTGATGACGCCGAAAAGATACAACCTCTGACTTGATTGCAGGTTAAATGCGACCTACGAGCATTGGGTAGCCCATGCAGTAATTGTCGTCACTCAGGATTCTTATGCCGGTCAGTTCTAAATCACTTTACCCGGTAGCCTCTCCTGGTACTGTTTTCTTTGTGTTGCCTTGCACAAGCTACAACCGTTGATAGAGCATTTCGCACGCGGCCAGAGGGGATTGTTTTTGTTCTCGCGATAGTGAATGGCATCAGTTAATCCTAAATTACACAGACCCCATCGAAGAAAAATACTGAAGCAATTTCCGGCTGCGTCATCCAGCCAGAGCATGTCTGCAAGCCACGATAACGACTTGCAAGATGCTCCTGTTTCGGTTGCCTCAGCTTTAAGGAGCATGACTGGACCGGCTCATGTCACCGCCACTACCAACGGTCCAAGCCCTGACGCAGACAGTTTCGCAGAGGTCACCGGGCCTGAGCAAGCCTACGTCGACCGCACTCAAGTCTTGAGCGATGTGCGCTTCGATGAGACATCTGTGACGGGTTACTCTCTTGAACACGACGCCCATGCCCACAGCTTTTCACTCCTCGATGCTCATGTGCTGAGCACGCACGGCGCCTTTACCTTGTCAGAACCAGCTGAGCAACAGGAGCTGATCCGCCACTTTATGGAATCATGCTGGCCGTGGACTCCAATAGTGGACGAGGCTTGGTTGGGGGATACTGACGGGCGGCCCTCTCACCCCTTACTTTTGCAAGCCGTTCTCATGGCTGGCAGCCGTGTCGCGGCCGAGGAAAGCACTGTTGTGTCTCAGTCCTTATTTTATAAAGCCAAGGCGCTCTTTTTCCACTGGAACGAGCCCAGGCCGCTCATGTCAGTTCTAGCGGCCATCATCCTGCAGTGGTGGTCGCCTGCTGGTCCAGAGCAGCTCTCACGCAGCAACAGTGGTTTTTGGCTACACATTGCCGTTGGTCTTGCCTACCAGCTTGGTCTTCATAAAGAAGCAGCCCCGGGTCTGGCCTCTTCGCTAAGGAGGAGGATCTGGTGGTCCCTAGTGGTGCAGTGAATTCCTTCTCGACCTGCCCCTTGACCAACCCACTGACCTGCCGCTTTAGTGTAGAGATATACTTATATCGGTTGGAGTCGGACGCCCCCGGATTATCAATCTCGAGGACAGCGATGTACTGCCTCCTACAGTTGCCGATTTTCCAAAACCAGATAGACAAGCCCAGCTCTTTGTGGCCTATACTCAGGCCTGTCAGATACTCGGCAACCTGGTTCAGGACCGCCGTCGTGGCTTGTTGTCATCTACCAACAAGAAGTTGTTCGAAGTACAGCTTTACCATTGGATCCGTGAGCTAGGATCGGATCTGCGATTGTTCTCCAGTACCAAACCCGCAAAACTCAGCGTGTATGAGGTCGGCGCGCGGCAACTTCATGTCCTTTATTTTGTCATCGTCATCATCCTGGAGAGTTTTGAGACCTGCAACAAGCCCTCTACTGCGTCCATAATCGCTGCATCTTTCATTGCTGGTATATACGCCGAGTTCGCTGAGCACGACCACGTTCAGCGGTTGGGTCCAATATTTGCATTTCACGCGCTGACAGCTGCATTATCGCTCCTAAAAGCCTGCAGGTGCTCAGCCCTGGCTGCCATTGCACTTGAGGATTTTGACAACATCTATCAAACGCTGCTCCGACTGGCCAAGAAATGGGGGTCAGCCCACGGCTTGTTGAAACCTCTACTCGCTACCAGGCGCTCAACGGAGACCGAAATAACCTCAGATTCGCCTATCGCACCGTTGTCCCTAGCCATGATGCCTCTATTTCGTGAATTTGGTCCTTCTAAACTGTGCCGCGTATGGAACCTGTGCTGTACGTCAGCTACTGATGATACTTGTGCAGCGGTTCTCAGAGCAAATGAGCATGGCGTTGGGGAGCGAACCACCGCCGCTGACACGACGTCTGATGATGTTGCTGAGGACATGTCCTCCTTGGTATCAGAGCTCCCAGATGCCGAGTGGAATGATTTGATGAACGACCCAGTTGACGGAGGGGAAGGACACAATGCTCAAGATCCCTGGCCGCAGGGAATCGACCACTTCTGGAACGAGTTAATGGAGTCTTGGACTGCATACGGAGGGTTTGTATGAACTTTTAGATAATCAGTAATTTGTATTACTATTAATTTGTGGATACCCCGTTTCCTTTGTAACTGTGAAGGCTAACATTTTAGAGGCACACAGCACCACTAAATAGGGTCACTATTGACGCAACACGAAATTGTACAGTTTATTCATGCAACCCTCTGAATGTTTTGATTTGCCTGCCATATCTACGCTAAGTTGCGAAGAACACTACTCAGCATGCCCAAGTGTGGTACCACGATAGCCCCGGCGTCCTCCAGTGCCCGTGCCTTTGCTTCTGCACTTTGCTCCCCAGGTGAGAGTAGGGCTCCCGCATGGCCCATAACCTTGCCCGGTGGCACTGTCCTTCCCGATATGATTGCGATGATGTGCTTTGGGTTCCTTACATTACGGCGGTATTGTCTGATAGCTTCTGCGGCCTCGATCTCAAAGACCCCACCAATCTCACCGATAAGTATGATAATTTTGGTTTCCTCATGCCCTATCAGGACATCCAATGCCTCCTTCATTGTTGTGCCGGGCATCATATCACCGCCGAGCCCGATGATCAGGCTTTGACCTAGACCTGCACTACCGGTTGCACCTACAGCCTCATAGATCATAGTGCCACTTCTCGAGACGATACCGACACTGCCTGGCGTGCACTGATCGATGGGAATGATACCAATGCGGCACTTTCCAGGGGCTATCATACCAGGGCAATTGGGGCCTACAAGCCTCGAGATCGTTTGTGTGCGCAGGATTTGTTGCACCCTAAGCATATCATGAATTGGAATGTGCTCGGCGATGGACACGATTAAAGGGATCTCAGCCTCAATGGCGGCCTCAATTGCTCCAGCAGCGACCAATGCAGGCACATGAACAAAGGAGGCGTCGGGCTTAGTCGCCGCGACTGCCTATAAAGTCATGTCAGTCAATAGTTGAGTACCTCGAATGGCCTGGGGTATGATAGCATACTTCTGATACTTTGCTGAATACGGGAAGTCCTAGGTGCTCCATACCACCTTTACCAGGAGTCACCCCACCAACGACTCGAGTCCCATGTAAGATGGCATCTTTTGCATTAGCGGTAGCCTGCATTTAATGCTGTTAATTCTTTATACCTAAAAAGTAAAGAGATCCCTGCCTTGATCAAGGCAGGGATAAAACACATACTCGGGCACCGGTAAAGCCTTGGTAGATAACGCGTGTGTTCTCACTGATGACAAGGTTTTGAAGGTTCTCAAGGTTGGTGCTAGTATGGATATGTCGGTGGTATTGTACGCGCACGCAGCTTGTGGCAGGCATTCTGGCCCTCAAGAGAAATTGAGAAGCCATAATAGTAACGGTGTACTTGAGACGGATGAAACGTAGTTTTTTCTTCTTCTTACTCCTTTCAGTCGTTGGACATCAAGCATACTATTATAAACGCAATCCAAGGAAGGTTTCAGTATGTCTGCCGGGGGCGCGGTCCAGAATCGCCGAGTATCGCCGAGTGTCGCCGCAAATCACCGATGTCCCGCCTATAGACTGAACCTTCAAACGTATATGAGAGTAAACTTAGTCTTTTATGAACTAAAGATCGTTCTGGTATTTATTCCTTTCTTGACCACTCTAATCAATCAGTCATATTCAAATCACAAGTTCTACATACAATTTATTGAATCAGGTAGTGTTAAGCATGACTAACATCATGAGCAAGGTGGCTTTTCTCGCGGCCAGGCGGGTTGATATCCATGCCTACTCACGAGCTGGAAGGAGCATTATGCAAACTATGCATCAATCATCCACTCGTTCGAATCAAAAACGTTATCTAAGCTTACATGAGTATCAATCGCAAGGTCTGCTCAGAGATGTAATTCAGCACATCCAGACTGATCTCCGCATTGGCTTACTTAAGATTCGTAAAGGCAGGTATAGCAGTCCCACGTGGAGAGGTTGTCACAAACTCCTCCGAAGTTCCAGACGTGTGCCGAAGAATAGGTGAGTGTCTGTGCCTAGAATCCACCGGCGATGGTTAGTATCCCAGCTTGAACTAATTCCCTTGGCCCAGGCTTGCCCTCGGTTATCAAAGCACAGGTGCTTGCAGGTGGACGAGGTAAAGGAGAGTTCGAGGATGGACTCAAGGGCGGAGTGCATGTTGTTGACAAGTGAGTACCTTCCGGCTTGGATGCACTAGCCTTTGAAGTTTGACGAAAATGCTGGTCTAATCTCGAATACCAGCACCGAGACAGCTTCTACCATCTCGGGTCGGATGCTTGGAAGTCGCCTGCGAACAAAGCAGACAAATCATGCCGGCCTCCTTGTTGAAAAGCTATATGTGACAGAGAAAGTGGACTACCATAAAGAGTTCTACCTGGCTATTGCTGTGGACCGAAACAAGCGTTGTCCAGCTATTGTTGTTTCACAGCACGGGGGTATGAATATTGAAGCAGTAGCGAAGCGAGACCCAGATAGCGTGGCTCGAATATCGCTTAATTATACCCAAGGCGTCTCAGACGAGGTGGTGGCCAAAGTTGCGTCAACGCTAGGTCTAACAACCAGCATACAAAAAGACAAACTTGGCAGCATGCTGAGGAAGTTGTATACCCTCTTCAAGTCCAAGGACGCGACACTCCTCGAAATCAACCCCCTCATTACTACTCAGTCAGAAGATCTCATTTGCCTAGATGCCAAATTCAACTTTGACGACGCCTCCCGACTGCGACAACCGGAAATATTCGCCCTGGAGGAGCCAGCCAGTCGCGACATAAGGGAGACGGAAGCAGAAAGCCTGGGCTTTTCTTATGTTAGGTTAGATGGGAACATCGGCAACATTGTGAATGGCGCCGGCTTGGCCATGGCCACTCTAGATGCCATCAACATTTATGGAGGCAAATGCTCCAACTTCCTCGATGCAGGCGGAAAAGCCACAAAACAGACCATGGTAGATGCTTTTCGCATTGTTTTGAGTGATGACCGCGTCAAGGTCATCTTTATTAACATTTACGGAGGTTAGAAGCCCTACCCAGAACAAATCTACATGCACGACAGACTGGCTGACATGCTATGTGTTTAGGTATTATTCACGGAGATATGGTTGCTACCTCAATCATAGGTGCAGCGAAAGAGCTTGGCCCTCTCCGTATCCCACTCGTTGTCAGGCTACAGGGGACCAGCGCGGACAAGGGGCAAGCCTTGGTAAGTTTACTCTGCAACCAGATAATACTCATATTATAAGAGACTAACCTGGTTGCCTTTGTGTATTTCAGCTTGCGAATTGTGGGCTGAATATTCATTCAGTTGCCGACTTCACCAAAGCCGTCCAAACAGCCGTGGAACTAGCGTCAAAGTAACTACTCGAATATGTATCAATTTCGTTCATATTTGTAGCTCAATGCATCTTTGTAGTAAATACTTTAAGTACACTGAATGTAGTAGTACTATGCCAAGTGACTTTCCTATATTAAAAGTCACAGATGACTTAATGCAGACATTTGGTGTAAGATAAAGAACGAATCTAATTGCGCGGCTTGTATATACGGGGGATATAAGAACTATAGAAATATGTTACGTGCATCTTGGAAATTAGCTTCGATATCTACATATATAAACTTTATACCTTATCTCGATATCTCTTTAAAATAGACTATGGTTACATATCCAGAAAACAGTTTTGTTTTCTATATGATAATCACACCTAATATCTCTTAATATAGTATTTCCCTCTTAACCTCAAACCTCATTTAGGCTGTGTCGTCAGGCAGTAGCCAACCTTATTCTACAGACTATAAGCTTTCTCTTAAATATAAAAAGCTTTAAATGCAAAGTTTATACCAAACATGACAATGTGGCCTAACATAAAGAAACGCGGCTTAAAAGAAAACACAATAAGAATTTCACAACCATCGAACAGAGTTTTAACAACTGCAAAGACAGTTCTTCCCCATTTTGAGCATCAAAAGCCATCAAAAAGGATATAGATTTTATAATTAATCCTTCTACATAGACTACTAACTACAATCACCATTGCAAAATGCGTTGATACATGTAATCTTATCATTTGATGTGTTTCTGAATTTAAACTAAGGTATACAAAACACTATTGCACGACTAATTAATTAGCAGAAAGTTAAACTATACAACTTAAAAGAAGGCTTGGATGCCAGTGATGGCACGTCCCAAGATCAAAGCATGAATATCGCTCTGGCCTTCGTAGGTCTGAGTCACAAACAGATTGGAAACGTGACGGCCGATATGATACTCATCGCTTGCAGCATTTCCGCCGAAGACCTCCTGTAGGGCACGAGTATTGACCAAAGCCCGATCGCAGTTCTGGCGCTTGATCATTGAGATCATCTCAGGCGCAAGACGACCCTCATCCTTGAGTCGGCCGACATGGTAAGCCGCCTGGAGACCAAAAGCGGCATCGGTCGCAGCGTCTGCAAGCTTCTTCTGGACCAGCTGGAACTTGGCCAGGGGCTGGCCGAATTGTTTGCGCTCTAGAGCGTAGGTGCGAGCTCGGTCGAGAGCATCTTCCAAGGCACCAATGACACCCCAGGCGATGCCGTATCGCGCAGAGTTGAGGCAGCTAAAGGGTCCCTTGAGACCCTCAACATTGGGGAGCAGATTCTCTTCAGGCACAGCACAATCGGCAAGGTGAATCATGCCGGTTATCGAAGCCCGAAGGCCATTTTTATCCTTGAGCGCTGGAGTTTCAAGGGTGCCTTGCTCGCACTGGTCTCTCTCAACGACGAAGCCACGAATCTTGCCATTAAGCTTTGCCCAGACAACGAGCAAATCGGCAATAGGAGAATTGGTGATCCATGTTTTGCTTCCAGAGAGAAGGTAGTAGCCAGCCTTGTTTGGGTGTTCTCTGGCCGTCGTCTCTAATGATCCAGGATCAGAGCCGTGGTTAGGTTCAGTCAGGCCAAAGCAGCCGACAAGTTCGCCGGTAGCCAATCGCGGTAGCCACCTCTCCTTTTGCTCCTCGGAGCCATGCTCGGCGATTGGGCCCATAACAAGGGAGCTTTGGACCGACATGCCGGAGCGGTATCCCGAATCGACCTTTTCCACCTCGCGGGTTATCAGGCCAGATGCGACGCTGCTGATGCCAGAACAACCATAACCGTCAATTGTGGCACCGAGCAGGCCTAGTTCGCCCATCTCCCTCAGAATGTTTCGGTCATAGTGCTCGTTTCGGTAGGCGTCCAGCACCCGCGGGAGAAGCTTGTCTTGGCAGTAGGAGCGCGCCGTCTCCTGCACAGCCTGCTCTTCGTCTGTCAAAACGCCATTCAGATCCAGTGGGTCATTCCACTGGAACGGAGCCCGGGTCGATATCAGTCGCCTGGACTCTGGCGGGCGGTAGGCACACCGTCGAACAAGCGGTCTCGCTATTCGGGAGACACTCATGTTATGATATGTTTTATTTTGGGTAGAGTCTTGTGGCTTCTTTCCGGTCCACGTAATTTCCCTGTAGGGGTAGGGAACAAGATGCAGAAGGGAGGGTGACAGAGTATGGAAAGGCGGGAGAGATTTCGCTATAGCAGGAGGCAATATTCATTATAAATGATCTGGCGATTACAGTGAGATGAGGGAAAATACCCGAGGATCCTAGCAAAACCCGAAAATCGCCGAACGGATCTGGACGGTAGAGGAGACGGTTAGTACGTACTGTGGCCTAACTTGGAACAGAACCGCCAAAAGGTTTCCCTAGCTCAATTAAGCCAATTATGGAGCTAAGGTATAGCCGAGGTTGCCCCCACTCCTTGTCTTAGTCTATATTAAACCAGAGATGTTATGTAATACCATAAAGGGTGTTTTAACTAATTAAAGCTTAGATAGATAAATGGAGGGTTACTTAATATTACGGCCCAATAAGATAAAGCGCTTATATTATATATACCCTATTTTTATTTAACTAACCATATATCGACTTATACTTTAGGTATAGGGTAACTATAAGCCTGCTTATAAAACTTATAGTTTTAATTTATGACTTACTATAAGCCTGACTTATAATACTATAAGCTACCTAAGTATATATATATATCTATTTAGTATTAAATAGAACTTAACTTATTAATTATTAATATAACTTCTTTACCTTAATATACCTAAACCGCTTTATTAACTATTAAGAGATATAATATCTTTACCTATTACTTAGATTATATCTAATAATTCTATAAATATATACCTAATATAGCTTAATATATCCTTTAAAAAACTAACTATTATATATTAATAACTCTTATTCAATATTATATTATATAATTTAAGTAATATTAAGATAATAGCCCTTACTATTCCTATTTAATAATAAAATATTATTAATAATAATAAAACTCCCGCTAATTAGGGCCTAATCCTCGCTAAGGTAATAAATATTAATAAGAACTCTTTAGAAAGCTTTAATAATATAGAGATAATATAGCTATATAAATAAGTCATTAATATAGCCACCGAAATAGATAATTTATATAAATTACTTTAGTAATTAATTAATTTCTAAACCTAATAAATAAATAATAATTAAAATGGTCTATAAGAAATATATAAGCTAGTTAATATTATATAAAATAGAAAAGATATTAAAGAAATTCTTAAGTTTAATTTACCTAAATTATTTAATAAAACTCTAAGTAAGCTTAATATACTCCTAATTTAATATCAAGCCTCTATAATTTATTACCTAATATAGTTTTAAGCTTATATAGATAAAGCTTAATATATATTAAGATATTTTAAGAGAATAATTACTTAATAATCTTAATCTATAATGAAAAATCAATTAATAAGGTAAGCCTAGAAGATATTAACCTTTAAACCTTCAATATCTATAGTAATTATAAAGCCTTTAAAAGATTATTATATTAAGTATTTAATATAATTCATAAGAAAAGATAGATAAAATAAGAAATTAAAATACTTAAATAAACCTAATTTATATCTAAATTAGAAATAAAATTCCTATGATTTATATCTAAGCTACCTTAAGACTAAAATGCCTTAATATCAATATTCTTTAATACCCTTAAGAAATAAATTTAAATAGAATTATATAAAGAAAAATATCTTAAAATCTTAATAGACTATATTAATATAGTATTTATAATTAATAATTGTTAATTTAGCTAGAGAACTTATAATTCCTATTATAGTAATAATAATTAATATATTAATAAACCCCGGTATAATACTAATTAAAAATAATACAAAGAAATTAATATATCTTATAGAATTATATCTAGACCTATAGTAATTAGAGTAATTAAATAAGATAAATCTAAGATTACTTACTAAAACTATAATAAGAAAGGATATTTTAATATAAAATATAAAAACCCTATTAAAACTAATTAGAAATATAAATTAATACTAAAAGGAAAGAATAACTAAATAAGTAAATAAAAAGAAAAGAATTAACTATAGATAGTAATATAATCTATATATTAGATTATTATAACCTAATCTAATTATAATAACTTAGACTTTAAGGTAAGGTATAACTTTAAAAAAGGAAAAATTAACTACCTTAGAGGTTAATATCTAAATAAGGATAAAATTATTATTAAATATTACCTAAAATAAAAAGGAAAGAAATATACCTTTCTTAATTGCTATATAATCTAAATAAATTATATAAAGATATAATAAAAGTAAAGAAAATACTTATAGATATAGAGATATATAAAGACCAAGCTAGAAATTACTTAGATTTTAATCCCTAAAATACTATTAATAAAACCTAATAAGATAATTATCGCTATAATATAAAAAGGAGAAGAGGTTAATCTTAACCTAGAATTAATATTTTTACCTAAGGAAATTAACTAAGAAATAAATAAACTATTTAATATTATCTTTATAGACTTAATAATACTATAAGTAAATAGAATTACCTAAATATTAATATAGATATTATAAAATAAAATATAGCATACTCCTACTAAAACTATAAAAATAATTAGATTTAATTTAATAAAGACCTAAATTATTATAATACTAAAAAACTATATAAAGAATAATAAAGTGAATAATTAATAATAGAATAAAAAGAAATATAAAAAATAAAAATCTATAGAAAATAATATATATTCCTTAATATAATAAACTTAGAAATTAATATTGAAAAGGAAAAAAGAAAAAATATATAAAACTTATAAAAGAATATATAAAAATAATATAAAATACTAATATCTATATCTAATTAATTACTATAGAATAATAATAAGACCTAATAATATTAATATAATAGATAATAGCACTTACTAATTAAAAATAATACCTAAGCTATCTACTATATAAATAACTATTATAGATCTTATATATTATATTAATAATATAAAATTAGTAATAATTACTTTCTAGAATAAATACCTAAATATACTACCTAGAAACCCTATGTTATTATTAATATATTAGGTTATTAGGTATATTATAAATACCCCGGAGTATAGATAGTCTAGTTCTAAGTATATAAAGAAATAAATAAAAATACTGTAAATTATATATAATAATAATAAAATATTACCCTATAAAGATAGTATATTATTATATCTCTATTAAGAATTAATAAGTAAGAACTATAGATATTACATAATAAATAATTTATTATATAATAAAAATATAACTTAAGTAAAGACATTAATAGAGAAGTTATTTTAAACCTAAAAACCTTAAAATAATAAAATTAAATAGATTTATTAATATAATAATAAGTAATAAACTATTAAAAATAGTTTTAATAATAATATAAATATATAGAAAGTAAAAACTATTATAATAATAAATATAGCCTAAATTACCTAAATACTATAAAAAAAGGCTAACACTATCTATAATAAAGCTATAAATAAATAAAAAGTAAAAAATAAAAATATTTTAAGGAAGTACTTTTAAAATAACCTATATAGATTAATTAATATACCTAAAATTAAAAATTAGAATAAAAGGAAATAATTAACCACTCTTATTATTAATAAAACTAACTATAACTATATTAACCTTAATATGATTAATAAATTAAAGCTATTATAAAAATGTAAATATTATTCTTATTTAATATTCAATTAAAAAAGAGAATATTTTATTTATAATAATAAATAAGTTACTAAAGAGATTAACTACTTAAAAGTATTTATTAATAGATATAATTAAGGCATTAACTTTAATATATTTCTAAGCCTAGAATATAATCTAGTCTTAAAATTACTATAATTATAATATTATAACCTATATATTAGTTAAAGGACTAGCTAGGCTAATTATAAAATTAACCCCTTCGATAATAAATTTAATAATTTAAATAAGAAATAAAGATCTTAAATTTCAATTAAAGACTATAATAAAGTAAGATATAATAAAGCCTACCTATCCCTAAAGAGAATATAATATAAATATAATAAAAAGAAACCACAATCTATTTAATAAGTAATTATAAAGGTTAGGTATTAATATTATAAAGTATAAAGATAATTATAAATTATAAAAGATTAATAGTAAAGAAATTAATAAACTTAAAAATATATTACTAAAATACTATATCTATAAGAAAGTATTTAAGAAAAAACTTAAAATTAAAATATTATAATATAGCCACTAAGACTATAGAATATAACTCAAATTAAAAACTTTATTACTTTAAGAAATTTATAACCTTAATTAAAAAATATTAAAAACCTTAAGAAAGTATCTTAATATAGAATTAATTAAGAGAAATATTAAAATCTCTATTTTATTAATAGGATGTTTAATAAATTTATCCTTAAGAAAGATAAATTATTATAATTTATTATAGATTCTTAAAGACTAAATAAACTTCCTATTAAGAATAAAACCTTATTTATACTTATTATAGAACTTAAAGACTGGCTATAAGGAAAATAGATCTTTATTAGTCTTAACCTTAAGGGAGTTTATAATTTGATCTATATTAAGGAAAGAGATAAATAGAAAATGATATTTAAAATTAAATTTAGACTTTTTAAATAGTTAGTTATATCTTTTAGATTTATTAATATATTAATAACCTTTTAATAAATAATTAATATTTTATAATAATACCTAGATATCTTTATAATTTATTACCTAAATAATATACTTATTATTTTTAATTTAGAAAAGGAATATTTAAAATATATCTATAAGATATTTAAAATATTATAAAATACTAATTTACTAATTAATCCTAAAAGAAAGTTATTTTTATATAAAAATATTAGACTTCCTAAAATATATTATCTTATAAAGGGAAATTTAAACAAATTAAAAAAGAATACTAATAATATAAAAGTAATTATAATTATTAATAATTAAAAAAACTTAAAGTTTCTTAAGATTTACTAATTATTATTAATACTTTATTAAAGACTTTAATAAAATTATAAATTCTCTAATTAAATTAATTAAGAAGAATCAAGAATTTATATTTAAAAGCTAAATAGATAAAGCCTTTATAAAGCTTAAAAATATAATTCTTAATAAATTAATAGTTATTATATTTAACCCTATTAAGAGAATTAAACTTAAAATAAATTAATTAAACTTTACTTTAGAAAAGTAAATTAATTAATATAATAGATAAAGAAAGTTTTATTTAATAGCCTTTTATTTATATAAACTATGTAAAATAAAGCTTAATTACCATATCTATAATAAAGAATTCCTAATTATTATTAATAACTTTAAAGAATTTAAATATTATATTATAAAAAGCCTTTATTAAATTAAAATCTATACTAATTATTAAAATATTTTATACTTTATTATAAATTAAAACCTAAACCGATAATAAATATACTATATAAAATACCTATATAAATTTAATTTTATAATTATTTATTATAAAGAATTTAATAATAAGTATATAAATACTATTAATTAAAGACTAGATTATAATATTAATATAATTAAATATAATAAGTATATTCTAAAATATGATAATAAGGGAGAATACTAATTTACCTAATAAGCTAGAATAATTATCTAAATAAAGATAGGGATACCTAAAATCCTAAATAATTAAATCCTAGAGAAATACCAAAAATAGTTACAAAATGCCCCCTATAACTTATAGGAACTAACTTTTAAACTAGATAATACCCCTACCGAATAATATACCATAAGAATATTAGGAGTTATTAATATGGGAAATATATAGATATCCCCTATATAGCTACTAAGGTAGTATAAAAATATTAAAAAGAATATAAAAAAACTATCAAGGGGGAAACCTTAAGAAAATAATTAAAAAGTTTATTAAATAATATAATTTATATAAAGAAATCAAATTATAATAATATAAGCCTATAAAAAATTATAGTTATTCTTAAATATATAATAACTATAAAATTTAATTATAATAGATTATATAATTAAATTACGCTTATTAAAAACAGCTTTAATCGGTATTCTTTATAATAATATTATAATTATAGTAAATTAATTTATAAAAATTCTATATTATCTATTATATAGAGAATCCATAAATATAAAAACACTTTTTTATATTCTTTATAGAAATATTATTAATATATAAAAATTACCTTTAGAAATCGTAATAAATAGAAAGATTATATTTAAAATAAAATTCTACTAAATAGTTATAGCTTATTTAGGACTAAACTACCGGCTTATAATAGTATTTAGGCTTTTAATAGATAAATAAACTAAATATATAGATTAGGTATTTAAATAATACCTATGGTATTATATTAACTATAAATAAAGTAATTAGGTTAAGAAACTTCTAGCTACCTAATTCATATATAATACTATCTATAATAAGATAGTAAAGCTTATACCTATTTATATTGACTTTAGTTTTAACCTAAATACTTTTTATAAAATAAGTTAAGAATATTAACCTAGCTATAATAATTAAAAATAATAACTTAAAAAATCTATATAAAGAAATAAAAATAGAACTAGAATTTATTAAAAATAAAGTAAGAAACTATTATAATATTAAAATAATAAAAAGACTATTCTTTATAAAGAGAGATATAATTTACCTTACTATAAAAAATATTTTAATAAAATAATTAATAAAAAGACTTAATTATAAATATATTAAACCCTATGAGATATTATAAAACCTTTTAAAAAATAATTATAAATTAGATCTATTACTAAAGGTTAGATTCTATCTAATCTTTTATATTTTATTACTTAAATTAGTAATTATTATAATTTAAGTTAAAATTAATAATAAATGAAAAGAAATAAAAAAAATAAAGAAATCTATAATATAAAGATAATTAGGGAAATATATAAATATAAAGGTAAAATAAAATACCTAATTAAATAAAAGAACTACCTAAAAAATAAAAATATATAAAAACCACCTAAATACCTTATTAATACTTAATAATTCCTAAAGATCTTTTACTATTAATATTAATAAAAAGAACCTCACCCTAGTTAATAATATTAATAGCCCTAGTAAACTAAGCCTTTACTATAGTAAATAACTTAATATTCTTAATTACCTCTAAATTATTTAAAGTCTTAATATTATAATATAAAATTTTAGTAGCTTACTTATTTAGCTATTTATATTAATAATAAAAATATATTAAATATAATAAATACTTATTAACTTATTATTATAATATTAATAATTTAATCTTAATAATTTCTTCTTTATATTTAAAATACTATTTTTTAATAATAAAATAATTAGCTAAAAGAATTAGTTATACTCTAAAAAGAATATAAATAAAACCAACCCTTAAGAATAGAAATACCTTTCTTATTATATTTCTTGCTATAATAGGTATATTAAATATGATGGGAATAACCCTTCTTAGTCTAATACTTTCATTAATATGGTTTATAATAACTATATAATATAATAGGAAAATTAATATTTTTAATTAAAATAACCTAAGCTTAATAATTATAAAGAACTTTAGATTTTAATATAATATTAATAAGAAAAAGACCTTTTGTAGATTTAAATTAATATATATTAGGATTATATAAAAAGAATAGTAAATATATAGATCTTAAAGATAAGGTTAAAAGAAGAGAGAAATTATATTATAATTTAATAAGATAAATTATTTATATTATATATATCCTATCTTTACTTAATTAATTATATATTAATTAATACTCTCGATATAGAATAACTATAAGCCCGTTCCTATAATTTATACTCTTAATTTAGAACTTATTATAAGCTTATTTTATAATATTATAAACTATCTAGATATATATATATATTCATTTAATATTATATAAAACTTAGCCTATTTATTATCAATATAATTTCTATACCTTAATATACCTAACTCGCTTTATTAACTATTAAGAGATATAATATCTTTACCTACCGCTCAGACTATATCCTATAATACTATAAGTATATACCTAGTATAGCTTAATATATCTCTTTAGAAACCTAACTATTATAATATTTAATTTAAGTCTATATTAACAATTAAGTTATTATATAATTTATAAATATATTGAAACTTAATAAGTAATAATTATATTATATAGTATATCTATATAAGTTTATTTTTATTAATATATATTATAGAAAGATAGATAATAGATATATAAAGATTAATAATTAATAGTTAAAATATAATATAAAATTATTGAGTTTAATAAATAAGTTTTAAAGATTAATAAAAAAGGAAATATTAATTTACTTAGTAAATAAAAACATTATAAAGTTATATAAAAAAGAGTTATAATAATAATACTTAAAGAATAAATATATACCTTCCTTTATAATTTCTATTTATACTTTAAACTTAATTATAGCTAACCTAATAAAGTAATCTTAAATAAGAAAGTAATATTTATAGTTAACCTTTAGTAACTAGTTATAATATATTTTAAATTAAACTGTAAACTTTGAATAGCTTCTATATTATAAAGAATAAATAAACATTATAAATAAATCAAGTTTTAAAATAATACCTATAGTATTATATTAACTAGAGATAAAATAACTATCTTAAAAAACTATTAATAGTATAATATATATATAATAGTATATATAATAAAAATATAAAGTTTATATCGATATATAAACTATAATTTTATATTAAAACTATATTATAAAGTATAAAAATCTAATTTTATAAACTTAATAGCTATTGATAATAATAAAGACCTTAAGATCTTATATAATAACTAATAATAAAACTTAATTCTTTAAAAATAAAATAAATAAATACTATAATCCTAAAGAAAAAGGACTGTTTTTAAAACATAAATCTAATTTATTTTACTATAGAGTATACTTTAATAAGTTAATTAATAAAATCCCTTAACTATAAATATATTAAACCTTATAAAATACTATAAAGAACTTTAAAACATAATTAGAAATTAATATTATTTCTTAAAATTAAAGCTTACTTAGTTTTTTATATTATATTACTTAAGTTAATAACAAATATAACTTAAATTAAAATAATGATAAATTGAATAAAATTAAAAATAGTTAAAAAACTAAAGTTCTATAAAGTAAAAGTAATTAAGGAATCATATAAATATAAAAGTAGAATTAAAAACCTAATTAAGTAGAAATACTAACTATAAAGAAATAAATTAAATATTATAATACCTAGTTAATACCTCTTAACTTTTAAAAATAGCTTTTATTAATATTAATAATGAATATATTCCTTTGATTAATAATACTATTAATGTTTATAAATTAAGCCTATATTATAGTAAATAGCTTAATGCTCTTAATTACCTTTAAATTAGTAAAAGTCTTTATATTTTAATATAATATCTTATTATTATATTTATTTAATTATATATATTAAAAATAAAGATTAATTATATATATTAAATATTTATTTAGTTATTATTATAAGTTGAGTAATTTATTTTTTATAACCCTATCTTTATATTTAAGATATTATATCTTAAAGGTAAAACTATTAACTAAAAGAGTTAACTATATTATAATATAAATATAAGAAGTTCAATTCTTAAGAATAAAAATACTATTATTATTTTAAATATAACCTTAATAAATATATTAAATAGAATAAAAATAACCTTCCTTATCTTAATACTCTAAATGACATAGTTTATAGTAATTATATAATATAATAAAAACCTAGTTTCTTTAATTAAAATAATCTAACCTTAGTAATTATAACTAGCCTTAGGTTTTAATATAGTGGTAATAAAAAAGGAATTTTATAAATGTAAGTTACTATATATTAAGGTTTTATTAAAAGAAAAGTAAAAATATTAATATTAAAACTAAAATTAAAAAAAACAAAGAGATTATATTTTAACATAATAGGATAAATTATTTATATTATAAATACCTTAATATATATTTAAATAATTCTATATTAACTTATATTTCAAACATAGGGTAATTATAATCTATATTTATAGATTATACGTTTATTCTATAACTTACTCTAGGCCAGACTTATATTCCTATAAGCTACGTGAGTATATATCTATATTTATTTTATTATTAAATAGATATTAAATTATTAACTATTAATATAATTTCTTTACATCAATAAGCACTATCCATATTATTAACTATTAAGAGATATAATAATTTACTATTACTTGGATTATATTTTATAATCCTATTAGTATAAACCTAGAATGGTTTAATATATTTCTTAAAAAGCCTAACCATTATACTACATAAGAGTAGGATTCTATAAAGGTTTTAAAGTAATATTACTACTTACTACTTAATAATATTTTAATAGATTTAAGTATTTAATAACTTAATAACTATATATTCCTATTATTATAAACCTTAGCTACCTAAGTACTTATTTTAATAGCTTTATATTTTTAAGTAAATAAAGGGTAATATTTATACCTACTTATACTGACTTAGGTCTACATAATATAGTTGGAAAGTATGAGTAACTATAATATTAAAGTTAATAATAACCTAAAGAATATTACTTATTTAATAAAAAATAATAAAAAATAATTAGGTAAAAGTAAAATAATTAATATAAAATCCTAAAAAGGAAATAGAGATTATTAATTAAATAATATAATTTAATTAAAGAAAACCGCTATAGGTATATTACTAGATATAAATACTAAGTATTAAATAGAGATAAGTAAGGTAAGTAAATTTAAGGAATTTAAGCTATTTTCCTTTAATATAATTTAAAAAGATATTAAATTATATAGTATTAATAAGTAATACTCTTTAATATTTAAATAATTTTCTAAAAGATAAGATTTATAATAATTAAACTTTTAAAGGGATAAACCAGACTATCTTAGGTTTATATTAATAAAACTATAAAATATAATATAAGTAATAGTAAATTATTATATTTTTTAATAGTTTATAGTATAGCTAAGGCTTATTAAGGTAAATAAGGTTTATTAATAATTAATAAGTTAATATTCATAAAAGTATTAAATAAATATATATATATTTAAGTATTATATATATTAAATAGAGTTAGTTTAATAATATTTATTATATAATTTAAGTAGGTATTATCTAATTACTATAGGTTAGGTTAATTATAATTAGATAGAATTAGTAAGGTATATATAATAATTTAATAGGCTATTTATTAAATTATAATATAATCTTTCTCTCCTTATAGTCTTATTCTTAAGGCCTATAAAGTATTTAATACTGGTTTTTTCTTTATTTATTTAATTTACTTTTTTAAATATTTATTTTTATATTAATAATATATCTAGCTATATTTTTAAGTATATTAATTATTTAAAAATAAGTATTAAATATTATAATAATATTTCTTAATTAACTTATAAATTTAGCTATAAATTATTTCTTAATTTAGTTATCTTTATAGAAATTATCTTTATTATATTACTTTTAAGGGAAAATAATAATATAACCTTTATATATTTAAAAAATATATTAACTATGATTTTAATATTATAATATAGGAGGCCTATATATATTTATAATATATAAAATAGGTTTTTATTAATAATTTAGTAGTTATATTAGTAATTTATAAATAATAATTATATTAATAAGTAAAAAGAATAGACTATAATAAATCTTTAAAAGCCTTAGCTTATCCTTAAAGGTTATACTATTAAAAAGAGTATATCTATAAGAAGGCTATTAAAATAATTTATTAAGAATATAAAGATCTAAATAAGTAAGGAATTAGAGAATTTTAAATTATTTAAGTATAAACTATTAAGTTTTTAACTTTAGGTAATATTTAATTTTTAAAAGATTATAATATTATTACCTAGAGTTCTATATTAGATTTCTTTTTCCTAGGTATTAATAAAACTTCTTTAGGAACTATTAGGTATTAATAAGGCATTTTAGTAATTTCTATATATTTTTATTCTCTAGATAATCTTTCTATTTAACTAGGTATTCTATTATACCTTTATATTTATATATTTCCTTAATTGCTTTAACTTTATAGATCTCTAGCTTTTTAATTTCTTTTAGTTTATTATTATTATTAATTTAGATTACATTAATTACTAATTTAAATAATATAATAAAAAAGCTAAATAAAGCTTAAGCTTTAATAATCAGTCTAGTTTATAGCTATTTAATAAGATTTCTAATAATATATTCTAGGGTTTAATATATTTATTTATATTATGTTTAGTAATACCTTTAAAAAGGAGATCTAACTATATTAATTAAATCTATAGAAGTATTAGTAATAAAGGTCTTTATATAGATTAAAAAGTAATAATATCTTAAATCTAATAAGGTTACTTATTATATTAACTATAAGTTTAGTCATTAATAATATAGAAACCCCTACTAGGGCTAGTTTGTCCTCTCTATACTTTACTTTAACTAACCTACCTAAGATAAGAAGAAGATTATAATGATTAAGTAATCTATAAGTTAACCTAATAGAATTAAATTAATAAAGTTAACCTTAATTATAGCTAATATATCAATTAATACCCTACCTTTATACCTTCCCTTAGTAAGGATATTTAACCTACTAATAATAGTAGTATAGCTAGTATATATAAAAAGGAATTTTAATCCAATTAAGAAATATTTCTCAAAGCTATAATTAATAGTTTTAATTTCTATAAAAAGCTATAAAACCTAGTTAATGAAATTAGCTAGCGGTATATTATTAACGTAAATATAAGGCCTATAAGCTAAAGGGCTAGGGTTATACTTACTATCTTTAATTATAAGGTTTTTTAATTACCTAACCTCTTTATTAATAATAATAGTTATTCAAGTAAGAGTATATAGCTTAAAAAGGAAATATTATTTCTCAACTATTTTAAAACGAAAGTTAAAGTATATAATATAATTAGGCCTTTAACAATAAAAGTAACTGCCTTTTTCAATATACTAAATAAAAATAATATAAATTTAATAAAAGGTAGGTATAAAGAATAATTGATAGACTTAATAATAATAATAGATTTAATTAAAGAATTTAATAAATATAAAAATACTATCAAAGTTAGTATTATAAAAGGAGAATTTATATATATAAAATAGAGTTTTATATTAAAGGTTAAAAGTTCTTTAGTTATAAAGAAAGAAGCTATTAAAATTAATTAATCAAGATTATATAACTTAATGAACCTTTCTTACTATAAGATAATAATATAAGAAAGGGTAAGTAATAGTAGTTTAAAAGTAATATAACTAAGTTAATATATTTATAATTTAGCTTTTTACTGAGTTATTTAATTAAAATATCTTTTATAATAAGGTGAATTATCCTAGTTAATAATAGTATTAATACTATTATATATTATATTATAGAAAGAGGTATAGTAGGATTTTAATAAGAGTTATATATTCTAATTTTATTCCTTAACCTAAAGGGCTACCTTAAATTTAACTATAACCTTAATTAATAAAAACTTTATTCCTCCTAGTACTAAAATTTACCCTTTTATATTTCTACCTTCTCTTAATACCTTTTATATAACTTCTCTTTATAAATTACTTTTAAATACCTGAACTACCTAGGCAACTTACTTTTTAAAGCTATTATATTAAACCTTATAGTAAGCCTTTAATTTTAATACCTTAATAAAGAAGGTCTTAGTCTTAAAAACTAGCCTTATCAAAAGCCTATTTTCTAGGCTTTTTAAGAGCTTAGGCTATTTCTTTATCTCCTTCCTCTTACTTAATATATATTTCTAATTAGTATTTTAATACTAGGTTTTCAATTATAAACTATTAAAAGCTCATAATTAAACATAATTAATTTAATCAAGTTATAGTTATTCTATTTAATATAGAAAGGTATAGATATAAAGTAATTATTAAAACCATTTTTACTTTATTTTTAAGTAAGTTAAGCTTTTATTTATTATATTAAGTTTGAACTTAAAAAGGCTTATTTCTATTATGAATATTATTAATAGATTATAATAGTTAGGTTTCTAAAGGGATATATTAAGCTATATTAGATATATATTTATAGAATTATAGGATATAGTCTTAGCGGTTATAAAGATATTATATCTTTTAATAGTTAATAGAGCGGGTTAGGTATATGAAGGTAAAGAAGTTATATTAATAGCTAGTAAGTTAAGTTCTATTTAATATTAAATAAATATATATATACTTTAGTAATCTTATAGATTAATAGTTTTATAGACTTGGATTATTATATTATAATAGTTAGTTTTAAGATAGATAGTATTTTTAAGGTAGGACTAATAATATAAATTATCGGTCCTATCTATCCTTAACTAGATTGGTTAAAAAATCTAGGCTATTATATAATAGGTATTAGGGTTATAATAGAGATTTAAAAGTCTAGGCTTAATAAGCCTAGAGATTAAAGTACCAAAAAAAAGAAATTAATAATATAATAAATTATATCTCCTTTTATAAAAAAGAATAGTGTTTATTTCGTTGTTTTAAATTATAGTAATTATTTATTTTATTTCTAATAAGTTTAAATTCTATTACTATTTCTTAATATAGGACTTTCTAGTCTATGCTTTTATTAATAGCTATTAAATTAATAGATTTAGGTTTTTATACTTTAAAGTATAATTTTAATATAAAACTATAACGAGTATATATAAATATAAACTTTATACTTTTATTATATATAATATTATCGATAAGTTAGGCTATTAGTGTTTTCTTAATTAAGTTGTTCTATTTATAGTTAATATAATAATATAAATATTACTTTCATATTTATTTAGTCTATTTAATCTATTAAAAATTCAAATATTATAAAACATTAATAATAATTATAATATCATAATAAAATATTTTAATTAAGGGTTATTCTAATATTTATAGCTTAATTATAAAGTTTATCATTATTAAGTCCTAATGTTATCTTATTATATATAAAACTTATAAATTATTATAAGGCTTATATTATTAATATTTCATTTTTATATATAGATTATATTATTAAATTATATTCTTTACTTCCTATTATATTTATAGAATTTAATATTCTTACTTTTAGAGTCTTTTTGTAGTTTTTATAAGTCTTTAATATCTATATTATAGTTATCTTATTAACTTAACTTTTCTTTTTACTTTAACCTTCAACTTTATAAAGCCTATACTTTCTAAATCTCTTAATAGTATTAATAATAAAATTAATCTCTTTTAAGCTTAAAAACTTAATATAATTAGGTTGATAGATATTATATAGTAACTAAACTTTAATTAAATAAATATATATATTATATAGCTATATATATAAAAGCTTGCTTTCCCTACATCCTTAACTTAATCTATACTATAAGTTAGGTGATTAACCCTTACAACTACAGTTAGTTAATTAACCCCTAGTTCCCTACCCTTTAGTCTATATTACTAACCTCTTTTATAGTTATTTTAATAAATTCTAAGATAATAAATACTTACCATAATATAAATTATAGTCTAATCTATTAAAAGGTTAAGAAAGGTATTAATAATTACTATAATAAATAGAAACTTAACTAGCTTAAGTAAAAGGCTAGAATTCTTAAAGTATTACTTACCTATAATAAATAAATTAATAATTATAACTTAATTAAACTAATTACTTTAGGCTATAAACTTCTAATAATTTATTATATGTAATATAGTAAAGGAAATATTAATTAAAAATATAAACTAAATAAAATATAGTAAGTAAAAATATAACTTAAAAGCCTAGAAAGTATAGAAAATAGGCTTATAGAAAGACTAGTCTTTAAGATTTATATTTTCTTTATTAAGGTATTTTAGTTAAATTCTTATTATAAGGCTTAATATAATAGCTGAAAAGAGTAACTTAAATAAATAATTAAAATCTTTATAAATAAAAACTGAAGAAGAGTTATATATAAGGCGCTAAAGGGGGGGGTAGAAAGATATACAGTTAATATATTAAAGGAATAAATATTTAGAGTTAAAGTTAAAGTTAAGGTAGTCTTTAGCCTAAGGAATTAAATTAGAGTATATAGCCTTTATTAAAATCTCACTATACCTATATAATATAGTATATAATATTCTTAATAATATTATTAACTAGGGATCTTATTAACTTATAATATTCACCTTATTATTTCTAATTATTTATAGTAAGAAACTCTAAATAAATTAGAGATAGTTAAATATATAAAGTTATTTATTATAGTAAAGTCTTAATTTATAGATATTATCAATACTATTAATTAAAGGCATATTATAATGGTTAGGTTTTCTAAGAGATAAACTAGTCAATATTAGGTTTATATTAATAGATACTATAAGGTATTATACTAAGCTATTATAAAGTATTATATCTCTTAATAGTTAATAGAGCGGGTTAGGTATATTAAGGTAAAGAAGTTATATTAATAGCTAGTAAGCTAAAGTCTATAGAAATATTAATAAATATATATATATACTTAGGGCTTTATATATAAAGCTAATAATATCTAGGAATAATATTATTCCTAGACCGATACGGTCCTAGGCCGCTATCGGTCCTCCTATAGGTCGGTCTATTTATAATTGGTTATTATATAGTGAAAATATAGAGCGCATATAATATAAGCGTGAGGGTTATAATATATATCTTCCTTATTAATGTTAATAGAAGTTCTTTAGTTATTATTAGGTATTAGTAAGGTATTTTAATAATCTTTATAGATTTTTAGTTTTTAGGTAGTTTTTCTATTTTATTAAGTATTCCTTTTTACCTTTATATTTATATATTTTCCTAATTACTTATACTCTATAGATATCTAATATTTGATTCTTTTTATTTTATATTTAATCTTAATTTACATTATATTAATTAGTAATTTAAGTAATATAATATAAAAGACTAAATAGAGCTTGATTTTTAATAATAACTTTAGTTTATAATTATCCTATAAGATTCTCTATAATATTCTTTATAACTTAATATATTTATAATTTAATTTACTACTTAATTACTTTATAAAAGAATTTCTTTTAGTAAAATAAATTATTTTTCCTTTTTAAAAGGCTAGTATATTTAACCTTTTAACGTTATAATAATTATTTATTTTATTCTTTATAAAATTAAGTTTTATTGTTATTTCTTTATATAGAATCTTAAAATATTAATTTTGAATAATAATAATTAAATTAATAGACCTAGGTTTTTATACCTTATAATATAGTTTTAATATAAACCTATAGTTTATATATATTAGTATAAACTCTATACTTTTATTATATATAGTCTTATAGATAAGCTATATTATTAATACCTTTTCAATCTAATTGTTTTATTAATAATTAATATAGTATTATAAGCATTATTTTAACATTTAATTTATCTACTTACTTTACCTTACTATTTATAATCTAAATATTATTAAAAACTTATAATTTAGTTTAAAATATACATTTATTATTATTAAATCTTAAGGTTATTTTATTATAAATAATATTTATAATCTACTATAAGCTTTATATTATCAAGAATCTATTTTTATATATAAATTATATTATTTAATTATTCTCTTTACTTCTTATTAAAGTTGTAGAATTTAATATCCTTATTCTAAGAGTCTTTTTATTATCTTTATAACTCCTTAATATCTATATAATAAGTATAAATAAAAGTTATAAAGAAAGTTATAAACTTTTGTCTTTAATGCTATTATAGTAATTACCTTTTATATTTATTTTAATATTTTCATTTATTATATAAAATAATATATCTTTATTTTATTTATCTTTATAATCTATTTATTAAATTTAGTAGCTTTTATATTATAGTCTTTTCATTTATTAATTTTATTTACTTTACTATTTTTAAATCCTTTATGATATATAATTATAAAGCTAAATCTCCTTAAGTATTCTATATATTATATTTATTACCTATTAAATTCTTCTATAATTATAAATCAGGTAATTTATAATAACTAATATAGACTTTAATTTTATATATATGTTTTATAAAGTAAGATTAAAATTGTTTAGAATAATTAAACCTTATTAAGAATTCTTTCTTATAAATAAGGTAATTAAGTTCTATATTATAAAGTTTATAAAAAAAGAAAGTAATTAAATAAAGGTTTCCTTATTTATTATATTAAAATACTTATCTTCCTAAATTAAAACTTAATATATTTATTAAGATTAAATATAATTAAAATAGATTTACTTAGGATTACTTTTAATAATAATATAAAGGCTTTTTAAGTTTTTAATATAAATTTAATAATCCCTTTTTCTATTATAAGGTTAATAAAGGGTATAGTAAACTTACTAAATCTTTATATAAATTATTAATAGTAATTAATAAATCTAATAAACCTTTAAATCCCTGTTATTATTATTTATTCTAGCTAGTCTATTATTATTAGAAATTTTTTCTAATTTATTTTAATTACTAACTAAAATAATATACCTTAAATAGTTTATACTAACTATCTTTAGTTATAAAGTCCTTTAATTATATAACCTACTTACTATTAATAATAATTATCTATATAGAAAGATATAGTTTATAATAGAAATATTACTTCTTAACTATCTTAAAAGGAAGCTTAAATTATATAATATAATTAGGCCCTTAATAATAAAAAAGATTACCTTTCTTAATATATTAAATAAAAATAATATAAATCTAATAAAAGATAGGTATAAGGAATAGTTAATAGACTTAATTATAATAGCGAATTCGATTAGGGAATTTAAATAAGGACTATAAAGAGATATAGGAGGAAAATCTATATATATTCGAGATAGAGTTTTTTACCGAAGGTTTAAAAGTCCTTCGGTCCGAGGGAAGAAGCTACTATAATTAATTAACCGAGATTATATAACCCAATAAACCTTCCCCATAGTAACTAGATAAGATACTAAAGGCAATTAATAGGAATTTAATAGTAATATAACCAAGAGATATAATATTAAAGTCTATTTCTTAATCTTTTTTATTAATAAAGACCTTAAGATAATTAATTTTTTAATTTATTATATTATTATTATAATTAAATAATTATTCTTTTATATTTATAAATAAATATAGATTTACCTTTTTTTCTTATAATAATTTTAAATATTTTATAGTTAATTTATATAATTAATTTATATAATTAATTATTATTTTTTAATTTTAACTTTTAATATTAAGTATTATAGATTTTTATATTTAGAAACTCTAAAGCTTTTTATCTCTTTAATTTAACTAGTTTTATTTCTTTATTTATTTATAGCCTTAATACAGAAAATAGGGTTTATATTCTATATGTTAATAATGTTTATAAAATAATTAAAATACCTTTTTATATAAGATATAAACTAGGTTTATATATATATTATCTTTTAAATAAAATATTAATTCTTTATATAAGAGGTTGAATATTTCTATAATATAGGAGGCCTATATTATAATAATTATATTTTTATTAACTTCTCCTTTTTTTCCAGCTACTTAAATATAATAATCCTTAAATAATATAAAGTAATATAGGCCTAATTTATTATAAATAAGTTAATAGGATTATTTCTATTCAAGTTTTATTTATTTATTTATATAATAAAGTTATTATACTCTATATTAAATAGCCTTTCTATAATATTTTCTACTTTTTATATATTATAATTCCTTTTTTTAATTATTTTTTACTTTTTTATATTAATTAGCCAGATATTTTTTAAATTCTAAAAGTATTCTTTATATTAGGATATTATTAATACTTTAAATTCTATATTTAGGTATTATAATATTTATTTATTTATAGCTAATAGTTAATTCTCCTAGTATATTATACTCTTATATAATAATTCTTTTATCTATTAGTTATTCAATATATCGCTATATATCTACCCTAGAGAAGTTTTTATTTAGGTCAATCCTTTAGGTAATCTTTAATTATCCTTTTATATTAAGAATAATTACTTTTTCTTTATTAAATATTCTTAATATTTTTATTTTCTTTTACTTTTTATTTTTATTTTATTAGGTAACCTTTTAATTCTATCTTACCTAAGTTATATACTCAAGATTATTTATATATTCTATATATCGCTTATTTATTCTTTCCCTTATATCCTTTTTAACTTCTTCTAGAGTTTATATTTATCTTAGGGTTTATCTTATTATAGGTCGTTCTTTAAGAGCTAATCCTCTATAGTATTTTTTAAGGTTTCTTTTTCTAATAGGAAATTCTCTTATAAAACCTTAAGGCTACTTTTAGATATTAAGAGTAAATTAGGTATTCTATTATACCTAAACCTATATATTCCTAATATTTTACTTTAAATAACTATCTGTAATTTATTCTATAAATTAATAAATCTCAATATTTTCTTATTATAATTAGGATTTTAAGATTATTTTAACTTAAGGTATATATTCCCTATATATTTAAAGTTATTATAATTATAATATTTATATTTAGATATATCTTATATTAATTATATATTATTATCCTATTATATAGCTCTTAATATTATAGATCTAAAGATTATTTTATATAAAGTATTATTTATCTAGTCATTTTCTTATACATATCTATTTCTACAGCTGTTAAAGTTATTTTTATTATTATTTTATTATTAATTAAGGTAATATAGATTAAAATTACCTTCTATAGTTTTAACAGCTTTCTGCCTTTTATATTTATATTATTATCTATTAATATTTATAGTTATAATAATATATTTAATAAAAATATTTAATTAATTTACTTCATATAGTTTATTCTTGATATTATCTTTAAGTCCTTGATAGTAAATTTCTATTAATATACTATTATCTTATTTAGTTTTAATAATAAGCTATTTAAATTTAGCTAAATAGGTGATATGAAAGCCTATTTAGTAAATTATTATAATATTAATTATTACCTAGTACAATTTAATTATAGTTTTAAAGCTATCTTTAAGTATAGCTTTGAAGTTTATCTAGTCTATAAATATATTTTAGGTTTCCTAATCCTATAAGTTTATATTATATTTATATTTAAGATAATCTTTAAGGATTAATTTAAATTAATTACTCATAGATCCTTAGATTAAGAATATAATAAATAGTAGCTTAGCTTTTAGATTTACTAGTCTATTAAGAAATATTTAAAAATACCTTTTTCTTTAGATTAGGAAGAGAATAATATTATTAAATTAATCTAAGAATAGTACTAATTATAATAGCTTAATAGCTTCTTTAGGGTTTTATTTAAATTAAATAGGTAGAGATAATATAACCTATATATTTAGGTTAGCCCTAAAATTATAAACTATCCTATAAAATTAATACAGTTTAGCTATTAGTTTAATTATATTAGGTGATAGCCTAATATAAAAAGACATCAATATATTAATATTTGATATCTTAATAATATAATAATATTATTTAAATTATATGATACAATACTAAGTAAGAGCTATTAATATATAATCATTAGGATTTTTAAGAAATAAACTAGACTATTTTAGGTTTATATTAATAGGATTATAAGATATAATCTAAATAATAGCGAGATATTATATCTTTTAATAATTAATAATATTAATAAGGCTTATTAAGGTAGAGAAGTAATATTAATAGCTAATATGCTAATTTCTATTTAATATTAAATAAATATATATATATACTTAGGTAGTCTATAATATAATAAGCCAGGCTTATAATAAATTATAAATTAAAAATATAATCTATATAAAGGAGATTATACCTACCCTACATTAAAAATATAAATTATTATATAATTAGTCAAGTAAAGGTAGGGTATATATAATATAAGCGCTTTATACTGTTAGGTTATAATATATTAAGCTTATTTAAAAATAAATTAACTTAAATTTAGGAAATAATATAAAAAATAAACAAATAAAATAAAGTTAAGTGAAAGATTTAAAAATGGTTTATATATAACTTAAATATTAAAGAAAGATAAATTGGGTAAAAGAGCTTTAAATAACTTAAATATAATTAAAACCTTAGGTATTATAGATTTTAATAAGACTTTATTAAAAAATAAAAATATTCTTAAAGAGAGATTTCTTAAGTTTAAAGCCTAGTCTTAAAATAAGCTAGTATTATTATAGAAAATCCCCTTGATAATTATAAAAAGGTCCTTAGCTTTTAGTTAGAAATTGATTAAAAATTAATTAAAATATTAACAATATATAACATATACTTTAAAGAATAATTAAAAATACCTAAGGTATTACTAAAATAGATAATAATTAATTACATAAAAGAAAAAGACCCTATAATAAAAGGTATAATTAATACCCTTAAAGAAACTATTATATTTATATAGAAAAGAGATAAGATTATTTTAAGCTAAAAAAGGTAAATAAAGATATTAAATCCTAGAGGTTTTAATAACTAGACGGTCTAAAAAGACCTCCTTTATTATAAAAACAGGATTTATATTCCCCGGGATAGAAGGTTAAGAGAAAAGCTCTTAAAGCTATAGTATAATAATAAGTTAGTAAGGTATTTTAATTTAAAGAGAATATAAAGTCTTCTTAAGAGAGAGTTCGTTTAAAAAGGTCTTAATCGAGATATCTATAATTAGGTCTAGATTTATATAATCTATTAGAGAATAATACCTCAGTAATATAAACCCTATAATAAACTTCAAAGCCTATTAATACTAGGGGGATCATAATAAGAATTGTTTATAGACTCTATTATAAGACTACCGGTAATTATAAATAGAGATATTAAAGTAGATATAATTCTTATTATTATAGATAGATTTATAAAGTATATTTTATTTCTTTTTATTACTATTATAATTATATCCTCCAAGCTAGTTAAAGCATTTTATAAAGAAATATAATTATTTTTTAAAGTCCCTTAAGGTATTATATTAAATAGAGAATTGATTCTTATAAATAAATTCTAGTTAGAACTTTATTATATTATATAAATAAAGTATAGGCTTTTAATAGCCTATTACCTCCAAACCGATAATTAAATAAAAAGAATAAACTAGATATTTAGTTATTACCTATAATACTTTATTAATAATAATTGAAAAATATAGATAAAGTTATTACCTAAAGCTTAATTCACCTATAATAGTACTCTAAGTATAACTACCCATATAAAACTAAATTAAGCCTTAATAGGTTATAACCCTAAAGTATATTATTCTAGAAGGTCTAAATTAAAGTCTCCCAAAAATAAAAAGTTAGAATAGGGTTAGAATTATATGAGATAGAGTAATATACCGAATTAAAAGTAAAAAAGGTATATTACTAAGCTGAGATAATATAATATTAAGAAATTAAGGTATTATAGATATAACAATACTTCTATAAAAAAGCTTAGAAAAGAATAGTTAATTAAACTAGAATAAGACATATAATAAAGGTATTTTTCTAGTTATTAAGACTAAAATAATAAAAATAATATATCTCCTTAAAAGAGAGAAAAAAGTCAATAAGGTAATATATAATAATTAAGATATTAAAATAAACTAGCTTTAAAAACTAATAGATATTATTATCTCTTTTATTTCTAGCTATAATTAAGAGAGAGATTAAAATATAAATTACCTAAATAATATTCTGGAAATCCCCTTTTAGTAAGGTAGATATACTATAAAGATATAAATTAATAAAAATAAAAGTTAGGCTAGTTTAAGAAAGGACTTATCTATAATAAGAATATTTATTACTAAAGTAAGTAATATAGCGAGAATTATAAGAATTCTTAAGTATATAACTAAGAGGGGTAACTATAATACTATCCAGGGTTACTAATTAGTCAGACTAGTGACTATTTAGTCATGACTAGTCTAGTCAATTGACTAATTAGTCACTGACTAATTAGTCAAAAGACTAACTAGTCACTAGTCTGACTAATCTAGTAACCCTGATACTATCTTTAGGAGGAAAGACTAGTAAAAAACTAAGGTAAGTTCGCTAGGTATATATATAGGTTATATAGATATCCTTATCGCTTTAGATAAGAATCTACTTCGGGATATTAATAAGAGGCTAATTATTCTTGAAGAAATTATCTTTAGGCTAATAAGGCTTTATATAATTAGGAGTCTAAGAAGTATAGAATATATTAATAATACTAAAGGCTATAAATAAAAAGGGATAATAGTATAATTCAATATAAATAGAAATTATAAAATATAAAGGTTTAAGATATAAAATAGAATAGATATAATAATAAAAAAGATATTATAATATTAAAAAAGGAATAAAGAAAAAAGAAAAGTATTATAGTAATAATAGTTAGTTAAAAGCTAGGTAGGTTAAAATGGTTATATTATATTAAAGCTTAAAAAGGAAGGAAATTCTATTATAAGGCTATAATAGGGTTTCCTAATTTAAATGCCTAACTTAATCGAAATATTATTAGATTAGGCTTTCTAGATTAATTAGATACTATAACTATCCTATCTTCAATAAAAGCTATTTTTAGCTTTATTTATAAATAAAAATAGAATTATTAATATTATCAGGGTTGCTAATTAGTCTGACTAGTGACTAATTAGTCATGACTAATCTAGTCAATTGACTAATTAGTCACTAGTCAGACTAACTAGTCATTGACTAATCTAGCAACCCTGAGTATTATATTAATACTAAAATAGTAATAATATTTAGCTATTATTAAAATATTAAATATAAAAATTTCCTAAGTTCAGGCCTTATAATTACTATAGTGATTTATTTATATTTTAGTATTATAAAATAGTTATTAATTTATAGATATAAAAATCCCCTTTCTTTTTCTTTTTTCTTCTTTTTTTTTCTTCTTCAATATTAATATTATAACCTTATATATACTTATTTCTTATTATCTCCTACCCTATTTATATTTATCTTGAAATTAGAATAGTATTTTTATTTTTATTTTTATTTTATCATTATTATTATTATTCCTTTAATTATAATACCTACTATTAATACCTCCTTTTTAGCCCTAGCCCTTAAATATTACCTTCTATATAGCCTTAATTACCTTTATTATATTTAATAAGGCTATCTCTATTAGGGTCTTTTATAATAATATTACTTTACTTAATATTTATTATTATTAACGTAATTTAATTTCTTTTTATTATTAATTATATAATAGAAATAATAATATTTATAACCTATATATATTCCCTTTTTATTATTAAGTTCTTTTTACTAATCTCTTATTTTATAATATCCTTATTATAATTAATAATAATTAGGAGGATCTCTTTTAAGTCTATTATATTATATATATAAATCTTAATATAATCCATTTTATTAATAAGGAATTATTTAGATATAATTAAGTAATTTAAGATAAACTTAATATTACTTTATATAATTTATTAATCACCTTTTTAATTTTTATAATTATTTATAAATATATCTTTAATAATAATAATAATTAATTTTCTTATTAAGTAAATATTTCTGTTATATTTTTATTATTATTATATATATTAATATTCTAATAGGCTAAAATTATATAATATAGTATAAATACCTTAAAATATTATCTTATCTTAGCTTATCAATATCTAAATTTCTATATTAATAATATAAATATTTCTTTTTAGTTTCTTTATATATATTTATTATTAATATTTTATAAGGTAATGAGGCTTAATATTATTAAAATAATGTTTAATATCTTTTTATTTTATATCTAGATATTAATATTATAGCTTAAATAGCGATAAAACCTTTATTTAAAGAGTAAGTTATAGAGATTAAAGGTATAAATACCCTAGATACTATTAATAAATATTAAATTAAGATTCTTTTTATAAGGAAGCTTTTAAATTCCTATCCTATTAAGTGTATTTTAGAGATAGATTTATGTATTAAGTATATGTATTAAAATTAATTAGTTTTATTAAATTAATAATGAACTAATCTTTAAGGTTTTTATTATTTTTAAGATTTTTGTTATTTTTAATATTAAGGGAATAGATTAATGATTTATTACCTTAATCTTATTATTATAGTCTTTATAAAATTACTTTTAGTTTATTTTCTTTTTTTTATTATAAAACTTTATATAATTTTAAATATTGTTTAATTCCCTTAACTTTCTTTTTTTATTAATCATTAATAATTTATAAGGTATTTTTTATATTAACCTTATATATTTACTCATTATATTTAGGTAATTAATCTTTTTATTTTATTAAAAAATATATTTCTTTTTTAATTTTAATTTTATTTTTAATATATTTAATTTCTTAATTCTTTTTATTCTTTTTAAATTTAAGTATTAATAATAATTATTTATATTATCTCCTTAATTTCTATAAGGTTTAAATAATTAAACTAGAAATATATTATAAAGCTATAAATATTAATCAAATAGGGCTAATTAATATATTTAATTATTAATTTACTTAAAAATTCAAAAGATTTAATAAACTTTATTTTAAGTTTTATTTTCTTCTTTCCCTTAAGATTTAAAATCTTTATTAAAAGTATTATAAGTTAGCCTTAATTAAAAATTACTGTTTTGTACTATTAATTATAATATTTCTTTTATTTTATTATTATATTTTTTTAATACTTTTTTATTTAGGCTTTTATTATCTTTAATTATTAAAGTCTTATTTAGATTATTAGTGTTTCCCTTTTTATATTAATTTCTTTATTTACTAAATATCCTTTAGGGTTATAATCTATTAGGGCTTAATTTAGATTTATATTAATAATTATATTTAAAGTATTACTATGAATAAACTAAGCTTTAAATAATAACTTTAGTTATATCTTCTAACTATTATTAATAAAGTATTATAGACAGTAATTAAAGATTTAATTTATTCTCTTTATTTAACTATCGGTTTAGGGATAAGAGGCTATTAAAAGTTTATATTATATTTATATAATATAAAAAAACTCTAATTAGAATTTATTTATAAAAACTAATCCTTTCTTTAATATAATACGTTAAGGGACTTTAAAGTATGATTTTATTTCTTTATAACATATTTTAATTAATTTAAAAGATATAATTACAATAATAATAAAGAGAGATAAAATATATCTAATAAATCTATTTATAATAATAAAAATTATATTTAGTTTAATATCTTCATTTATAATTACCGATAGTCCTATAATAAAGTTTACTATATTTTTATAGCTCTTTTAATTTTAATTAAAATAATAAATAAATAGATCTATATAAAAGATCCTTCCCTTTAATTAAGTTAATAATATAATTACTTTAATAAAGTCTTAATAACTTACCTACCTTCTTAAAACTAAATACCTCAATATAAGCTTATAATTTAATAGAAATAGATTTACTAAGGTTAAAATCTAGTTTCTTTTTATTTAGGAGGAGATAAGGTTTTTTAATTAAAGTTATAATAAAAATCTTAGCCTTCTTCTTATATTTATAAATAAAGTTTTAAGATAATAAAATCTCTAACTATTTTCCTTAATTAATTTAAAATTATTACCATTTCATAATAAAATTAATATAGATATAATATTCTATTAAATATATTATCAAGAATAGGATTAATATATTTCCTTTTTTTTATAGTCTCTTTACTTTCATATATTACCGGATGATTATATAGGTTTTACCTTAGTTATCTATAAGGATTAGTCTAACCTCCTAGAGATAATACTAATCAATTCTTTTCTTATTTATACCTTTTAATAAGGATAATTTCTCTTTAAGGATTTTAAGGCCTTAAGCCTTTATAAAAGTCTTATTAATAATATCTATTTCCGCCGTTAAACTAAGGTAAATAGGTATCTCCTTTTTATTTTACCTTAATAATATACTATAAATAATAAAAATAGAGATAATATAATATTCTTTTAATAGCTTTTAAATTAGTAATATTCTTATACCGATTAAATTCTAAGCCTTAATATGAATTAGTTTTAATTTCCTAAATATTAAGCCTTTTAGACTTTCTTAGGTTTTAAACAATCTTTTATAAAATAGCCTATCTATTAATAATTATAATAGATTAGCCTAGTAGAATTAGAGGTTATTACTAGGCTATTAAAGTCTCTAAATTAACATTAAATAAATTATCCTCCTTAATTATATTATTCTTATTAAAAGGATCTTAAAGTTTAGAGATTATTGATTAAATATAGAGAGTAATAATTACTTTTTATACTAATTTTATATATGCCTAGCTTTAATAAATAACTAAATTATTATATACTTTAAAACTAAAAGGGTAGTAATATTATATCTTTTTAGATTATAAATAGAATAAGGTAAATAAGGTTAATTTAATTTTATAATTTTAAATAGAGTTTTATATAAAAATAAAGGATATACTTTTTTTCGGTCTTTTAAGGGAAATATTTCTTCAGGGAATTAAGGTAAATATAAAAATCTCTTAGGGGTTATTTAATATATTATTTTATATTATTAAGGTTATTTATAAGGTTTATATTATAATTTTCTATATTTTTAATGAGGATATATATCTATTTATAAAAAGACTTTTAATTATTTTTAAAGGTATGTTAAATCTCTTTTAAGAACTCTTTAATATATTAATCTTATTATAATTTTCTGGTATTATTAAGATAGTCTATTATTAAGAGGATCTTGTTATAATCTCTATTATATTACCTAGGTATATTAATAAAGGTTTAATAAAGATTATTTTTCTAATTATTATATTTTAATAGAGATATTAAAGTATTAAATATATATAGATATCTTAAATCTATTTTATTATTACTATTAAAATTAGAATTAATATTAATATATCTAGATTAAGATCGAGTTAAGCGGGACTTAATAGAGGGTTATAATTATTTAATAGATTTCTTTATATAGATTAATAGGAGGTTTTTAAGCTCCTTTTAAATCTTTTATTTATACTTAAGGAGTTCTACTTTATATTTATATAATTAGATTTTATATTTAAGAATATTAACTTAATCTTATATTTAATAATACTCTTCTTAAGTATTAACCTTATTAAGGGTAATTACTTAGGTAAATAAAGCTATAAAGGATCTTAATAGTCTTATTATAATTATTATAATAGTAATAATTAATAGAAAGCTAGGTAGGTTAAATAATTATATTATATTGAAGCTTAAAGAGAGAAGATTCTACTATGAGGCTATTACAGGGTTTTCTAGTCTAAGTCCCTGACTTAACCGAAATATTACCAGGCTAGGCCTTCTAGACTAATTAGGTATTATATAAAGCTTAAATAAGGGAAGTTATTTCTATATAAGGGATTTATATAGAAATTAATTACCCTAATTAATAATATTATTAATAATATTAAATATTATATTATGGAAATAGGCATAATAGGATTTTAATAAGATTATATAATCTAATTTAATTCCTTGGCCTAAAGACTACCTTAACTTTAATTTTAACTCTAAATATATATTCCTTTAATATATTTTAACCGTCTGCCTTGCTACCCCCCCTTAATGCCTTATATATAACTTCTATTACTATCCTTAATAGTTATATACTTTTAGTCTTAGGCTAAGATTAAGATAATTCTAGCTTTATAAATTATCTACAACTCTTAAGGCCTTAATTATCTATTTAATTTACTTTTTTAAGTAATTATATTAAGCCTTATATTTAAATCTAAATATTATAATAAAGAAGTTATTAAAATTAAAGGTTAACTATCTTATTGTAAGCCTTTCTTTTAAATTCTTTAGATTTTTAAATTAAGTATTAAGATTATAAATCTAATTTATTAATATTATTTTATATAATATTAAGACCTTATAATTAAAGATAATTAGCCTAATTAGATTGAGATTATTTTATTTTATCTTAAAAGATAGTATTATATTTTATAAATTCTACCTTAAGAAGGTACTTCTTAGGGCTTTAGTCTTAACCTTTAGCCCCTATTTATTATTATAATAATTATTAATAGCCTATTTAAATTACATATAGGTTGGACTAAGACTTTTATTATAGTAGTAATTTAATATTTTAATAGTATTTATTATAATAGCTATAAAATCGGTTAGTAACATAGGCCGAAGGGGGTTAATTGACTAACTATAGCTATAAGGGTCAATTAACTAGGATGCTTATGGTATAGATTAAATTAAGGATATAGGGGAACCTAGCTTTTATATATATAGCTATATAAGTTATACATATATTTATTTAATTAGAGTTTAGTTACTATATATAATATTTAGTATCCTAATTATATTAAGTTTTTAACCTTAGAAGAGGTTATTTTTATTATTAATATTATTAAGAGATTTAAAAAGCCTAGACTTAATAAAGTTAAAGGTTAAAATAAAAGAAAAAAAGAAATAGAAATTAATTAGATCTCATTTAGTAATTAAGGTATAATTAATAATTAATCTATAATTAGTCCATAAATTAATTAGATACTATAATCATTCTCTTATTAATTAGAGCTAGCCTTAATAACTTATTTAAATAATAATATATTTATATTTATATTAATTATTAATAATATTAATTACTATTGATTCATTAGGCTAGTTATTTTAAATTTTTTATAAAAGTAAATTACTTATTATTTAATATTATAAAGATAGTCTTTCTATTTAGAGATAAATAACCTACTTTTTCTTTACTTTTCTTTTTTTTATTTAATATTATAATATCTTTTTGATCATTATATCTATTTAGTTTTTTATTTTAATCTTTTATACTTCATAATTTCTATTTATATCAAATTATATTTATTTCTCTTTTCTTTTATAGTTTTATTATTATTATTATTATTATCAGTATTTTTTAAATTCCTATTTATATTAAACCTTATTAATTTAAAGATAAACTCTTTTATAATAATTAGCCTTTTATTAAGTTTTAAAATAAATTTCTATTCAAAATATTAAGGATATTTATACTATCTATATATATTCCTAATACATTTATTTTAGTTTTCTATTTATTATCTCTTATAGGAATAATATTATAATTAAATTTCTTAATTATATTCTTAAGTATTTTTATAATATTATTATATTATTTATTTTAATAGTAAATATTTTTATTATAAATAAATCTTTTTTAAATAGTTTTAAATTCTAATTTAATTTATTTATATCTTTATAACTTATATACTTTCTTAAAAAAGAAGCTTTAGGATATTATTTAGGTAATTTATATCTTAATTACTTTTTTATTTATAATTAGAAATAAAAAGAATAAAAATCTTTATTATTTTTTAAAGCCTATTTACTTTAATATAATTATTATTATTTATTATCTTCTTAGCTTTTTTCTTTTTTCTTACAAGATATATTATTATTTCTTACTTTAATAATAAAAATAATATTTTAATTATATATCTCATTTTAACTCACCTTTTTTTAATAAAAAAACTAGCACATTTATAATTTCTTAGTTTTATAATATTACTTTATTTTAATTTAATAATTTATCTTTATTATTTTTAATTTAATATATTATATTATTTTATAAATCTTTTCTAATTTCTTATATTTTAATTTTTAAGTTTATTAAGCCTAGGCTCTTTAAATTACTTAATAATATTAATAATAAAAGTAACCTCTTTTAAGATTAAAACTTAATAATTAAGTTAATAAATATTATATATAATAATTACACTCTAATTAAATAAAAATATATAATAACTATACATATAAAAGCTAGCTTTCACCTTATATCCCTCAACCTAACTTATATTATAAACTAGTTAATCAATCTTTATAGCTATAATTAATTAATTAATCTCCAGTTTTTTACCTTTTAATCTATATTATTAATCTCTTTTATAATTACCATTTAATAATTTCTTTTTTTCTTTTTATTTTAACCTTTACCTTTATTAAGCCTAGGCTTTCTAAATCTCTTCATAATATTAATAATAAAAATAACCCCTTCTAAGGTTAAAAGCTTAATATAATTAGGATATTACATATTATATAATATATTTAATATATAAGTATTGTAGATAAGCGAGTATTATACTCTTTCTTATATCCTTTATTATCTATATAATAATATTATTATAATCTATTTAATTAATTAAAATTACTTATTATATTCTTACCTACAGGCTTTAGCTTAAATGCCTCGATAAAGGAGTTATCGGTCTCGAGGATTAGCCTTTTTATAAGCCTATTTTCTAGGCTTTTTAGGCGCTTAAGCTGTTTCTTTACCTCCTATATATAACCTCATATATACTTTTAGGTATAATTTCCCTTACTAAGCCTTAGACTATAAAGTATTAAAAGCTTATAGCTAAAGGTAATTAATTTAACTAAGCTATAATTATTCTACTTATTATAGGGAGGTGATATAAAATGGCTATTAAAATCTTACTCTAGATTAAGCTAAAGATCTCTAGCCTTATCTTTAAGTGGGTTAAGCTCCTACCTATTATAATAATTATTAATAGCTTTTTAGATAATTTTATAGGTTAGGGCGAGGCTTATATTATGGTAGATATTTATTACTTAGATACTTATCGTAGTAATAGCTATAAAAGAGGTTAGTAATATAGACCGAAGGGTAGGGGATTAGGGATTAATTAACTAACTATAGCTATAAGGGTCGATTAACTAGCTTATAGTATAGATTAAGTTAAGGATATAGGGGAAGCTAGCTTTTATATATATAGCTATATAAGTTATATATATATTTATTTAATTAGAGTTTAGTTACTATATATAATATCTAATATCCTAATTATATTAAGTTTTTAATCTTAAAAGAGATTATTTTTATTATTAATATTATTAAGAGATTTAGAAAGCCTAGGCTTAATGAAGTTAAAGGTTAAAGTAAAAAAAATACTCTTACCGAAATAACTCTAGAACTACCTAATTAGTCTTTATATTATACCTATTCTTACTATATATGTTATAATACCGAATACCCGGTCTAACCGACCTTCCTTAACTATTATTGTTTAATTATTCGGCCGCTATCTATAAATTAATATCTATCTAATTAATTACTTATAATATATTCTATATATTTATAGCCTCTCTATTTTATATTTTAGTTTTTTTTACCCTTTAGTGCCGGCTTAATATTTTATTTATTTCTTAAAGTTTCTTTTTCTTAGCTATTAATAAGGTAATCTTATATATAATTACCTTAGCTCTCTTTAAAAAAGACTTAAGAGCTTTAATAATTAACTCTAAGAAGCTATTATAATATTATTTAATTCATCTATTAAGGTATTTAGATTAAAATCTAATCTTAATTATTATTATTAAGGTCCTTAAAGTCTTAGGAGTTAAAGGATTAAAAACCTCCCTAGGAGGTATTAAAATCTATAATTATATATTAAGTTTTAAGATAATATTTTTTAAATTAAAAGGAATAAGTCTAGTATCTTTAAAACCTCTCTAGATATTATTTCTTATAATAATAGCTTAAAAAGCAATATAAAGGATAATAAGGAACTTAATATTAATAATATATATTATTGAGTATTTAATTAAATATTTTTTTCTTTAATTAGATACCTTTTTAAATAGCCTAAAATACCTAATATTAAATAATTAAAATAAATAAGATATATAAATAGCTATATACAGTATAATAATACTATTAGTCTTATAATATTTCTTAAATTTAATAAAGTAATAACTTTTATAATTATTAAGCATAAAAAGAAAATAAGAATTAGATAATTAATTAATTATAGCCTGATTAAAATATTTTAATTACTTAAGATTAAATTTATTATTGATTTACTTATTTTAACTTATTATAATAACCTAATTACCTAAAAGGTTATATTCTTAATATTAATATATAAGGTAATATTAGCCTATATTAATAATAAATAATATAACTTATTAATCTTTTATATTAATTACCTAGATTATAATAATCTATTTTTAATTTTTAGGTTATATTAATTTAGGTTCTCCTTACCTTTTTAAACCTATAATAACTATCCCAGACTATATAGTATCTATTATAAAGCCAGTCTTATTAGAGTTCTAGATATTATTTAATTAGATATTATATTTTATAATGATATTGTATATAAACCTAAACTAATTATGAATAATAATTAGATCTTTATATTTTGCTCTTTAATAATTATATCTATAAAATAAATATATTTTTAGCTCTAATTATTACTTTATAAAGTTATAAGCCTAATACTTATCGATAGATAATATATTATAGTTTATAAATAAAGAATTAGCTATTCTTTCTATAAAATATGTTTATAAAGGAAATCCTTATAAATCTAGACTAAAGATAAATTAAATTAATATCTATTTCTCTAGATTAATTAATTTCTATAATTTTGAAATAAAATCGTATTATAATTAAATAGTATTATAGTAATAAAATAATCTATACTTAAAGATCTTATGTATTATTATAATATATTAGATAATTAGTTTTAGGACATTTTAAAGGGCCCAAAGTATAAAAAGTATTTTAGCCTTAATTAAAGATTATAGTAAATTTCTAATTAAAAACTAATTAATTAGATAAAAGTAATGATATAAAAGGGAAAGTTATAATAATTACTTATCTATAATGCTCGCTTATTAAATATATTATAGTAACTAAACTTTAATTAAATAAATATATATACTATAACTTATATAGCTATATGTATAAAAGCTGGCTCCCCCTATATCCTTAACTTAATCTATACTATAAGCATACTAGTTATTAACTAGTAGTTAATTAACCCTTATAGCTACCTACCTATTATTAATTAATCCATTAAGGAGGTAGATTATATACTTATAGTCAGTTAATTAACCCCTAGTCCTATACCCTCTAATCTATATTACTAATCTCTTTTATAGTTATTATTATAATAAATATCTAAATAATAAATATCTATTACAATATAAGGCTTATTTTAATCTATAAGATTATCTAAAAAGATATTAATAATTATTATAATAGATAGGAATTTAATTTACTTAAAAATAAGACTAAATATTTCTAATTTAACTCAAAATAGGATTTTAATAGCTATTTTATATTATCTTTTTATAATAAGTAAAATAATTATAACTTAATTTAATTCATTACCTTTAGTTATAAGCTTTTAATATTTTATAATTTAAGGCTTAATTAGGGAAATTATATCTAAAAGTATATATTAAGCTAAATATGAAAAATAAAAAATGAATTTAAATATTTAAAAAGCCTAAAAGATAGGCTTATAAAAAGGCTAATTCTTAAGACTAATAGATACTTTATTAAGATATTTAAATTAAAGTATATAGCTTAATATAATAGCTTAGAAAGATAGGTTATAGAGATAATTAAGGTTTTTAAGAAGGATTTATAAAGAGAAGTTATATATAAAGTATTGAGGGGCTGGGATAGGTAAAAAGTTAAAAGGTTAAAATATATTTAAGGAATATATATTTAGAGTTAAAATGAAAGTTAAGGTAGCCTTTAGGCGGAGGAATTAAATCAGGTTATATAAGCCTTATTGAAATCCTACTATACCTATTTCCATAATATAATATATAACAGTAGTAATAATACTATTAATTAGGGTACTATTTAATATAATAAGTTTTAAAATTTAAAATATCTATAATAATATAAACCTTAATTTAATCTATAAGTAAATTAATAATGCTTTTAAAAGCTATATTAAGAAAAAACATAAATAACGTAAGCTTAAAATTAAAGACCTTAAGATTAAAATGACCTTTTAACAATTACTTTATAATATCTCTTTATGATAAATAGGATAATTATAATTTAATTAAATTAATTACCTTTAATTATAAGTTTTTAATTCTTTTTTATATAAAAAAGAATAGGCTAGATTTAGGGTATATAAAAATACAGCGTAAAAGCCTAAAAGGCCTAAAAGATAGGCTTTTAAAAGACCTAATCTTTAAGACCGAGACCTTTTTTATTAAGGTATTTAGATTAAAATAAAAGATAAATATAATAAATTAGACATATAAATTAAATAGATAATTTAGGCTAATATAGATAAGAAATAAGGAGAATTATCCTAATCTTAGCCTAAGACGGGGAATATATAGTTATTAAGGATAATAATAGAAGTTATATATAAGGCACTAAGAGCTAGGGTAGAAATAGAGGTCGAAGATTAAAATATATTAATGGAATATATATTTAGAGTTAAAGTTAAAGTTAAGATAGCCTAAAATTAAAGGTAGCTTTAGGCTAAGAAATTAAATTAGATTATATAACCTTTATCAAAATCCTATTATATATATTTCTATAATATAATATATAATATTATTAATAATATTATTACTTAGGGACTTTATTTTATATAATTTTAATTTTGTTTTAATTTCTTATTTTTAAGAGACTTTAATTTAGTCTTTTTAAAATAATATTTAATAACCTTTTATTTATAATAATAATATTAATAATGTAGTTTAAATTATTATAAAAAAGGCTTTTTAAATAAGACTTAATAGCCTATTAAAGCTAATAAATATAATTATTTTAAATAGTTTTATATAGAAATCCTTTAATTTTAAATTAGCCTTAAATCTTTATTCTATTTATATTTAGCCTTTAAAGAAATATATATATAATACTTTAATTAATAGGTTATTTAAAATGGCTTAGGTCTTATTATTTCTAGGGTTATTTTAGGCATAAATATATTCTTATAATCTCTATATTAAGATCTTTATTATAATAATATATTTATAATTAATTAATTATTATCTTAATTAAAAGTTTTTAGGTTTATTTCTTTTTTATATATCTTTATATAATTATATGTTATATACTTTATTAAACTTACTATTTTTATTTTTATACTAAGTATTAATAATCTAAAATATACTTATTATATTTTATATTATCATGTATTAATAAAATTTTTATAGTTAATTTTATTATTTATTAAAGAAATAAGTATCTTTCTGAAAGATTTTTTATTTTTTAATTTAATTTAATTCATGATTTTCTTATGAATCCTCATATTTAAATATTAATAATAAGTATTTATTATCTTTATTATATCTCATATATAGTTCTAATATATTAGTATAAAACATATTATGAATCCTATAATATTAATCTAAAAGGAAGATCTTATAAACAAACTTCTAAACTAATTCGTTTTATAACTGAGAATAAATTAATAAATCTTAAGACTAGCTTTTCTTTTTTACCTTTAAGGCTATGGTTTTCAATTAAGAATATTATTAATTATCCCTTTTAAAATATAATTAGTTTATAATAAAGATTATAATATTTTACCTACCTTATTATAGTAATTTCTTCATAGCTTTATAAAGTATTCCTAAGCTTTTATAAATATTAAATTTAAAATTATATTTTTAAAATCCTTCTCTTTATAATTATATCGTTTATAGATATAAAAGAATTAAATATATAGTCTATAAAAGCCTTATTAGGTAAGACTTCTATAAGTATACTCTATATTAAATTATAAATATATTACATAATATATAATAATTTTAATTATATATCTTAATTATTTATAATAAAATATTATAAATAATAACTAAATATTTAATTTATTTACTTTATTTAACTATCTATTTAAGAATAGAATATTATTAATAGCTTTCAATTTATATATATTATCTAATAGAATTCTAACTAGACATTATTTATAAATATTAATTTTCTAATAAAGATAATTTCTATAAATACTCTATAGAATAATTTCTATTTATTATAAAAGAATTCTATTAGGTTTAATATTATTATTATAGTTATTATTAAGTAAAAATAGTAATATTTTATAAGCCTATTTATTACTATAAAGATTATATTAACCTCTCTATTTTAAAAGATTATTAATAAAAGCCCTGTAATAAAATCTACTAATAATTCCTTTATTAGGCCTTTTAATTATAATAAATTATTAATCTTATTATATAGTTTATATCTCTAAAATATAGCTTTTTAATAAATATTATAGATCTAGATATATTTAATAATATCTTATTATAGACCTTTTTAATAGAATTTCCTTTAAAGTAATTCTTTTATTTATATTACTTTAAAATAACTAGCTTATTTATTATTATAATAAAACTTTAAAAATTCTCTTTAAAGACTATAATCTTCCAGTATATATATCTAGTCTCTAAAATATGAAAACTTATTTTATATTAATTATATATTAGGTTTATTATCTTTTATATCTATTATATAGCCCTTTTTAATAATTATCGCTAGGCTATTCTTTTAAATAAATCTTATAATTTCTAAAAGTAATTTAAATATTTAAGTTAAATAGGATTATTTTTAATATAAGGTAGCCTTCCCTTAATAATATTATATTATATTTAATATTATACTTTTCTCTTTATAATATTCTTAGTTTCTCTATATTTATTAATTTCGATAGAGGTTTATTAACCTTTTTATATAGCTCTAAGGTTTATATTTTTAGCTTTTTATTAATATCTTAGGCTTAACCGTTTATTATAGTCTATATCTTTATAACTTTTCTATATAAAGAATTTAATAGAGCTAGGTTATTACTTCCTTTTTATTAAATTCCTATGGGCCTTGAGGGTATATTAATAGGGTTATTCTTTCTTTTTTAATATTTAATAATAAAGTTATATAATATTAAATAGATATATTAATAGGCTTATTTTTTATTAAGCTTAATATTCTTTATAAAAGACTATAGGGAATATTAAATATCAAGGACTTTTATCTAAATTATAATTGCTATAACCTCTTAATTAGGTATTCTATAATTATATTCCTTCTTAACTTACTTCCTAGACTAAAAGGTAATAAGGTAATATCGGCCCTTATTATTGAATTATAAAAAGATACCTATTATTATTACTTTTAAAATATCTATCTTAATATAAATTAATCTGTTTAGATTAAGATATTGTAATAATAAGGCCTTTATAAACTCGCCGATAAGGTTCTAAAATATATATCCTTTTTTATTATTTAATAATATAGACCCTGGCTTTTTACTATTTTTATTTTCTTTTAAAAATCCTATTAGGGGGGCTATTATCTTAGAATATCTATAAGTAAACTATCTATAAAAGTTATAAAACCCTAGAAAGGCCTAGACTTTTTAATAGGTTATTAATTCCTTTTATTCTTAGATTATTTATATCTATTCTAAATCTATCTTAATATCTTTACTAGAGATAAAAAACCCTAGAAACTTTACCTTTTCGATATAGAATTCTATAGTTTATAATTACTTAAAGATCTATCTTAAATACTGTATATATATCTTATAATTATTTAAATATATTAAGATATTATTAAGATAGACTATATAAATTATATTAACTAGTCCTTTTAAAGTCTTATAAGTATAGCTTTAAAAGGTTATTAAGATATCAATTAATCTAAAGGGTATTATTAGGTATTTAAAATAGCTATATTAAATAGAAAATATTATTTTATATTTACTACCTTTTTTTATTTAGATTTTATAATAGATATCGTTTAAATTAATCTTTAAGAAATATTTTGTTTTATATTTAATTAATCATCTTAATTATAAGAGGTAAAAAATAGTATCTTTTAATTATTACTTTATTTAATTCTCTATAACCAATATAAAGTTAAAGGCTCTTATCTTTCTTCAATATAAAAAGGAGAGGGACCTTAATAGGACTTTTAGATAGATAGATTTATCCTTTCTTTAGGTTATCTTTAATATATTTTTATAATTCTTTTAATTTTATTTAAGATAATAGGTAAATAGGTCTATATAGTAGATTCTTTCTTTTAATTCAGTTAATAATATATTTACTTTAATAAAGTCTTAGTAATTTACTTACCTTTTTAAAATTAAATACCTTAATATAAACTTATAATTTAATAGGAATAGATTTACCGGGATTAAAATCTAGCTTTTCCTTATTTAGCAAAAGATAGGGTTTTTTAATTAGGGTTATCATAAAGATCTTAGCCTTCCTTTTATATTTATAAATAAACTTTTAGGATAATAAGATCTTTAATTATTTTCCCAAATTAATCTAGAATTATTATTATCTTATAGCGAAAACGATATAGATATAATATTTTATTAAATATATTATTAAGAATAGGATTAATATATCTCCTTTTTTTTATAATCTCTCTACTTTAATATATTACTAGATAATTATATAGGTTTTACCTCGGTTATCTATAAGGGTTAGTCTAACCTTTTAGAGGTAATTTTAATTGATCTTTTTCTTATTTATACCTTTTAATTAAGGCGGTTTCTCTTTAAAGATTCTAAGGCCTTAAGCCTTTATAAAAGTCTTATTAATAGTATTTATTTTCGCTGCTAAATCGAGGTAAATAGATATTTCCTTTTTACTCTGCCTTTATAATATACTATAAGTAATAAAGATAGGGATAATATAATATCTTTTTAATAGCTTTTAAATTAATATTATTTCTATATTAATTAGATCTTAACAGGGTTACTAATTAGTCTGACTAGTGACTAGTTAGTCTTTTGACTAGACTAGTCATGACTAACTAGTCACGAGTCAGACTAATTAGTCAGTGACTAATCCAGTAACCCTGGATCTTAAGCCTTAAACTAATTAATTCTAATATCCTAAGTATTAGGCTTTTTAGACTCTTTTAGGCTTTAAATAATCTTTTATAAAATAGCCTATTTCCTAATAGTTATAATATACTAGCCTAGTAGAATTAGGGGCTATTACTAGGCTATTAAAGTCTTTAGATTATAGTTAGAAAGATTATCCTTCTTAATTATATTATCCCTATTAAGAGGATCCTTAAGTTCTAGAGTTACTATTTAGGTATAAAAAGTAATAATTACTTTTTATATTAATTTATATTTTTTTAGTTTAGGGGTATAACTAAATTATCAAGTAGTTTAAAATTAAAAGGTTAATAATATTATATTTTCTTAGTTTATAAATAGGATAGTGTAATTAAGGTTAATTTAATTTTATAGATTTAAATAAAGTTTTATATAAAGTAAAGAATATATTCCTTTTTAATCTTCTAAGGGAAGTATTTATGTAGGGAATTAAGGTAAATATAGAAATCTCTTAAGGGCTATTTAATATATTATTTTATATTACTAAGGTTATCTATAAGGTTTATATTACTATTTCCTATATCGTTAATAAGGATATATATCTATTTATAAAAAGCCTTTTAATTATTTTTAAGCGTATTTTAAATCTCTGTTAAGAATTCTTTAATATATCTATCTTATTATAATTTTTTAATATTATTAAGGTAATTTATTATTAAGAGGATTTTCTTATAGTCTTAATTATATTATCTAGGTATATTAATAAAGGCTTAATAGAGGTTATTTTTCTAACTATTATACTTTTATAGGGATATTAAACTATTAAGTATATATAGATATTTTAACTTTATTTTATTATTATTATTAAAGTTAGATTTAATATTAATATATCTAGATCAAGATTAAATTAAATAGGAATTAATAGAGGGTTATAATTATTTAACATATTTCCTTATATAAATTAATAGAAGGGTTTTAAGCTCCTTTTAAAGCTTTTTTTTATATTTAAAGAGTTTTATGTAAAGGGTTGATAAGTCAGGGTGGCTTTCGATGGCAGATAGGCCTGATTGTATTGATAGACTTCAACTTGCAGAGGCTTCCCCGAAGGCTCTGCGTCGCGAAGATCCCTTAAGTGGATCGGATCGGACTAACTAGTCTTCGACGCCTGGCCGAGATAACGCCTCGTATAGGTCCTCGATATCCTTACATATAGAAATATTAATAATAGAGATTCCTATATAGACCGAAAAGTAATAATAATTTAAATTTAATAAGATTACCTACTATATGAACTATAACTCTACTTCTTAATAATATAAAAACCTCTATTAGGGCTATATTTCCCTCTCTATACTCCATTTTAATTAACCTATTTATATCTATATAAGAAGATTATAATTAAGTTACTAAGTAAATAGGATAATACTTATAAAGCTTTTACAACTAGACTTTATATAATAAAGTTAAATTTTAAAGAGAGAAAAAAACTATTTAAAGTCCTAGCTACAGGGATATTAAGGATTGATATAAGGTATTACCTTGGCTAAGTATCGGAGACTAGTTAGTCCGATCCGATCTATTTAAAGGATCTTTATTAAACTTAATAAAAATACTTATAAATACTTAAGAGTTAAATACTATTTGAATAGGTACTTAAATAAAATAATCCTACTTATTAATATTATAAAGCTTTAAATAAGCTATATTATATTTTAAATAGAGTCATATTATTAAAATATACTTTTTTATGTTTATTTTTACTCTTAAGTGGTGAACTATTATCTAATTAAGTAAAGAAATAGTATAGCCTTTTAGGTATATAGTACATAAGTCTTAATAAGCTATATTAAATATATCTCTATGCCTTAAATTAATTATTATTACTAATTATATTCTTTTATTTTTATTTTTATTATTATAACCTTAAGACTTAATAAGTTAATTACTATCTACTTAAATAATTAAATAAAATAGGTCAAATAGACTATAATATAAAAAAAAGTCTTTGTAAATAATATTACTATTATATTTTATTATTATATTTACTACTTAATTAAGTTAATATTCTTTTTCTTATTTTATTTTACATAAAATTACTTTCCTTAATTAGTTAGATTACTAGCTACCTCATTATAACTATTGTAATTAATTAAGTAAACTAGTAATAATTAGAGTTAGTATTCTTTTTTTATTACTTTAATCTATTTATATTATTATAAATCTTAATGCTTAACTTTATTATACAAATAAAATAGAAGGAATAAATCTGATTAAATATATTATATATTATATACTAAATAAAAGCCTAATGTTTATAAAGTGATATTTATATACTTATTATATATATACTTAAAAGCTCTTAGCCTATTATAATAAATAGACTTTATAATTCTTATAATTAATTATATTACTAGGGTAGTTTATATACTTTAAATCTATTTACTTAATAGCTTTTAATTAATTTAATTCTTTCTTAAGGTAGTATATATAGGGTAAGTCCTTTATAGTCTTTTATACTTTTTAAATATATACTATTAAGATTAAATTAAAGAACTATATAGACTACTTAATTAGAATACTACTATAGAGAATAAATAAGATATTCTTTTTAAATATTCCTTCTTTAAATATAATTAATAAATAGGCTTTCTTATAACTTAAAATACTAATTAGGCCTAGTCTATACCTCTTATTAAGTTTATAAAAGACCTAGCTATTAAGGTTTTTTTATTAGTTTCTTATCACTAGTAATAATATTAAGATAAATCTAGTATAATACCCTTTTAAAGCTTAAAGGGCCATGGAGGTATTATATATAATTATAGAATGTAATACTAATATATACTATTAGTACTGGTTAAGTTTTTATAGGTTTTCTAGTTTAGTAAGTACCTTTCTCTGATTGGAAAAATAAAAAGAATAAATAACTTATTAAAAAGTCTAGGTCTTTTTAGGTTTTTATAGTTTCTATAAATAGTTTATATGTTTATATTTAGAATAATAACCTCCTTAATAGAATCTCTAAAAGAAATAATAAAAAGTTAAGGCCTATATCATTAAATAATATAAGAAATTATATATTCTAAACCATTATTGATAAATTTATAAAGACCTTATTACTATAGTAAAGAACCCTAAATAGGTTAATTTATATTAGGATAAATACTTTAAATATAATAATACTAAGTATTTTCCTTAAACCTAGTAAGAAAAGTTATAATTACTTTATGTCCGTTTAATTTTAAAAATAAAATAAAAAGAAATATAATTATAGAATACTATATTAAAAACTGATAGTAGTTATAAACTTATATAATAATAATATTAATTAAATTTTATATTTTAAAGTAGTTATTTAATTTTATACTTAACCTTACAGCTTTAATTATTTATAATTTAATTTATAAACAGGTAGTAATTTCTTATCTCTTAAGCTTACTAACTTGTTAATATATAGGGATTATTACCCTAGGTCGCTTAAGGTAAGACCTTTAAAATAATAATAGTAATTGTATTATATTAAATCTTATAAAGTAACTATTTGCTGGGGCCACGAGGTGTATGGAGTTATAACGGTGAAATACATTGGTAGCTGGAGCTGGTTAGTTTTTTGTTGAGTATGAGGCCAGGCTCGGAGCCGTGTTGTTACGACCCTCACGCTTACGCCACGTGCGCTCCACATTTTCACCACATAACAACCAATCACAAGAGGACCGACCAGTAGCAGGACCGACGGCGGCCCAGGACCGCATCGGTCCAGGAACGACATCGTTCCCAAACATCATCGGCTTCACGCAGGAAGCCTCAGTATATAGAACACGCTTTCATAGACTTTAGCTCACCAACTATCAATACAACTTCTTTACCTCAATACGCCTAACCCGCTCTATTGACTATTAAGAGACGTGACACTTCGCAACCGCTCAGTGTAACCCCCTACAGTACCTGCCAACATAAACCTAGTACAGACTAGTTTATCCCTTGGGAAACCCAACCGTCACACGTGTTTGGCGGCACTCCAAGGTATCTTACTCACTCACAGACTCCATCCTCACCCAGAGGTACTTTGGAGACTGAGACTGAGAGACGCGCTCCGGCGTTTCGCGTTAGTCATACGGCGGACCACTGCGTCAGGCAGCGCATTTACGTGCCAAGAAATGTATATGCATCTATCCGTCAACCATCCCGGTCCGTCCGCACGCGCGTCACGCGTCAAGCACGTCGGCTGCAAGACACGCAACCTCGCAAATGCCTTCGCCAACCAAACAAGAGGTATAAGAACAAACGGGGGCCCGGCTTTGTCCCGTGACTCTGCAGTTACGCAATAGCCAACGCTAGACGTGGACAACTCTCCGACATACCACAAGTTGAGAACAATGGTTTCCCTCTTCTCGTCCAGCTTGACCAGCGTGCCGTTCGTCCTCGAAGCTCATCCTGAGCGGGATGAGGAACCCAAACCAGTTTGGGAACCACCCCAATTTGAGTTCCCATATGGCGACCTCATGACGAATGGGATAATGCGACCACCAGCCCCGAGCACGACAAGGACGATATTAAGCTATAACATAAAATTGTCCCATTCGTCTTCTCTGTAATGTCAGCCAGCGCAGGCACCAACATGAACAAGAAGAGGGAAAAAGTCATTCCGGTGCGTTCTCCGGGGGGTAATATCGTGCTGATGCGGATGTGAAGCGGATGAGCCGATTTGGAAGGGTGAAGTTGACAAGCTGTGCCTTTTGTATCCATATCATTGCCGTTGCTAATGCCAAAGGCAAGCCTGGTCACCGCCATCACCTTGCCTTGATCGATCAGGCGTACCTCCATGATGGCCTTATATGTGCAGCCGTTTCTTGCTTTGTTTACTCCCGCCGCTGCTGCCACTGCCACCTCACGGCATACATCCTCTAGCCCTGGCAGAAATAGAGAGCAGAGTAGAGTAAGCAACAAAGGGGTTTTCACATCTTCACATCTTCCTTCTTTGCTCCTCAAACCTTTCATTCTTCACCTTCTTTACTCCTCCCTCACAACCTACCACCATGGCCGTCATCGATCAGCTTCCTGGCATTTCAGTCAGTATCCTCGTCCAAGACAGAATCGCCAACGAGTACAGCGCCCCCTCTGGTTTCTCGGCCCACCAGAAGGATGAAGGTGCTCCCTTTGTAGCCAGAAGTATCGAGGCCCGAACCGGAAGCACCTACGCCGCCGCTTTCCTCGCCAGGAGAGGACCTGTTCTGCACGATAGACCTCTCCGGAGCGAGCGACAATGACAGTAACAAGGCGCAGACCGGAGAGATTCGGCAGGCTATCGAAGCCGCTGTGAGGACGACAAAAAAGGAGATAAGAGACGGAGATGCGCGTCGGTGATTAGAGGGGCTAAGAACGCCATCATCATCAAGGTAATCTGCAGAGACGAAGAGGGACTACACATGATCCGAGAAGCGGCACTTGGAGCAGACATACCAGGGCGAAGATCCTCAGAATGCGGCTGTACCCGGTCAAGGTTAACGGGGCTAATCGGTCGTCCGTTCTTGATTCGGACGATACTCTTCTGCCCGGAGCGGGTGAGGCACTCGGTCAAGAAAATGAAGTGAAGACAGCTAAAACGAATTTACTCAGCGATAAGTGAAACGGCAAGGCCTACTGGTCTATGGTGATCTACGTGACGAAAGAAAGCGATGCGAGGCGGCTCTGGGAAGACAGATACTTTCACCCCGCAGACGAATCGGCGAGGACCAGTACGTTCGAGCCTAGCACCGGTGTGGTGCAATACTACCACTGCTGGGCACTGGGTCACAAGGCATTCGTCTGCAAAGAAAAGAAACGCAGAGATGCGGTAGATGCGCAGAACGAGGACATTACCACAGGCAATGCGAGGCAGCAGAGCCAATGTGCGTGTCATGCGGAGGACGGCACGAATCACTCCGTCGGGCGTGTCGATTGCTTCGAGTACGAGGAGATGAGCACTAGGCTACAAGTGTACCAACTGAACGTGCGTAAGAATGATAAGGTCCATCTGAGCATGATGAACGACCAAGATCTCCGAGACTACGGAGCGCTAGCGGTAGCAGAGTCGTGGGCATGCACAATCGAAGGACAGGGGATGACGGCACCCAACCACCACGGCAACTGGCCGAAGATGATCCCCACCCAAGACGCGCGAGCCGTGTGTGTCGCGATGGCCGATCCGCAGCATACTGTGGATACGGAGGGAGCTATAGGTAGAACAGATCCCGATCCCATCGCCAGACCTGATGGGAGCGATCGTCAGGTTCTCTGAGCGAGACTTGCTGGTTATATCGGGATATGTAGAGGGGAACGAGCAGGCACTCGAAGCGGCGATGGCAGAGTTCCGTACTGGGTCCGGCCGAAAAACTGACTTGATCTTGGTAGGGGATTTCAATCGTCACGACACACTATGGGGATACGATGAGGTGACGGAGAGGAGGCAAGGCGAAACTGGATCGATCAAACAGCTCATGGGAGAGCATGGCCTTCAAAGCCTGCTGCCCCGAGGCACGAAGACATGGGTCGGACAACCGGGCGATCTGAACGGAGTTCGACACGATACCACCGGAATGAACGCCCAGCGATAGACTGCTACGTAAGAATGTATCTTCGTCGGAGATTAAGGAGAGGGTTAGGACGAAGCTGAAAGCGTTGCCGTGTGGCGGCGCAGTATAGGCTCAGACGGATAGGCTGATGTCGGTGGTGCTGGACGTGATTAATGACCTGGTCCCATGAGCCAAGCCGTCGCTCTACGCCAAGAGGTAGTGGACGGCGGACCTGGCCCGACTGCGACGGATGTATACGTACTGGCGCAACCAGGTAAGGTCATGCCGGCGACGAGGACGTTGGAGTTTAAGATCCTTGATATATTGATCAACCTCGGTCTTCGACTCGCCACGGAAGACCTGTGACTGGAACCCTTCGTGAAGCTTGCAAGCTACTTCAATGGCGTCCAAAAATTGCTTCTGTTCTTCGTTGCCGTTCCAAAAGTCGCCACCTCTGACTAACCCACGAACGTCGGCCAACTTGGATCCCAACTCCGTTCCGAAAGTCTCGCGATTTTCCATCTTGCCGAGGGCGTTTTTCTTGTCCTTAATACTGTCTTTGGTCTGTTGAACCTGTTCCAGAATCTCATCCTTCACAGTAAGAGGATTGTCAGAACTTAAGGCAGGCGCTAGAGAACGTGTCTCAGGCACTGGGGGTTGATGATTTGGGGGTTCGAGGGTCGAAAGCGTGTGCGACGATGAGGACTCCCGGTCGAGAAAGAGAGAAGGAGGTAGTCTGTCCCGCCATTTATTCCATTCTTTGGCAAGATCCAAATCTCGTGGAATCGGTTTTCCGAGGACCAAGTCTTCGACGGCAGAGATGACAATGACACCGCAATTATACCCATCTATTTGTTGAAAGTCATCCTTCGAAGATCAGCAAGCCCTCGAATTTGGCCACGATTCATCCAATGCATACAACTAAAAAAAGCTTGGTATCTCTCAGCACTTCCTTACGCGCCTTTTCGATGTTCTTGATGCGATTGCAGTCAGCCATACTATCGTGATGCTCTGCTTTGACGCATAGGCCGATTTCTTGATAGATGACAACCAGGGACCAGTGAGAGGCGGTCTTCACTGGACAAAAGACTATTCTAGAGTCTTTCGGAAATTTGCCGGGGAGGCTTTTGTTCTCGCCTCTGTAAGCGTAAGCATCCAAGAACAACAGGGTCCGGCCGCTGTCTCTGAGCTACACCGTCTCCAGCGGCTCTTCTCCCTCTGTATCCTCGCCAGTCTGGCGGCGACGATGTTCTCATCTCTGAAAGACCGCCCAGTACAGTACGGTCAGGTTGAGGAAGGACCAGTGCCAAACGTTGGTAAAGTCTGTCTGGTGGCCGAGCGGATGGTAGCATACCTCCACGGCGGAAAGCTCTCTTTCCGAAAATATCCGGTTCACCATCCTCATCAGGAACAGACGACTCTGGTTAATCACGGCAGGACTTTGGGTGCCAGCTCTCTGGTCACTTGCTGCGGATGCGTCGTACCTCGACCTAGCATCTTTTGTCGAAAATCCTGGGTCGCGTGAGCGATTTGTCTCTACATGGGTGTATCCAGCTTAGTGGCATAGTTGGTGATGTGAAATACCATGGCCAAGCCCTTGGTCATCGTCAGGATCATGGATATATCGTGGTTATGACGGAGGCCGACCACCGTCGCTTTGTTATATCGATTGACGAGCGGGTGGTTGCGACGGATGGTGAGCAGGCTGTCATCGCTCAGCCCCGTCGCATCCATGATCTTCCAGGGGGCTTTGAACCGGCAAGCCGTTCGCCTGTACATGTCCGCATCGCGATTTCCGAGTCACTTTAGAGAGTATTTGATGCAGGTACAGATGTGAAAATGGATTTGGCAGCAGTATGTGATGATTGGACTCGGCGTCAAAGGCCGCAGTGAGATTCTGGGTATCATCGTTCATCAGCTCCTCAATCGGGTCGATCGGCTTTCGTCTCTGGCGGGTGGCCTTTCCCGCATCCTCATCCAAGTATTCGTGAAGGACGGAGTCCATGTAGCGCACCACTCGAGCACGGTATCCTTCTTCTCGAGGGCCGGCGATGTCATCAACAAGCGACGGCTCCATATTACCGTGCAACCACAAGAGTCCATGCAAGTACAGATTTCCACGACCGTCTGTTTCCACCGTCACATAGTAATAGTTGATCCTCACAAAGACAGATCGCTAGTCTTTTCTAATGTATTTTTCGAACAACAGAGAAATCTCTCGGAGGAAGAAGATGGCCGAGCTGATGAGATCCATAGTGCTGAAGGCTACTCTGTCGTATCTGTCTCGGAGGTCCGCCGTTGGCTCTTTCGCCAAGCGGTAATCGTGGAGCCTATGGATGGAGAGCTTCATCTTGACCAGATTATTGATGCCGTCGGGGTTGATCGTCATCCAAATAGCGGGCGTACCGGCCCAGATGCCAATTGCCTGTGGGCATGAGCAATCGCGTTTCGTTGGAGAGCGCCTGTGCATGGCCAAAGATAGAGAGCTCGCGGAGCAAGAACGCTAGTTCTGCATCTGCCGTGGTCTTCGTTTGTTGCATCTCATTCTCGACTCTCTCCATTGTCCCCTTACGGTGTTTCGTCCACCCGCTCGACCCTTTCGAAAGTTCACGACGCCTCCTTCCTGGAAGGCGGAGGAGAAAATGGGGGAAGCAGAACATTGAAGGTACCCCATAGAACGGGCTGTCGTCCATAGTATAGAAGCACCTAGTAGTCATGGTCAGTAATCGAAGTGAGGATACCGTACCTATTCCCATATCACTAAGCAACAGTATGACTTGTGGAGAACTACCAAGATCATCACGCTCTCGAGAAATTATGACAGATTGATGGAGAGAGGACTCGTTCCGAGACGTATAGACTCCCGCCTATTGATTCGAGACGACAACTCGGCGTTCGGCAGGGCGGGCGTTGTTACTCTCCATACAATAAGACTGCAAGGCATGATGGAATAGTAGATTGATCGGAGTAAGCATCTTCGACGTTAAAGGCTTGTACAAAGTTGAGTTTAAGGACTAATCGCCAAATTGCACAACGAGCCGGGATACGTCTTCGGCAGCCTGCTGGATCTCGGTGAGCAGGACCACAGGCTCTGGCGGAGGCAACATCCTAGTGGGAAGTTGTAAGGCTACACTGCCCGCCTTCAATTCGGATTCCGAGACCCGCGTCCGCGCTGTGCCTAATGCCGGCCAGCATGGTGTATGAATCTACTGAGATACCAGGCGTGACCATACTCCCACAGCTGGTAATGCAGTCCGCCACAGGGCTCGTGTCTTCTTTCTTATTTGATACATCTACTAGTCGGCAGGATTGGAAAGTCAAGCGATCAAAGTTTGCTTCGAACACGATTCGTCTCGCGCAGGCGGCCGGGGCCACAGAGGCAGACTTTTGCCAAATACTTCGAGCAGCAGGCGCGTTCTCGTTACAGTAATGCGATATAGCAGCACGGACAATACATCGGCATTTTACCGGTGATACAGTTAGCTGGCCGTGTGGCCGTCATCTAAACGGACAACAGACTGTAGGCCCAAAGGGACCAAAATGGAGTCCCGATAATCTGTATTTTTTGTACAGCTGTCTTGTGAGATGACCACCCCGTCAAGGTGGGCTAAGAAAGTATGCCGGTAGATAGAAATCTTGTCCAGCTCGTCCAGCTCGTCTCCTGTGGGGCGCTCCGATTGCGATCCCCTCTTGATATACTCTTCCAGCGACCACGGTCGAGTAAAGCTTGCCCGCAGTTTTGGCGAAGGCCGCCTATTGGGATGTCAAGACCGCTGCATATAACAACGTGAAGCTGGCTCATCATACCAAAACGTGGAGGAGTTTCAATCCTGTGGTGGCTGAATAGAGAGGTCATCGAATTCTTGGTCTAGCGACACGCTGCAACTTATCAACGTAGGTATATCTGCACAGGCATATCCGATAGTAAAATATTCCCACCCGACATCGCAAACGAATGGTTCTAAGGAGTGTGGGTGTATGTACAACTCAACGTGTAGCTTGGTGTAATAGTCAAATGGTGGTGGATGGTTGTGGGAAACACAAAACGGCCAGCAGGGAAAAGTGGCTTGTATTGATGGCGCACTCGGGGGCGTCAGGGCTGATTGTCATCTGGCACCGCCTTACAATTGGTCGGAGTCCAAAGCTTCCAGTAGCAGAGCAACGGCCATTTTGGAGTCTATGTTGGTGATTACGCAAAGTAACTTGAAAAAATGAAATCCCTACCTAGTGGCATAAAGAGCTGCTACCTAGGTACCTTAGTACCTTGTTGTACAGTTTGAACGAATCCCAGATGGCTTCATCGTCAAGTGGGGGACACGCCTATTCCAAATCAACAAACCCCTCCCTTCCACTTAACGCGCTCCCTCTGACTTCTCCGCACGCGTCTTTTCTACAACAACAAAACCCTCTCTTCTACTTGACGCGCTCTTTCCGACTTCGTTGGCTATGGCGTACCGATTTTTTCGCGCAAGGGTTTTTGTTTCCACATATCAAGCATCGGTATGTCATTTCGAAGATCACGAGCCTGCTCGCCGCAATGTATTGTACTGACCTGATGAACGATGCAGTAACCTCGGCATTTCCTGGACCCTTAGTGCACCGTTGCGAACTTTGACACGAACCACGGATTCCGCCGGCAGGCGGCTGGCGACAACCTGTCTTGCGAATATAGCTACAACCTCGACTACGACACGCCTACCTCAGGACCTTGCTCCAGGCAGTACAACCTTTTCCCTACCACCACGCCGAAGAGAACGAGAGCTGGCAGACTCACATAACCCGATGTACCGACCAGAAACTCCCGCGAGGTTTCAGTTTCATCCAATATGGTCAACTTCAACTTCCACCTGTGGGATATGGTGATCCACACGCCCAAAACACTTCAACGCCAGCGCCCAACACATCGTTCGTTTACTGTCCCATACGCAGGCAACACGCATAAGTTCGATGACACCCCGAGCTTCCAGGCTTGTATGCGAATGCTGGTTGACAAGGTCATCAACAGCGAGTACGAAACCCAGCTGGATGCAGCTCTGCTGCCACCCCAACCTGCCTCATCTCTATCATTGCCAGCTAGCGATATACAGCTGCACGACCGAGAGGTGGTGAGCGATTTGGATTCCCAGAACAGATCGGACGAGACGGACCACATCTCCCTTTCCGATTGAACAAACAACGATGCCATCACTATATCATCCGGAGAGAAGAAGGAGAAGAAGTCACGACTGACGTACAGGATAACGCGAATTACGAGCAGCTTGCTGGTGATGTGGGCGAGGCACGCTTGCTTTCGACCGGTGTGCTTGGCACCCTCGACAATAACTCTCTTCCTCTTTCAAACGTCCAGAAGCTCCGGTTGTGAGCTTCTTTTGTACATCGACAGACCACATATTGCTGCTGAGGCCTATCGAGGTCCCTGGCTACAGTAACGCGGTTCAAGTGGCCCAGCTTGCCGCCGTTTATGCAATACTTCTCCAATCTGCATACGATCCGAACCTGACTGGGCACTACATCTACGACGCTGTTGGTTTTATAAAGACGATCGAGGCGCTTGCCTCGCTTGCAGTCATTCGCCTTGAGACTTGCTCCTTCGACCACATCCAGAAGCAATCCTCTGGGATCAGTCTTGAAGACTACGCCTAGAAGCCCTTATGAGATCTGGGTCCCTCGCAGGCTGATCGGTCAATGGGTCGATGAGATGCAAGCGTACTTTTGACCCAAGGCTACGGAGCAACGATTGGTACATGCTTGGGCTTTTGGACCTGGCAGAGTCTTCAGCCAGGTCCAATTGGTAGAGGATATTCCGATGGCAACGCTGGACAAATGCCGGACAAAATGGAAGAGCCTGCAGGGTTGTCTTGGAGTTGATGGCCTGGCGTTGCAATCGAGAGCGAAGTCGCACGACGCTGCAAAGTCAAGAGGGGTAAACAGGGTGCGAAGCTATATCGTATGACAATATAATCAGCGCATCACCCGGTGCACTCGGCATCAGCGCCTCCCACGCAACCCGACGAGAGGTCAAGCATCACGAGTCCGAAGGTTCTAAGCGATCCGCACGGTCCGACATCGTGCTTATCTCACAGGAGTACGGGATTCTCACAGGAATACGGGATACGTCGACGAAATAGATCCTCGCCTGCCATATACACGACCGCGTCCTTATTATTATCATAGGTATCTATAAAACCAGATAATTGCCGGGCCATCCCAGCATGGTGGAGGTTTAAATGACGGATATCACAAAGGCATAGCCATTCGAGTGGCCCAAACTGGCACTGTCTCCCAAGACCTACACTAGAGGATGTAAGAACTGCTCTCAGTCGCGTAGTCGACGACGCCACGGAACAGTGGGGAAACCCAACCTCTGCTTATACTGGCGATGCTTGGAGCTCCCTATGTCATCCCACAATTCAGCACCCTGGCTCAGCACTTGAGCAGCTGGCACAGGAAAATGTTCGTCACTTCACAAAGCTATACAATCACATCGTTGACACCCATGGAATGACGGCATGCCATTGATGACAGTGGACTTCACTCTTCAACCTATGCCATCTTGGTTGGAAGGCTTGGGTAGCCAGCGCCGCTGTGCATCGCAAAGAGTTCGAACTTTGCGTCATGGAAGCTTTTGGGTACACCCTTAAGAGCCACGATCAGTTCTGTTAGCAGTTTTCGCTTCTTCGAGGATACTGTAGCGCTAGCGGAATGTTTGAGATCTCGTACGCAGGCGATTCCTGCCATACACCAAACCTACAGAGTTGCGTTTGGGCGCGGACTGAGAAATTTTCCCACGGTGAGTGCAGATCAGCCGACGTTCATGATCATCCCCTCATCACTTCACCCTTCCTTTCGCTTCTTGAGCCCGTAACTGACCAAGAAGCCCAACCGAACGTAGGTCTGGTTCCGCCCTAGCCTGCTGAATCTATATCATCGCCAGCCAGCGATGTAAGGCTCCGTGACCGAGATGAGCTGAAAGAGAACTATGGTGCATTGCAAACTGCCAAGCCACCAGGTGCTGGAATATCTTGGTGCGATAACGATAAAAACCATGCAGACAACGAAGGTGAAGACGAAAGCGATGATGCCGCAAAAGACGACACTACACCCCAGCTTCGGAAGATTGAGGCACACGAACCTGATCAGACCGAGCATTCGATTGCCGATGGCATCATGGGCATGATTTCCAGAGTCGATTCTTCCATCCGATAGCGTCACCAATATCGCGACGTGTTTTGGCGTATCGAAAGAACAGATTTGTGATATGAATCACACAACCATTCCCACAACCAAAATATTAGTTGCTTGATACACACCAAGTCGCCGTCCTGTACCGTATGCTTCGACAGAACCAACAGGACCCTGTGCAAAACGGTCACTATCTCGCTGGCAGCAGGGGCCTTGAGAAGACTGTTATGGTCCTGGCTTCCTGGTGATCCCCCCGAGCGACGTCGGCAGTGCCTTATCAAATGATCTAGCCCTCGTGGCCTCCTCCAAGAATGTGATGGTCAACTGAGGGAACAGATATTGGCCTTCATAACCAAGCAAACGAGACGAAGACCAACCCAAGTTTTCCTTTACGAATGCAGAGATTGACGTCAACCTTGGCCTTGAGGATCAAAGTCTTGGCTGAATGATCACCTGCGGCTAGAAAGATCTTGCGTATGGCGAATTATCCAAGGCCATTTGGCTCGCCGCGAAGGGGCTGATTGCCGGCTGGCCAAGTTTGCCACCGATCGGTTATCAACAACACGCCTCGTAAGCTGTTCCAGGTCTTCAACGGGAAGTAGGTGGGAGGAGAAAGAAGACCAGCCATCGCTGGATTCAGATATGAAACGGAGTCAAATACTGGAAGTTGGTCGGCTTGACTTTCGAGAGATTGTTGACACTCCACAGCTGAGCAGCCTCCCCATTCATACCAATGTGACGCACAAATCGCTTGCATAGTTCAAAATGTAGTCAAGTGCTTCCATGATGCACTTTTCAAATTTACGTCAAACGACTGCGAAGTCGATCACTCAAGCGCCCAACCGAACTTTCCAAACACTCCCTCGACATCAAGCGCCGATAAGGCATTTCCTGGGCTTTGGTTCAATCACTCCTCGCTGCTGCTCTACAGTATGCAGAACGACAGCAGGAATAGTAAGATAGACCAGAGGTGACAAGCGGGCTAATAAGTAATACTCGTTTCGTACTCCTACTGACACCGGGAAGAACACCCGCCCCCTCGCTATCCGCCTACCCTGCATGTCGTTCTACGCACAATGAAACATCCTATTCGTTGTTTTGCCTTTTAAGTCTATCTCCCATCACCTTGATATAGACCACAACGTTTTAGTACTCTTACCGGATCTTCCGTATGCTCCTGATTTGCCATTGCACTACGTCAGGTACCAATGATCTTCTTATCACCCTGCGGTGGCCTCGACACAAAATAGCTTGTGAGTTTTGGAACTGAAAGATTTCATTATCGAATGCACGTCTATCTCTTGTTGACAAATGTCCCGATTCTCCAGTCCTAAGCTAAACGTTGTGTCCATGTCCCTGGCAAGGTACCATGTTCATCAAAATGAATTTTCCATCTACTATGCCACATTGGTTTCCCGTTTTTGTCGACCTCCACTCTTCCACTTATGCCATTCTCGTCCATCTCATAATGATGTTCCTCAAGTACACCGTGATGACGGTAACGGCTAATTGTGTAGCGAACACATGGTTCCAATATTCTTTTCCGGTGCCTAATAAAATGTGGACTTCTCGCAGGTCGAATCTTTCCACATTCCTATAATAAATAAACATCGAGAGCTTAATAAGCTAACAAATATAGGTGATAGCCAGACTTACGCATAAATGTATCCATGTCGTATAGCTATTCATTGCTTTCAGGCGTTCATGCCAAGTATCTGGAAGTAAGAGATGTCGTGCACCCGATCCACCATCATCGTCTATTTATGTGGCGACGAGTGGTGGCTTAAATAGGAATTAGCTCCTCCTTCACAATTGTCTCTAGTCGTTCCTCTATTTCTTTTCTCTCAACCAAATCTTATCACACCCATGTGTAGCGCTATAAAGCAACGGCGAGGAGCCAACGCATAATTGACACGTCGTCGGTCATCTGGTTCACTGGAAATAGAAGGGTGGCGCACTTCCAGGGTGGGCGCATATCCCCTTCTTTAACTCACAATGCAACCCCTGTGAGTTTGTCTAGTTTATACCTTACCACGCACTAGTAGGTACTGGCCGCAGGGGTCTGTTTTGTTAGCTTCCTCCTAACTTGGTACTAACCGTGCTATAGAAATGATATGTAAGAAGAAGTATCTTGCTTTTGGTGTGGCATCCTTGATATGCTAGCCAGCCGAATTGGCTTACACCATACCAGGGTTCTGCCAATTGCCTTACTGATGTGACCGGAATATCCATAATTTGACAAAACAGACCCCTGCGGCCTGTACACGCTAGATAAACAAACAGGGTATGAATTGTAGACGCCTGGGCGAGTGTGGCGTGGCGTTAGGCAGAGCCTCAACGCCCACTATTTTGGCCCAGTAGGTTCAACATCAACCTCACAGTCCCCAAAGGTGGCTTAGACCTGAGCCTGGTGCAGCTTTCCCCTCCTTGTCCTTTCTCCTCTCCTTCTTCCCTCTTCCTTGTTTCTTCTTCCTTTCAACTTCAGACCCAGCTCTTTGCTGTGCAATCTATGTCTCCTGGACCGGATTCTAGCTAGCTGTGAGCGCAGTGGAGTCTGGACTGCCACCACGAGCCAACCTACTTTTCTCGTCTCCAGCTCAACACGAGAAGGAGAGGCAGTACAACCACTTTCGACTACAATTCCGTCGGAATTATTTCTCTCAAGTACGCAAAGGTCGTATTAGTTAAGGCGCCGGTAATTCCGGCGCACTCAACATACGAGACGACCACCATGATCATCACCTAGAGCATCACGCATTTGGCGATTACGACCTGTACTAGAACCTCTATACCACACCTTTCTATACATCTACTCTTAATGGCCAGCCCGAGATCCCCATACTTAACAGCACTTTAGCCATAGAATGGTCAAGCGTTATCAATTACGACGTCTCTACTGAATATCTTGGTAGTTAAGACGCTTTTAGAGGGTTTTTCTCTACTTATTTTAACCTTTCTGCTATTTATTTGACTTTATCGCCTTCGTCTCTATCCTAGATAATTCCCGACCTATTAACCTCTCCTTTAACCCTCACGAGTGCTAGCTACCCTACCACTCCATACCAGGCATAGTCACGTTATGCCTATGAGTGGTGCCTAGCGGCCTTTAATCGTATCTCCCTGCTTGCGTGAGTAGCTCTTCCTCTACTTCTACCCGAGCTATTTACTAACCTCTTTAGTAAATACTATAAGTCCTGCCACTGCTCTTCACCTCCTGGCATTTCAGCATAGTATAGCTATGGCAGATATAGTACCTCGTCTAAGCGCTATATCGACTTTATATGCCATTTACGAACCCAAACCCATTTTAATAAATCCTATTAATATCGTTATGGTATAAAGTTTTAACGGGCTTATACGTTTAGGCAGTATATCGAGCAGAGGGAATGCCAAGGCCTTAATATATATACATGCCTTTGCGGCCACTCTGTTAAATCATACGCACAGGCCTTAACTTTGGTCTCGATTAATGGGCATATATAAATACGACGACCCGTATCCATAGGGACGACCGAGGAAGAACAAAGATAAGTAAAGCCCTATAGTTAGCAATTAAGTGAAAGAAAATATTCAAGAAGAGGTGCTAAATAGCTTATTACCGGGTTTGGTCTATGATAGGAACTGCCCAACGAGTGTCATTCACGCCTCATTGAGTACGTATTGCGACACGTATATATAGCGGTTCTGGCGTTGTTTCGATTGCCCAATGCCTCTATAATTTATTAAATGATCACCGTCAGTCAATTTGGACCCTAACACTTCGCCTGCCTGTGGGTAAAAGTTCCATTAGGAATAAGAGGTTAAGAAGACCCAGGCAAGTTCTCGCCAATGACTAAACGATAAGTATCTCAGGAACCAGAGAGAACCACGAACTTAGAACTCGTGTCCAGTCTTGAGTTGGTCTGGGCTTCATGCACTTCCTTCACTCATATCATCATACATTATTGTTGGCTTCATCGCCAACATGAGCAAATCTTCGTTAGGTTCAGCGGTGTAATGCTTGATGCAGCACTCCAAGCACTCCTAGTCTGGCTGAACCCTAGGGCAACCCGCTACGGTAGTCTTATATACTTTGCGACAGTTCAATTGATTTGCTTATTTGTGGAAAAGATTCCCAGCATAACAGACAGTCTGTGCTAAGCTCTTCGTCTCACAGTAGCTATAGCGCCTTCGCTAGATGATAACAAAGGTGTCTATATCCTTTCATATTAATTTAAATAACCTCGTGAATATAAAAGAAAATAAACTCTTTACCTAGGGATATTTAATTTATAGTAACTACTTATAGTATAAGCCACTTTTAATTTAAAGATTTAAGGGCTAATCTTCCCAGTTCTTATTTAGTATAAGAAATATCCTCCCCAATCTTATAGTATAATGCGGATTCTTTAGTGATATTTAAAGTCTATCTATTATGGTTCTTAATTATTTTCTCTAATTTCTTCTTCCGTAACCGTTATGCTTACTTTACGTCATGGCTTTCCCTAGCTTTATGAGCGTTAAGTAATCTAGGTCTTAGTAATTAGACTGCTATTTCTACTTTTATAATCAGGCCTAGTAAAGTATCTATTCCCGGTTTAATAATATCATAATGCTTTAGGAGCAATGGTATATTCTATTCTTATTGCCCAGTAGAACCTATAAACCTTTATCGCAAAGCATACTCGAGATATACATGCCAATTGCTCAAGACTGGCTGATACTGGTTTAGTATTCGACGAAGGGGACAATCTCTCGCTCTTTAATAGAGATAAAGTCTACCAAGGTATCTTCGTCGTCGATCATAATTTATTCTTCTCTTCTTGCTAGGTGATTGGATTCTCGTTGACGTGTTGTCTTTTCTTTGGGTTTCGTACTACTTAGTGGCATGTCAGGGATTCTGGTGGTTTCTTCCTGATCAATCTTTTTGCAATTATCTAGATCACCCGTTCGATAGATAATGACTTATAAATCTTGCTAAGTCGTATTGAGAATTGTTTTTTTTTTTTGAGATTCGACGAATACCACGTGCTCTATTGGCCTTAACATTGGGTTCAATATCCAGAAAGCTATAAGAACGTGCTTCGTATATAATATTTGCATCATTATCAGGTCCGTCTTATTAACTTACAGCATAGATATCTACATATTCAGTCAACCCAATTCTTTAACCAATTACAAAGCTATCAAATGGTATGCCTTCTATAATCTTTACCTAGGGCAGTCTATCCGGGCTATTATTTGACCCCAGACCAGATTCCATAGCAGGGATAAGTTTACAGATAAAGGATTTCAAATAACAAGATAGTATAAACAAGGGCAGAGTATCCAGGGTATTTTACCTACTGTTATAATAGTGGATAAGGTGAACCATGTTTAGCACAGCCTCAATGCCTTAAGAGGGCACTTTTTAATATCCAATCATTCTCCCCACCCCCGCACGATGATGTAGTCTACCTAGGTACTAAGTTACTTGTTCAGTGGGGTGTATACCTCTCCAAAACCTCTGGACCCCAACTAACCATTGGGTAGGTAGTACTAACTTAGTCAGTGAGATACTTTTTGCAGCAAAACTCGGTAGACCTAGCATCCAGACGATATCCCTCAATTTAGGACTAAGCCTTTGCGCTGCTTGGAACAACTTGGCCAAGGGACGACGTTATCAAGTGGTGTATGTCAAGAGCAACAGTCCATGGTTCCTTCTATGCATTCCCTCCAACCATCATTATATTAGTTGATGTAGCCAGTACCTTCAATCAAAAGACCCTAGAGCTTCCAACTCATAAGGTTGTATAGTACTTCCAAATAATACTTTTATATATTATCGCGAGACTGGCAAGTGAGTTGCAAAGAGCACGGATAACTCTAGTTCCACCTACGGTAATTGGTGGCTACCCTGGACGGAACAACATCAGATGCCTTCTAAGCTCGTTCGAAATCGATTGGCCCGGACGGACGTCACGTGGTCCTTGTGATGCAACCTGCTCAGATGAGCCTTCGTGACTTTTGATCTGTCTTTAGAAAAGATGGTGGATTTGACGAGGCCTTTATGCAAGGTGCCGTCCAGGAGCTACTTAAAGCTCTTGACTTTATTCACAACGAGGCGGAGTTGGTACACACAGGTCTGTATTATTATAGCCCCTCTCATTGATTGAGACTAATAATAATAAGAAATCCATCCAGGCAATCTCCTTCTAGGTTTGGATGATGATTCACAGCTTCAATCTCTAGTTGATTCAGAGTTCATCAAGTCGCCTTACAACCGATCCTGTTGCATCTCTGTTCCACGTTGCAAGTAGTCTTCATGTCTCACTGTATCATCTCATACGCTCATGCTTCCCCCCTATAGAAAATATATTTGCGGCTTGGAACGTTGGAAACACCCGGATTCTCATTCTCCAACTAATACCTTTCTACAGGTAAGAGTAGCATTCTTTGTCTCCATTCAATTGCTAATCCCATTGGCGAAACAAACCTTTCACAGGCATGTGTGGTGCGTCGGCACTTACTTCTTCTAAGGGACCGTTTTTGCCTCTCTACTTCTCATGTCTCCTGAAACTGAGAGTGATAGGAAGGATGATTTATGAAAATGAAAGACTTTGCACCTTTTTCGACCAGTTGTTCACGCCACTACGGAAAGCTTGCATTTCGTGCAATACCTTCCTCCTTCTGGTCTCAACTCACTATTCACCCTTCCTTCTTTCCATCGTACACAGTACAGCGGGGTGCAAAAAGTATTCACACGGAGGCCTTAGCGTTGGCCTAGCTTGTCGTCGATGAAGGAATAGATCTACTCGCCGTCACGATAAAAGACAAAACATAAATTCCAATTCTCGTGTCATCAGCGACGCAAACTCGCTTTAAGCCATCTTCAACACTTTCGAGAACTATTTGAGCAGCAATAATCCAGCAATCGACCAGGAATCCTTGCTGGACGCCACCGCCATTCACATCTTTCATGAAGATGGGCTTCTCGAAGGTTTTGTGTGCACTCTTGACAGCTTTAGGAACCTTAGGCTCGGAGCTAAGTAGTGTTGGCTTATTTAATTTAAACTTTTATGCTTCTAGGTGGTTTAAGGAGTGACCCCTTTCAAACTTGAGATCCCAGTCCTGGTCAAAGCATTGGGGTCACGTTTACTGCAAGCCGTACGTACCTTTCTATCGATACAGATTCGAAGAAGAAGGGATTTATACATGGCAGGAGTCAGACCAGGATATGGAAATCTCTCACACATTTACTACACACCGCTGTTTGTCTGAGTCTACCAACACCTGCAGACAGGCCAGGCTCTGAAAATCCTATCCTTATTGCCCCCAGACCGCTCTATAAATACCAGGCTGGCAATTACTTGGCAGAGCTGACAGGCAACAAGGCGACCAGGCTGGCGGCTGGCTATAAAAAAGGTTCTGATTTGGAACATTTCATTCTAGGCGGACAGCCAGATGCTGTTCATGGTCCGTCCATGATGGAGTGTACAGTGCTGCACTGGAAGCGGATGGGCCATCGTAGGCACTTACAGCGGCTGAAACTGGAATTACAAGGCGAAGATCGACGTCGGGCCAATTTACTCAGCGACGTGACAGATGAGCTAAATTAAACGATGTGTCGATTGATGAAAACAGATCAGCCAATCACTATCCTCTGCCCGCGCGCTCGGTTAGGTCTACAAAGGCCTAGTGTGATTAGCAGCTACGCTCACCGAATTGAGCATTTGAAGACCTAGTCATTTTTCAACCCCCCTGCCGCCATGCTAAAGATGTTTATTATACGAGGCTGGGAAGTAATTGAGTTGGCATTGTGCTTTGCATCCTGCCTGGGATCGCGATTGTCAACTCAAGCGCGGAGCACGAGTGGCCGGGCTGGTGTGTCTTTCTCCCCTGTTTCTGGAATTAAACTTCACTACCATGTTCAAAACCTGGTTCCAGTCACAGAATCGCGACAAGGCTCCGGTGGAAGTTTCTCGGCAATAATATACGAAAAAGAGGAGTAGATTGACCCTTCATCCTGCTGTAGAATCACTCTGACTATGATAATCAATTGTCAAAAGAGCTCTTTGGTCTCAATATAACCAATAGAATCGTGCACAGTCGTCACAAGGGTTGAGCTTATAGCAGGCAAGTTTTGAAATAACTAATCAACACATATAGCATCACCGCTCTTGCCAAGCCTTTTAAATCTGTCACCGCATCGAAGTAACTTCTTGTGAATATCCTTAGTAAACGTGAAAGAATGAGCCCATCCTGGCCAGCAAAAAGGCGGTATAACGAGCATAGCGCGAGCAGTTTTGGACGGACTTACCGCAAACCCTGGCAATCCGTATCGCACACCCGGCCAGTTGACCACCCAATCGGTGCATCTTTGTTGGATACATACTGGGGGAACAGAGCGCAAGCTTCGTGCCCATCTTAGCAACTTAGCCTAATAAACAACCTTGTTATCACACTGCAACCATCAGCATTTCAAGCCCCCTGCTTGTAGGCAACGCAAACGTGCAAAACTCTTTCATGCCCCACAAAGGTGAGGCTCTGCGACGGTCACCAAACGCTGGTGTGCATTACATATGGGTAGCTCAGAAGACCATTTTTAAATATGCGCTTGTTATATTCACCCTGAAGTCTACCGATAGAGACATTCTGAGACAGATTCTTGCTCCAGTACAGCCTGGCTAGCTTCAATTTATGTCTTCGTGAAACTAAGCAAGACACAGACACGAGTCCATGAATCTAACCTTGGGCCATCCAGTAGCCTCGCCATGTCACGAGATGGAAGAATTATGTTTGTGTTTACAATCTCTGACCTGCTGCGACACAAGTTTCCTCAGCCTATGCTCTCTAATGGCAAGAGCCAACAAGTTATGGCCATCGGCTGTGCTTTAGATTTCAAGACTTTGGGCGGGCTACGAGATTGCCTTTTCCATCTGACTAGTCAGAAAGAAGCTACCTCTATGGCCGAAGCTTTGCATGAGGAATATATGTCTCAGAGCAGGATGACAGGCCCGGGGACAATTGCTCGATTCGATCAGACATTGACATTTCTTCGGTGTGTAACTCTCAAGCATGATGGAATCAGAACATACCCTTACTAATTTCTCGCTTCTAGAAACGTCATATATCTGCTAGAGCTATATTTGACGAACTCGAGAGATGGACATGCAAATCTCCTCCGTGCAGTTTGGAGTGGTAGTAAGCAAGAGGTCTCTATATTAGATTTTCTGATTTTCGGGATACTCAGGATTTGCTGGGATATGGCATTGCGAATGCTCTGGACTTCATGTTATTTATGCTCTATATGCTTATTCTCTTGCACTGCTATTGCTAGGTACCCCATTATCATACATCAAGTCAAATGCGAGGAAGGCGGAGAGTTACATCTGCTGAAGCACTAACACAGTTTGCATAGGTGATAACACACACAGTTCGTGTTGCTAAAGAGTTATAACAATGAACGTAGATATTTTGACGCTTTGCTGTGAATTGAATGAATTGAATGAATTGAATGAATTGAATGAATTGAATGAATTGAATGAATTGAATGAATTGAATGAATTGAATGAATTGAATGAATTGAATGAATTGAATGAATTAATTAGTGGGCTGGGTGCAGACTGTGGTCAGTTAACACAGTGGCTGTTGAATTGAAAGCGTTAGGAAGAATGCAGTGTGACAATCCGTGATGAGTAGATGCCCCACTCGCATCTCTTCTTGCAGCTTCTACTGCCATTGGCGGCCGCTTTGCTTCAAGTCGTAGATTGCTCGACCGAGGAGGATAACACAATCTTTGGTGTAGCTGTGATCTTGTGCGTAGTGACGACTAAAGCGGGGGCGGTGAGGGAAGTCATCGAGGCGGTCGAACGACTTCATGTAAATCTTTTGATGAGAAGCTGATCTGGCGGTTGATGCGAAGGTCTCGTTGTAATTTATACAGGCTCTACCTCTCTTTCTCTTCAATATCCCCCTTCTCGTTCTTTTCATACTTTAATCCACTTTACCGGGAATCACCACTGACACCAGCAAAGGCGCATGACTTTGGTGAGACTTACTCCCGTTGTGAGAGGCGTTTCCTGACTTTACAACAGAACTACCTCTATTTTTCTTCGGGCATTGACGGTTGCTATGGCCTTTCTTTTCACACGAGTGACAAGTGTAGTCCGGGAAGTCCTTTATTGGTGTTGACCCTGCTGAGACTGTTGGAGTTGTTGCTGCCTACCATAGCTTCTGCGTGTTGTCTATGGACTAAGTGCTTATCGAGGTGTTTTTTCTTCATTCGCCAAAGTCGGGCTGATTCATCGGAGATGTCATCTTGAACAGTAGTGGTTGATTCGTTCATAGAAGTCATAGATTGAGCAACAGGCGACTCAATCATCGAATCTATCATCCACCCACGATAAAAGCGCATGGGTTGTTATATCTTTAGCCTCTTTAAGTTTCAAAGCAAAGAGATTAGACCAGATGTTGGCCTTAGCCTGTACAGCGGCACCGTCGAATCGTTTGACGACTGCAAGCAAGCTTCACTTCCTTCTCCGAAGAATGGGTAAAAAGCTAGGGTGCGCCTGATGACGGCAATGTGGTAACCGCCTCGACCGTCTTTCCGAAACCAAAAGCGCCGCAGATGTAGTGCCAGGCCAGACTCTGATCGTGTGCGGCTTGGAGGAGTATTCTATGTGAACAGTGGCAACCGGGGCGACCTATCGCAATGCTGCAGCCAGAGAGGAGGACATGCCTCAGCTGCGGTACATGGTCTCTAGATGTACAAAAGAAGGTCGCAAACTTCGGGGCCTTCGTCACTGGAAGATAGTTTTGGTTGAAGAGAATGCCAGGCATGCCTGAAAGCAAGCGCGCCTCGCCCATATCACCAGCGAGTTGCTCCTCAGGCTGGGCAATGGTGCCATGATTCTCGTCATCCTCTACACCTACCATGGCTTTTCCTTCTTCTTCTTCTTCTTCTTCTTCTTCTTCGGACGCGGTTCGGTATTGTCAGGCTGCAACAACTTGCTCAGGATCACCCGCATTCTTGTCCAAGGGAAGGCTGATAAGCACGTCGCTTAGCGGGCCGATTGCGTTGCTTTTGCATGACATTTCGGAGGATGCTCGATATGTGAGATGTTGCTTTGCCAATGCGCGATGCGTCACTCGAGAGACAAGCGAACGGCCGAGGCTGCGAGTAGCTTCGGAGTTCGGACGACCGAAGGATCTAAATGCGACAAATCGAGATGAGGCAGGCAGGCAGAAGTCGGCAGCGAACGACACGGCGGGATCAACAATGGTTCGAAGGATCGTGCGAAAGCGGCTAGGTGCGGAGGGCTTCTGAGACTGATCAGACGGAGGAGGACTTGCAGCCTACCGCACGTGGTGAGCAAGAAACTCACAAGATCGCCCAAACGCAACTGCACTGGATGCACTCTAGAGGAGGACTGAAGCGAGAGAAGTGGGCGGGCGCGCTGCCTGCTGGTCGAGGTGATTGTCGATAAGCCAGAGTGCCAGAGCCAGAGTGCCAGAGTGCCAGAGTGCACCAGAAAGGCGTAGTATCAAGTGGCTCAGCACGTTGCGCCTCATGTTGAGCTCGAGATTGACAATGCACGCGCAATGTTAGGTAGCCTTGCTAAGTGTTGGTCTTGGAAATTCGGACTTGGGCTCACAAGTCTTGGCTTCAGCACACGGACCAGCACAACAATGCGTCATTCAACCCCTCAATCAACAAGCGAGTCAACAGAGAACATCAGTTCACCCTCATAATCTGCCACCAGCTTGACGACGTCGCCATCGTTTCCGCAAGACATGGGGGTATGTGCAAGTCCTTTCGTACTCGAATACAAGAGACGCTGAATTGCATTCTAGATTGCCAAATCAGACAAGATGTAGCCCCTCGACTGCATTCCACAGGATCGGCCTACAGCCAAGACTTATTAGCTGATGAGAGGAGTAGAATGGGCTGTCTTACAAATGCAGCCGCAGCAAAAAGTGAAGGGAGGGATTTTCATCTCCGATAGGTTAGGCTTAGCCGCTTGGTTGTCGATTTCTCGAGAAGCTTGTCAGGGGTGAGGGTACTCTCAAGAAAATTCTTCACCAGAGCTTGGATGATGTGGAGGCCAAAACCGTTCTTGGTACTCCGTAGCCATAGTGAATATAGCCGTGATAAGTAGGGAAGAAGATCTGAACTACCTATGGGACTGTTGCTGTTGATGTCTACGTGCCTAATGGCCTGCTTGATTCTTTCACCGAATCACAATTCCGATCGGTTAGGCAAGCAGGGTGATGACGTGTAGCAGCCAATAATAAAGCTTTTAAAACAATCGTCTTACACCCAACAAGTCACCTTCAAACGATCACGATCCCAGGAAAGGGGCCCGTCCCGTGTTTGAAGTCCAATCATATACTCTAGAATCGACAGGGTTCGCTCGCTCTGTTTCAGAATTGGGGCTTAGCAATGAGGCTACGATTGCCACGCTGGACGATTACACAACCCCCGAAAGTCTCAAGGAGCTACGGAGAAAGGCCAGCAAGCTATCGACAATCAATCAAGATACCGAAATCGACAAAGAGCCGCTGGCCCTCGTCATCTTCGGCGGCAAGGTCCTGCAGAGTCCGAGCCTCTATCACGGCCGGCATCGATGGCTCAACGAGGAGATACGTCCGCTCGGGGAGCTGGAGAAACATGGGAGCCTTGAAGGCATGAGGACGGAGCTCCCTGATGCCCTGAGGACAGGCAACAGAATTTGGATCATGCAGCTGATCAGCTGGGCTGTGTTGATCTTGCGGATATCGCTCTGCAAAGACTCCAAGGTAGCATGTATTCTCGACTGATCCAGATATATGGTGAATCTTGGCCGCCCTAATTGGAAAGGATTTTACGGAGTAAGGAAATGTTAAAAGATTGCCATTACAAGTATCTGCGGCCTTCTTGAAACCTGTCAAGGTCTTGCGTGATGGTATACTAAGATTCTTAATACTCGGCAGACGGGAATTTTCCCTCTGCTTCCGCCCCTTACTCGAGGTAGGAAGACAGAAATTTAGCTCAGCGGGCCAATTGCCAAATGCTTCGGGGTATGGACCAAGGATGCAGTGAAGTGGCCTGCGCCCGTCCTTTGATGAGATCGAGATTGAGTTTGACCAGTTGAGATTGCCGATGACGATTTAACGTTAGCGGGGGAGGGAGCCTGGGGACCCTCCTAAACTGGTGCGAGGCCAACGCTAAACTGGCCCCAGGCCCGCGCGGCCCTCACTGATCGCAGGGCTGTAGAGTCCACTAAACTGATCGCGGGGTCACACTAAACTGGTCGCGGGGCCTGTGCAGAACTGGCACCAGACTCGGCCCTAGCGTTCATGTTCGTTACTTGACTTGATCGCAGGGCCTCACTAAACTGGTCCCGGGGCCAGCGCTGCACATCGTCGGAAACGAATCAGGGGTGGATTTCACACCATTGGCTGACCATGACGCTATCATCAACACGAGGTAATCTCCGAACTGCTTCTTTTTCTTCTTCTACTTCTCCATTCACATGAATGTGTACCATAAGAAGCACAACGAACTTGGTATTGCGCGGTGTGCAACCTCAGCTCAACATCGAGAACTCATCGGTATCAGTTATCAGAATCATTCCGTGGAAGCAGAAAAACCCGACGATGTAAAGTGAAGTTAACAGACTCTCTGGTTAAATCTGCGGAAAGACTTCACACCCCTCCACACCCCCTTCGTACTGTGATAGATCTCGTCTCCCCCTATTTTGTGTTGTTCATATAAGGTTTCACATTGGCTCATCCTACCTCGATTGAGTTGAAGACGGGCACCAATCATGAATTCCCCGAATTCCGAAAGCGGCACCAAAGATCACCCATCAAACCTTATTCTCACGACATCATTAGACTCCCCGCACCAGCTAAGAAATTAAAATCAAGATTTTATCTTATTACAACCGGCGCCAAGGGCTATGAAGACAATTCCAGAGTTTCATGCTTCGAAATTGAAGGAAGAGGGAGACTCTCCCGATTGGGTTGCAAAAGAGTGTGCTTTCGAGATAACTGCCGCGTCTAGGGTAGTGTTGGCTGACTCGCACTTCTCCAAGAAGCGGGCAAGGATCTCAAGAGAGTCCTTATCTAGCTATTCTTCGTCGAGCCATTAGAGAGTGATTCCTGTCAGATGACGACGGAAGATTTCCACAGAAACACTTGTGTAATACAGGGTTTCGTTCTAACATCTTGTATAGCTACCCTCCATACCCGCGTTGTTGGTGTTTACTTCCTGTGATGGCGTTAGGTTATCAGTATCAGCCTAGACAAGGTATGAGAAAAAGCCTTATTGGGAAACGTTTGTGTCTGTGATTGGATCACCACGATGCTGTGAAAGTCAAGAATGATCTTCTAATAGTGAACCCTTCCCCCGCTGCTCAATTCCAAATCCATCACCCTCTCTTCAATAAAACTTCAGCATGACCAACAACAAAGCAATTCATAGGCCGTTACCCTTAAACTTCGCGATTGGTCCACCTGCGATTCAATCGACGTTCCACGCATCGCTTAGCGCGAGCTTTCGCTTTGCTTTTCGCTTTCATGACAACTTTACGGTAAGTCTCTCGGATGAGGTAGACATTCTCATTTTCGCTTTCGTCTATAAAGCCTTCATCGAGGGGAGATATAGATTCCATTCTAGACAGTCGGGTTAGTGATACAATTGTCTGAGGGTTCAAGATACATACTTGGAGTAGTATAGCAGAGACTGGCACGATTGCTTTTCCAATGTGATAAGTGACGTAAGAGGAGGAGTCGTAACGCTGTGCTCCTTATTCCTGGACAGGAAGTACTACTAGTAGATGGTAATGAGAAAATTAGGTCTCGTTGGGGAACCAGAGTTTATAATGATCGTCCTGATAGCTCTGAAATAAACCTATTCCAATTCACCAAGGCTAATCCTTTGAGACATATTTGTGTTGGCCTAATGGGAATCTTTGTCTGGTAGAAGGTTAGTAATGCATGCCACTTATGAGACAGTATCCTAAGATTGATTCTATTGCATAAAGAACTAAGAATGCTAAATCACACGAACTTTATTTTCCTACGGCATAGACACATTGCCCGGTATAAAGAGACTGGTTTTGTGAAAGGTAATAAGGTCTCTGTATCCTGAACTAAGTTTGTACCTCTCAAAGGGAAAGGTGATAAGAACGAAGATAGCTCACGAGACTCAGAGTTCAGGTTCAAGGTTGGTTTTGAAGCGTTTCTCCTTTGTGCCTTTCACAAGCATAACTCTGCAGCCCGTCACAACATAGAGCCTAAGCCAATTCAAATGAGCGATATGACACGAGATTGTGACATTGAAGACGGTTGATGTTTACTTAGCACAAGGCGCAGTGACGTTGATAGCTTTGGTGACTGTAAAACATACGCAAAGTCGCTGGACTTCTTGCGGACTTCTATCCAACCGAAGGTCCACCCACCAACCCACCTGATCTCTTTTACTGTCATTTGTGCTTTCAGTTTGAAGTGAGCCAACGCACGAGGAAAGAAAGATGTGCATAGCCAGAAGCACCTCTCAAGATGCTTGCAGGTACCGACAACTTCTATTCTGCAGTCCAGAATGAGGCGACGTGTATCATAGTATCTTGGCCTGGCGCTAGAGAGATCGACCTCACAGTTGTTTGACATAAAGTTGAAGACCGCGTCATGAAAGCACTTGACTACACTGCTGACTACCTATGCAAGCGATTTATGCGTCATCTTGGTATCAATGTGGAGGCTACTCACCTGTGGAGTCTCAACAGTCGAAATATCAGAGTGAATCGCACTACCACGGATTTACAGATAGCGTTACTCAGTCACTCAATCACTCAGCGTGAAATAATGATAAGGGTTCTCTCATCACGAGAATCTCCCAAAACACGATCTACTCCCACGGACACAGACACTCCACTACAGTCATCACACCAGCATGGCTTGCCTTCCCATCTCTCCAAAGTCGAGCCGACCTACCTCCAGCATGCAACTCTGTCCCGTATCCGAATCCGGCGATGGCTGGCCTTCTTTCTCCTCTCAACGAAATTTCCCTCCTTGCCTTCAACCGATTCCATCGTTGAGATTGGCTGTCTCTTCGGATAACATAGAAAGAACTCGACGTGAAGACACGCCATCGCGTTAGTCCCTTCTTTAGCAAGTGTGCAGTTATGCCCAAGCGCACAAGTTTGCAATCTCTTAAAGACATCGCAACCCGGTCGTCATTTTAGCATTATCCACTCACTCCCCGTTAACGACATGGAACAGCGTACGAGACGTTTCGTTTATAATTGATTGGTGGCAAGCTGGACCAGCCGGCAATCAGCCCATTCGCGGCGAGCCGAATGACCTTGGATAGTTCGCCATACATCAGATCATCCTAGCCGCAGGTGATCGTTCCGCTAAGACTCTGGTCCGCAAGGCCAAGGTTGACGTCAATCTCTGCATCTGAGGAGAAACTTGAGCTAGTATTCGTCTCATTTGCTCATAAGCTCGACTAAGGGAAGCGGGTTGGCGAAGCGCTCCAGCACGTCGAACGCTGTGTTCTTGAGGTCCACGAGGACCTTAGAGGATGAACTTGTGGCGAAGAGGATCCTGGGCGATGTATTTTCTTATATTCTGCAAAAGCAGTATGTTCCAAATCTCGGAGTCGTCAGGGGTGTTGTAATAGAAAATATATTATCTTAGCAGAGGCAGATTGAGGTTCACGACTTACTCACCCGAGATCCGAGGTCCTTGTGTTCCTGACGTCATCAAAGATGTCAATGTCTCAAAGATGTTCGTAAAGGGCAAGATCGTCTGACTAGGCACTACCGACGTTGCTCAGGGGATTTCTTGGCACATACAAACATATGCTCTCGACTACGAGGATCACACAGGAAGCCAGGACCACGACAGTCTTCTCAAGGACCCTGGTCTCAGCGAGATAGTGACCGTTCTGCACAGGGTTCCGTTGGCTCTGTCGAAACACACGGTACAGGGCGGTGACTTGATGTGTTGATCAAGGGCTATTTTGATTCCGTGTACCGTTGTGTACTTCGTGGCTTTGTCGACCACGCGACTGATAGCGGCTGCCAAATCGTCTGGTGTAGGTCTTGGTAGATGGTGCTAGCTTTGGCCACTCGAGTAGCTGCACTTGTATAATATTTGTCATTTGAACCCTCACCATGTGAGAATGGCCCGGTATATGTCTAGTCTCATAAATACCGGTGATAAAAATGAAGGGCGTGGTCGTATATATGGCAGGGGAGGATTTATTTTGTCGATGTGTCTCGTACTCCTGTAAGAATCCTGTACTTCTGTGAGATAAGCACGATGTCAGACCATGCGGATTACTTGGAATCTTCGGACTTATGATGCTTGACCTCTTGCCGGGTTGCATGGGAGGCGCTGGTGCGCTGATTGAATGGTCGAACGATAGGGCTTCGTATCCGTGCTTACCCCTCTCGGCCTTCGTGGCGTTTGGTGGCCAGGCTAATTGGACCTGGCTGAAGCCTCCATGAGGCCCAAAGGTCCAAGCATGCGCGAGTGACTTGTCAGGGTTACGATCATGGTCAAGATGCTCCTAGATGTTGTTGAAGCAGCGAGTCCCGAGGCGAATAACTGCAATCAAGGTAGGCGCCTCGATCGTCTTTCCGAAGCCAACAGCGTCGCTGATATTGTACCCGTTCAGGTTCTGATCGTGCGCGGCTTGGAGGGGTATTACGGAAACGGCGGCCAGTATTGCAACCAGGGAGCCGGACAGGCCTCAGATGCAGTATCTGGTCTCCCGACGTACAAGAGAAGATTGCAAGCTTTTGAGCGTTCGCCGCAGCAAGAGAGTTCTTCTAGTAGAGGGTGCCAAGCACACCCGAAAGCAAGCGCGCCTCGCTTCTGTCACCAGCAAGCTGCTCATCATTCGCATTAGATCTCGAAGGCATGAGATTCCACGTGGAGGTCATCGAGGATGACGAAGACTTGTCGTCTGTGATGGAACAGCAGAGTCGCGAAAGGATTAGCCGCCTTTGAGAAAGACGGTTTTTTTAGTCGATCAGGGGAGTCTGTGAGTGGAGAATATATGAGAGACGCGGCGGAATGAGTTTGTGATGTTGCATCCGCCTTCTGGTTTCGTTTGGAACGTAAACTTGAATCTGAGGGAAGGGAATCAGTCCAGGCGGCTTTGTACATCAAATGTTTTTATTGTCTTTTAGCTGCCGTCTCTCCTGTCTTTCCCCTTGTAGGCTAGAAAAAGAAGGTGGTATGTTTTGATTCGTTATGGAGCACGTTTTACAAAGGGTTTTTGACGCTATCTGGGTATTAACCAACGAAGACGATGGGCCGAACGCGATGGCTTCATGTGAGTTTAGTGAATAGTTCCTTTATCAATTATCCCATACTTATTGGTCCGCATCAGAGCGACCGAGTAACGTTTTTCAGCAACACGTACTTGATTCTTATGCCAACGATATGTAATTCATCGGAACGAAAGGAGTTACTGGACCCAGCCAATTCTTGGCCGACATCTTGATGAGCGTGGTTACACCTGAGGGTCTAAACCAATATGCCTCTATAATAAGTTTGACACGTTTCGACAGTTAAATGAAATAAGATGAAGTGATTCCACCAGCTTTTGGTCTTACTTCGAAAGTAAAGAGATCCTGTCGACTCTTAGTAGTTGATTAATTCAATTCTTGTCCATTTCCCAGATGAGCAAAAACGATCCGCCTCTAGCCAATCCACAGTCATTACCAATGCCATGTGTAAGATCTCTAATGATTCTTTTAGATCATTGACGTACTAGATGTTTAGTAGTAGAGTGAAGAGCGACCCAGCAACGCAAAGTTTTATAAAATCACTAGTCTAACTAAATTATCTATCTCCCCTTGTCATAAATCTCACCAATATCAAGTGATAGACCAAAATATAAATATAACTATAACTGTGACGAGAAGAATTAAAATATAGCTATAGAAAATTTCGTCGGTTATTTCTATACATGCCGAACGATAACGAACCTATGTCTCCACCAACTCCTACTACATCAAACACAGCACGGAGCAACCTGACCAGCGAGACATGCAACTGATAACTGAATGGCAGTTCCAGCATCAAACACCTCATCCCCCAACCCTTTTCCGTGGACACCATTCATGGGGCTGCTAATACAATCCAGCAAATTTGCTATTAGGTATCGGTATTCCCACACTCGCGACAATCCACATCGTGTCTGGAACAAGATTATTAGTGCTAGATGTTCAGCGATTTGTGGCGGGTAATACCAACCAAGTATCACAACTGAGCTATTCCGCTCCGTTGAGTAATTATCTACTTCGGAGGCTTAGGGGCGTTAGGCTTGATCACGCCAGTGGTGTCGTAAGGTCCGCGGGCCATACTGGTGGTAATAACTATTGTTTGTTGTAGGACGGTTTTCAAGTTTGAATAAATGGCGAGAGATATGTGAATGATGACTATATTGACACTGGTCTGACAGTATTAACCGCTACTGAGGTCACTCTGTCTTGTACTTATAAGTATTTGGATTGCCAGGATGTCCTAGCTTAGATGTTTTAATCTCCTTTCAGGGGCTCTAGGTGCATTCAACTTGCTACCTTATACTGATAGCTTCACAACAGTACAAGTTACGGTCGCTATTATTAGCAGCTGTGCAGGGTGAGCCTGGAATCTCAGCCGCAGTATAGTTGCTTAGCAGTTGAAGGCTACGCAAGGGCCTTTAATTTAAATGGCCGTAAGTTTAAGGGCACCAGACAAAAAAACAGTTGATCTTGAACCTCTAGAAACCACACGACGCAAGGTAAAGGGGTTTTGAAGTGAGGGCTATAGTCTTCGGTAAGCTGCGTAGTGGATTCAACTCAAACATGAGGCGGTTTATAACCAGCGTTGATACGAGCCAGCCTGGGATGGTGCTTGTAATGCAGGAACATTATTTGAACTGGGGTACTGAATATACTTCACTCTAAGTGGATGACCGGCTGGGGCTAATCTGACGCTTCCGGATGTTGGGAAACCAGGGACTTTTCAAGGGAATTGTTAGTCATCAAATCAGCCTACGATCAGGGGCTTAATTGCTGATAGATGCAAACAAATCAAGTGTTTGAACATTCCCAGCCATTAGATTATGATCCCGCATCTCCAATGGACTATGTGGGACAAATAAACCTTACACGCGAAGCTTAGCAGTGTATTCATTACCTGTGGTCATTATAGTACCCGAACGACACGCAAAGGCAGGTCGAGAAGGGGTCTTGGGGCACGACAAGGAGGTAGCGCACAGTTTCGGCCTTAAAGTTGACTCCCGGTTGACCGTGTCGAGCTTCCGGGATGTGACCACGGAGGGCTCGATCAATCTTCCCATGAATCTTAACGCAGCCGGGGCCGCCAGTGATGATGAAGCCACCCTAGTTAAGTAGTAGCGGCAGCCACATTGCACGGCAGCATTGCGGGGTCAGCCTACAGTTATCCCATCAACTGCAGCCCGCCATGGTCTCAAATTATCAGGAGATTAGGAGTCTCTCATTAATTCGTCGCGTCTGATGTCAAACTCTAGCATCAGCTTCTTGCCCTGACCAATAGATACCCTTGCGAGGGAAGCGACAGGCCAGAGTCGGCATATCCGCCATTGCCGATGGCTGCAAGAAAGAGGCGAATAAACACTGTCAACTCCCGCTCCACCCTCACACGGATCGATGCCGGTCTGAAGTGAATGATGGTTGAAGATGCCAGGTGGAAGTCTCCGCAGCAACGAGTTGGCATGTACCGAATAATGAGGTTGGAGAACAACGAGATCTGGAGCGAGCTACCCATCGTAGTGCTGCCGGCGTGAGGGTGGGGAGCATGTTCTTCATGCTGAAAGTTTTATTTTGGGAACTCAGCAACTGAACCGGAAGTTTAAAGCCTAACGTACTAGGATACCGTTATTACAAATTTGATATTGGTAAGATCCATAAGACGTGAAAGTATTATACCTAGTTCCATGGCTGGGTGACTCCCCGGGGGGAAGTAAGACGGCCAATATGGTATCCACTAGCTGATTCCCTGCGGTTGATTGAAGGCATTCCAGGTTAGCGTATATTCATTTTTTCGATCTGGGAAGGAAATCTATGATTTCAAGCCCCTATTGATGGCAATAGGTAGACGGGTGGAACGAAAACAAACCCCAGTGCCAAAAGACCACAAGCAGCGCCTCCAAAGCTCATACCTGAAGCGTCCACAGACCCATAACAAGTTCTAGATAAAGAACTTAGATACGAAGAGAGTCTAAGACAGCCTTCCGCCAGTGGCAAGGAAATATATGTGCCAATAATGCCATGACCAATCGAGAAATACACGCCTCATTGGTTGTCACGTATTACCACAGCATTTCATTCAATGGCCCATATTTGCAATACTGCCCGGCGGCTGCTGAGCCCCTGTTCCCCGTGTCATCGCTGGTGAAGGATTCTTAAGTGGGACTAGGCTGCAATTGCGCAAAACTCATCTGTAAAAGCCGGGATTGCGCAATAGCGCTCTGATTACTTTTTTGGGGCCTGATCGGCAAGCCCGGGCTGTAGCCTGGGCTGCCTGGCTCCCTCAAAGGATGCATCGATAAATATGGGTCAGGGCAGACGCACCGCAAGACGCGCGCTAAGCCTCTTTGAATAAAGGCTCTAACCGCCTTCGAAAGTGAAGCTATCGCGAAGACCAATTTGTGTGTAATTTGCCTCTTGACGGTGTTGTAATTTAACGTCAAAGACGACAAGCAAAAGTCTGGCTTTTTACACCCGGGTTACGAGTTGGCAGAAAACTCCAAAAAACAAGGATCACGGGCACAGCCTTTGCCTCATATAGTAATTAGTGGCCCTCGGTGTAGAAAAACGTGGCTGGTGCTCTCATACAAATCCAGTGTAAAGGTCGGCCAAGTATTCTTGCACCCCGCGGGCCGGGCAATCTTGCGCAAGACTCGGTTAGTCATCTATCCATGATTTGTGCGAAGAAAAAGGAGCCAAAAACTGTGCCGGATATGGGAGGGTGAGTCTTGGCCACGCCAAAATCACCCAAAAGTGAAGGCACCTTCCCTAGGGATAGAGGCTATCAGGTTTTATCACAGTAATCATGGTGTACCCCGCAACTTGGGTTGTTTTACATTTTACATTTCAAACCTGACACAGCCTCTTGCGGTATAGCCTCGTGTGGCTATGATTGAAAACAAATGTCTTCTTCCAAACCCAACATGACGTTATTGCTTTTGATAGTTACTTGTTCCAGTGAGGGAGGCTGAAAAACTTTCTTGGAAAAGCCGACGTGCGCACGATATCTTACCATGTGAGCACTGGATTGTAATTTCACGTATCGTAGTTACATTACGTATTTGTTCTAAATTTACAGGCTTAGTTGTTCGTGGTAAAGAGTTATGATGGAAGCAGTTCTAATAAGCTACTTAGCTTAGGCCATACCCAGAGCCAGCACCTAATCCATTTATTACCTTTTAAACAACGATATTTCTGCAACTCATCTCCAGCCTACCATTTCAAACCATTTGATCATGTGTACCACCATGTTTATGGCCCTGGTCAACAAAAGGAACAATCTCAGACGACCCGCTGCGCCAAGTATTATGTTTACTCGCCGTGCAATACGAACCTGGCTATCAACTACCCCGAAGAACATATTTCTCCTCTGGAAATGTATATTATCTCTACAATTTCGAAATTTCGAAATGTAGGGCTTTATATTATGGCTTTTCCCTGGCTTCCCAGTACTCTTTATTCCGTCCATTTACGAAATCATGTTCCCCTCATCTCGAACTTTATTTTAGGAGGAAAGAATAGCGCTAGTATCAGCCATCGATGCAGCGTAATGCGTCGCATTCCTTCAGGAAGCAAAATTGTACTGTTACTTTTGTGTTGCTTTTTGTTGTTATCAAATCGGCTGATCTCACATAACACGTTCAGATTCTCAGGTGATGAGAGCGGGCTAAGGGACCTGTAACGCTTAGCGACATTCTTTCTCCGACAACCCCTAATGTCATTCATTCTAACGTAAATTTAAGGCGAGAAGGAAAAGGAAACGTTACTTAGGCACATAGGTATCTAGTTAAGCTATACAAGACCAGAACTTCATATTATAGTCAGGAAATTATAAGTCCTGATTCCCCCTTCGATTCCTTTTAGTACACTTGATGCTTAATGTAAGCTTAATTCATTTAGTTGGACTCAGCCGATAGATTCTAGAATTAGTCCTCTAATTGTCTCTTCATTCTCCCCAATATCACTGGCTGATATCTCTCCTTCATTCCTGTGGCAACCCTGCTCCTAAGGAACTCAGACTTCTAAAAAAGGCTTATTAAACAGTCTCAACTACTTGGCCGCGCGTTTATTTGACTTCGAATGCATACGGATAAGAATCGAAACGCTGGCATTAGAAAATCTGCAAGTGTAGCTAACATGTATCAGCCTTGAAGGTACTTATTACATAGTACTACCCAAACATCACTTCTTCCATCACACTTTGAGCTTTCTTGCTTTAGGGAGTGGAATCCGATAGTGCCGTTTGTACTTGGTACAGCTGGAACATTCGTGCGGACAGATGGAGTTCGTATGATGGAGTCAATGTTAAGAACGACGGCTGTAAGTCGCCGCAGTGAAGGATCAGTCAAGACTTCTTGTGAAGTATTGCTAAGTTGCAGATTTACCAGGCCAATATTGGCCGGGTTGGTGTCCTTGTGGACTAACCTGTGTAGGTGCAAGAATGCAAGGCTAAGCTCTGATTTTGTCCAGCTAGCATACAAGTGGTGATTTTTCTTGTCGGAGCTAGTCTTCCCTAGTACTGTAATTAGGCCACGCCATTCGATCTTCTTTTTAAGACAGTTGAGAATTGATATCTCCGTCTTTAGCCATGCCTTTCTACGTGGATGATCATTATCATCGTAAATAGGTCGGGCAATGAAGGACCTTGCAAACGGAAATGGCGAGCGGGACCTTGGTTTCCCGATCTGTGGGTCTCGTGCCGACCTTGATGATATGCTGCAGCTTGCTTTCTTGAAGTGACTACCGTAGTTCTTTGTATTTGCTGGTGTTATTGGTAATTGCTTTGAGAATGCCCCTTGGCTGTACCGAAAACCACCTCCGTATGCCCTAGCTACGTCGCTGTTACTGGCTAGTTGAAGGTCCTTACGGAAGGGCACGAAGCTGGGGGTGTTGATCGACATGTCGACTGCGATTGAGGCCAGCTTTGCTGATCCAATCATGATCGTCGGATAGACTTACGGGTGAGATGGAGGCCTTGGCGGGTTGCTTGTCGCGATCTTCTTCTCGTCTCGGGTCGGTTGATTGAAGTGAAGTGTGGAGAGGGAAAAGTGGCAATTGAGTTGATAGCTACAAGAGCGCAATTTGGGCCCGTGGCAGGTCTAACGCGTCCATTTGAGCCCATTCCAATTAGATTAGATCCTGTCATTGTGTCGGCTTCCATTGTCTGGCTGTTTCAGTTGAGAGTTGGGGTCGCGAGCAAGGCTTTTTCTAACGGCTGGTCATCGGCGTTGATATGAGTGACATAGGTAATTAGAACATCTCACCTACATCGATGTAGTATTAAGGTGTATACTCTACTATCCTATCCGTACATCTCCCCACTTAATCGCGGCATGTTGGGTAGTCTGGTAATGAAGCTACATTTCCCCCCAGGCTAGAAGGATGACTCTACGCATACAATGTAAATCTGACGAATACGGTCCAACGACCAGCCGAGTAACTTTGAAATTGCTTCCCTATGAGTATATAGGACTATTAAAGCCCTTTTTGGCTGCCGTACATCTGAGCCACAGACGGAGCCATTGTGACTCTCGTACCGCGACATCGATATTTTTTGCACTAAAACTCACACAACATGCCTTCGAAAACGATACTAGGGCAGCGTCTGCTTATGCTGTATCGCCTTTGATCTTTGATTCCCCTAGAACTACTTTTTGGCGCCCTTTTCCCCGTTACCATTCAAACATCCGCAACCTGGTCGATAATTAAATCACGAGCCCTTTGCCCTCCCTAATACCCTGCCGATACCATTTGGCACAATGCTTGACCAAGCTGGTCAGTTACATTTGCTGAAAACGGCCCTCCTTGATGATATTTATATTTCAGTCGTGGATATGCAGTGACTGCAGAATAGCTACCTGTGAGAACCCGAGTTACTTTGCGCAAGGCCTGGGCGGCCTCAATCTTCCTATGATTCAATGAATGAATCCATTCCGCCCGGGAAGATACAGCGTTGAATATCGTTACATTCTCTTTCGGACTTCTGGCCCTGAGACCCTCAAACCTTACCAGTTCCTGCGTCTCACCACATTTCCCAGCCTCGCTTGTCCCTGCAGCAGGCCAGCTTCAAGGCCAATTTCTCCAGGTGTTCAGTGTCCCATCTTCAGCGACTGAAGCCTAGTCTGTCTGCAATAGGCTGTGTGTACTATATGAGTTCCTGCTGTACTACGTCGTTTGGTTTGTTAGTACGTCTTGTATGTTTTTATGCCTGTGTAGCATCTAAACGCGCTGTTCTTATTGCAAACCTGATCGCCGCTCACACTGCTATTAAGCTCGGGCTCTATTTATGCCCGTCCTCTGCTGTCTTGCCTCCCAGGAAGAACTATAGATTACCCATTATTTCCCGGTCGACCTTTCGTATGTGTTCTTGTTGCTTGTCCCACCGTGGACATCGGAAGAGAGAATGGACGACCGGTTCTTCTTCCTGGCCGCAGTCGCATGTCTCTGTGTCCGCTGCGCCTGTCCTGTGCAGATCCCTGTTGACCCATATCATTCCCGTTCGTAGCTGCACTAGGATATCGGATTCGCGTCTCTTCGGGGGGTCATATAGTGTGCGAGTGTGTTTGCCGGGCCGGACCTTATCGAGCCGCTTCGAATAGCCGCCTACACTTTCAGGTAGTACCATATGCTGTCGACATTGTGCTAGTAGTGCCCTCAGTCGGGTCGATCCAGCCTGGTACGGCGGTTTCGTCGCTGTCTGTTGCTATTCGTGCTTCTGCTTTTGCTTTTACTGCTGGTGTGAAAGCCTCGTTTATGGACGATACCCAGAGCATTTTGATGGTGTTGCCACCCTTTTCCAGTTGTCTCGCATGTCTATAGGTCTCCCGGATGGTACGTTATCCTGACTGCTGTCGAGGTTTCGCGATTGCTTGTGGCGCCGATCGGTTTCTTATCGTGATGATCACATCTCGATGTCGGAGACCGTTCGGCATCATACACCTGAGGACTACTGCTATCGCTTTCAGCTCGGCAGTATATATGCTCTGCTCGTCTCTCAGGCCAAGAGTGGCAGAGTACCTTGCTGCTACACCATCCACTCCTGCGCTGGCGGTGTTGCACACAACGCCGCCCATGCCTACCTTTCCGTTTCTTGCAGATGCGCTTGTTACGATGGGCACTTGTGTCATTCTGCCTGTCTCGTTCACGTCATCGCCTGTTTCTACATCCGCCGCCGCCGCCGCCGCCGCCGCCTTCTTGTCTGAGTCGTACTCCACCACTCTGTGTCTATGCCACCGTGGTAGCGCATATGACTCAATCGTTTCCATCCTTTCTATTACGTCATCGTGGGCGCGTGCTAGCTTTGTCAATGGTGACAGATACCTTTGTGTTTCCCTCGCTCTGAGCGTCGCAAGTGGGTGCGTCTTCGGTAGTATCTGTATGTCGTCGTAGAGCCGCGTACCTGCCTGCGCATGACGTTCCCCGATGGCCAGAATGCCAGCTTCAGCTTCCATCACTACTACGAACACCACCTTGAAGGCTCTAGTAATGGCTTGCGCACTCATTTTCTGTGTCTCGTTCAACCGTTTTGTCTCACTCCACCCGCGTCTGTGAGACCAATCGTTCGAAGTGTAGTCCATCGTCGGGGCCACCGTTGCCACAAACAGCTTTCTCGACGTTTGGGGGTTAACATCTTCAATCTTCGCAGACACATGGCCGCTCGAAGGCCCCGGGTAGCTGCTTTCGCCATGTGCTCCTCATACCGCAACTCCAAGTCCATCACCAGTCCCAGTATCTTGCCACTTTTCTGAGGGATGATCATTTGGCCTTTGATCGTGTACTGGCTTTCGTCGGTGCGTTTGGAATGGCGTGTGAGGTGTATGGTGACCGTCTTGTCTTCCTCAAACGTTGCTCTGCTCCGTCTCTCCCACTTCAGTGCTTCGTCGATGGCAGCCTGGAGGCCTGCTCGGTTGGCTTCGGCAGTTGGACTCGTCACCCAGTCCGAGAAGTCATCGATAAAGTCGATCGATCCACCTTTTGCATCAATCTTGCGCTGTACTGGGTCTGCGTTGAAGAAAAGGAACGGCACCGGTGACAAGGGCGACCCATGCGGAAGTCCGACCTGTGGCAGCTCCCGCCTCGCAGACGTGTAGCCATTCACCATGATCGTCGCGGACCGATTGGAACAGAAAGCGTCTATCCACTTCACCAACCCCTTGGGGATGCCTCTGGCTTCTGGTCTCTGCAGTAATTGATCCTTAAGCGTACCGTTGTAGGCTCCTATTACGTCGAAGCTTATCGGGCTGAGCACTTTCGGGTTGCGCCACGCTTTGTAGATGTGCTCTTGGAGGAGCAGCAGGAGTGTCTGCTCAGGCGATCGTTGCTCCTTTCCGCCGAAATGATTCGTGGGTGAGAGCCCCAATCTGTCTACCGCGTGCAAGATTCTGTCCGCGATAACCGCCTCTAGAGCCTTGCCCATGGTCGTTAGGAGCGAGATCGTTCTCCATGACTTGGCCACCTTGTACCCGTCCTTGCCCAGCTTCTTGGGCGGGATGATTTTCGCGCTCTTCCACTGGACCGGCAGCTCTTCGTGTCTCAGTGATGTCCGAAACAGATGCAACATCCGGTCTTCCACTATGGGCCAGAGCTGCTTCCACACCATCGCCGGCAGTCCATCTTCACCCGGCGCTCTTCATCCTCGATCATAGTCGGCAGAGGCGGGAAAGAAGACGCTGAGAAGCTCCTCTCCTTATTCCACCATGTCAGTCGTCGTGGCTCCATCCCTTCTCTTTAGAGGAGGTATCTTGTCAACCATCACTTCGCCTCCAGGTAAGAGGTACTTAGCCGGTTGCCAGATGTTGGCTCCATCTTCGAGAAAACTGTCCCAGTGTGTCTTTTTCTGCCTCCTGATCGCGTCGTGGTACTCCTTTGCTGCTTCTCTGGCCTTCTGCTCCAGGTCTGCTGCCTCTCGTCCTCGTCGCCGGCATGACCTTACCTGGTTGCACCAGTACGTGTATATCCGCCGCAGTCTGGCCAGGTCCGTCGTCCACCCCCTCTTGGCGTGGAGCGACGGCTTGGCATGTGGGACCAGGTCGTTGATCGCGTCCAGCACCACCGATATCAGCCTGTCTGTCTGAGCCTGCACTACGCCGCCACACGGCAACGCTTTTAGCTTCGTCCTAACCCTTCACTTGATCTCCGACCAGGGTGTATTCTTGAGTCGTAGTCTGTCGCTGGGCGTTCGTTCCGGTGGTGTCGTGTCTAACTCCGCCAAAAAGGCTTCCGAGATTGGTTTTGGTGGAGGTGCGAAACCACAGGAGTGTACGTATAGCAGCAGTGTCTCGACGTTGATATGTATACTTACATATCGGCGACAAATCCATAAGTTACTGCATTAGCGTGTCAGCTTACCGAGCTTAGCAAATATTATGCATTTATCGGAAATAGACTCTACCAGTCTAACCCATATAACTAACATTGTGTTGAAGACTAGTCAATATGAGACCGCCTAACCGGAGGACCAGTCTACTAGTCAGAGAGCTGTCTCAGCACTGTAACAACCTGTTAGATAGGTCATAGCTAAACAGATAGAGTTAGAGTTCCAACACGATCATCAGCCAGAGCGAAAATATACACAAGATGAATAGTACACAATGCACCCCAAGATTGAACAATACTGAATAGCACCTTCAGCTTCAACACCTTTTGAACCTTTGGGAACCTTTGGTTATAAAGACCCTACATTGTGGCAGTATCTCGTTGTTAGGTAGATTGCCGTGGGTTAGTATACAAGAAACCAATGCGGCGCTGTCAGTCCAGCCCGTTTCCGCGGAACGCACTGGTTCTGTGGGCGGAATATGAATGAGCACGTCGTGTTGAAGGCTTGGCTATGGAGGTTAAGGGGCACGCCGAAACAACCCTTTCTATCACGCAATCTACATAGGTAGTTTCGACTCCTAGTCTACTTTCTATCTAGACCATTTAGTTGAGCCCGAAAAACGGTAGACGAGCCCCCAAAACGAATTGAACCGTCTGTGCCAACTCGCAGCATTATGATATTATGAAGGGGTGTATATTATACTACCAACTTTGAACATAGCCAGTACCAATCGTGCCTGCACTGATGATCGTAATAACTCGTGACGGCATTTTAGTCAATAAAAAGTCAAATATCCCTGTCATTGGTATAGGGTAGGGTTGTGGGCTATCAACAAGAGGGAGCTTCACCCGGGATTACCTAGATACAAAAAGGATATTTCTAATATGGACATTCTTATATCACATTGTTACAATATCATAATCTTCAAATCACATTGCCACAATATGAGAACGTCTCTACGATATGGGTTCTGGTGCAATACGTAACTTTACTATAATAAGACTAAAAACATCTTATACAATTTCAAGGCTGAACCATCATCCCCGAGAAAAGCAGCGGGACGCTGGCGCTGGAGATGAACTCGGAGTTGTGGCATAAGGAGCACATGGCGAAAGCAGCTAGGCGGGGCCTCCCATCGGCCATGCGTCTACAAAGGTTGAAGATGCGTTAATAAATTAGAACAACAAAGGTAGACACTGTCACATGATATTTGCAGTGTTATATTCTATATGCTGTTCTACATTATTACACTCGTAGAAAGATTGGAGAAGCTGGGAGACTGTGTGACTGTTGGGTTTCTTGAGATGATAACCAAGCGACCTGGTTCTATGTTGGCAGGGAATTGTACTGAGCAGAGTAATTTGAGTCTGGCCACATTTTCAATATCAAGACCAGCCACCAGTAGTCAAGCAGCTAGGTGTGAAGGAGTGCCCGATTGGTTTTTAATCCCCAGAGGCGGCAATTGTTCGCCGCCATTCTTCCTTATCCGAATCCGTCATATCGGAGAATTCCCGAACAGTGGGAAAGGTAGTATTACCATCACAATCCATGAATTTGTTTCGAGACGGAATGAAAGAAGAGCTTGTCTTTGGAACGAGCATCGCAGCAGCATTATCCTAAAAAAGCATTAGAGTGGTACACTGCGGACCTTAGCACCACATACCTGTCGGCGAAACCTTAATTAATGTCTTTGACAGCTTCTTTCGTATCTTATTTAATGATGTTCTTCCTTTTGCTAACGATATTTTCCTAATCTTGATTTTTGGAGCCTCCCATATTGCAGTGCGAGCATGAGAAGGCCGCTTGTAAGTTTCTTGAGATGCAAGCGGGGATTTAGGAGCTTCATATCGTGTGGGACTATTTACTACGGTTGGGCTTCCGGGTATTTCGCCTTTTAAGAGGAATTCAGGGCCCCATCCTGTTCCGTTCACATCCTCGCAAGTGAACTGGGTTTGGTGTCCAGTTCCTCGGCGACATTGGGCGTCGTCTATATCTTCAGTCAGAGTTTGTCTCGCGAAAGTCTTAGCAGGGTACTGACCAGTGCGATCCCCACTGTCGGCAGCGCTCGGGATTGGATTGAAGTGAATATTCCCTAGACGAGAAGGGTTCTGTTCTTCGGCAGGTATATGTTTGAATGTTGGGGAACCTTGCCCTCCACTCTTAGTCCTAATAGGAGAACCACTGTTCTCTGGCCTAGTGCGGGTGGTGCTCGGATCGGAGAAAGACATTTCTTGCTAATTTGAAAGGCAATAGTGAGCGGACAGAGGAGGCTGAAGGACGCCAGGAGGGGAGTAACGGCGAGGAACGTACATTTATAGCCAGTGGTGCTTAGGGCGTTTCCTTGGTTTGGCAGTCTCCTCAGGACAAAGCCCCTGAATCCTGCCAGGGCCGTCCGCACGAATGCATCCGGATTCATGGGTGTGACGGAACAGCTAATGACGAGGGCTTTTAGGCAGACTCAGGAGATAGTAGAAAGTGGCCTGAGCTCGTAAACTTCATGCTTGGTCTGGTAAGGGGAAGGGGCCATGCTATGTCTAAACGCAAGTCGGGGTTGGGGAAGGTTGTGTCAGGAAGACAGTCCATCAGCGGTGCCTAGAGGCGCTCCATGTCATTGGCTGTTAAGGTTTCTTAGATGCATTTTCACGGCGGCATCGCCATCACCGGATGTTACCTTATGCGACACTAAGGACGGTCAATAATGCCTAACGGCGATGCTCTCCGGTCAAGCCGATCGCAACCACCGTAAGCGGCTGAATTATGGAGCGAGCCCGGCATCTCTGATACTTTGATGTCTTTGCCCTTGCTCGAAGACATCGTATTGTTGTCCTATTTCATCCCCATTTAGTATCTCCGTAATTTTCCTGGCTTCATTATTAAATTTAGAGCCTTGGTTCTTAAGTCTGCCTTACCAACACCAATGAGGCTGGTTGTTCTGAAGAATTGTGCAGGTATCCCACGGCCACTTCGAGAGCCTGCCCGTTCCTCCCCTTTACGCTTACCAACACCGCTGGCACCTCTCTTTCGGGAACCTAATGATCGCTCCTGTCAGGCTTTATGATGGGACGTAATGCCCTAGCTTCTTTGGCCGCACGATCAGTGACTTCCTTGCTGTATATCCACTTGTGTATTGGGATCCCTCGAATCTGAACAATCAAGTCTTGTGGCGCCCAGTTCCTGCATTCGCCGCGTTATGTCTTGAAGAATATACGACCCTGATTTCTACCGGAGCCTTACTATTAATCTGGTAGCTGCTCGATTATCTGTGTATACCAAGGCTTTCTTAATGATTTTGCCTCAACATCTGTCCTCCTGAGCGATCTGGAGAGCCAAGGAGATACCTTGCAGTTCGCCGGTGCACACTGCCGACACAGTGCCGTTGCCCATATAGGCCCTCTTGACTCGTTCGGTGGTACACACCGCTGTAGCCGCCGATGTGATCGTTCATACCGCTCCCATCCGTGTACCTACATGTAGTGGCTGGCTCACTGTCGACGCTGTACCGGTGCCTCGCCTGTGATTTTTCGACGCTCTCTTTGATGATTGCTTTCCGGCTTATTCACCCTTGTCGGACGACATGCGGGATGATTGTTTCTATTTGCTTCATGTTAAATTCTTGTTGGTCCATCCTGTATGGACTTCTGTATCGCCTTTTGTGGGGTTACCTCTGCCTTCCGTCCTTCTTGACCGTTCACGCCATATTATGGTTCCTGCCTTCATGGTCTAATCCCCCGAAGCCGATTCTCCTAGTGACTCGGCTTCATGCTTCCAGATCTGGCGCTCCATGGGGAGAATATGTATTCTGACTTCCAAAGCCGGGGCTTACGGGGTTTGAAGGCACTAGAGATTATTCCAGCCGCGTGTACCTGTAGGTTTTGTAATTGCTCTGATATCTTATTGGATTAAACATTTATCGCGTTCCTCAGTTCGTATTTCAACATGCAGAGCACGCAGGCATGGTCTGTGGTACGGCCACTTCTCAATAGATCTTTCTCATATCTTAAGAAGTGAGGGCCCATTTTGAGCTACCGAGACTACTCAGGGCGGAAATCGTCTTCGTCACCTTCCGCCGCACCTCGGCTGTATGAGGCTCCTATTGCATCGCAGTGTCCATGATGAGCCCTAGGTATTTGCAGGTCGGCTTCACCGGGATCTAGCCTTATATCGTATGCGGTGACTTCGTCAGGAGCATAAAGGGAAACAGGGGAAAGGGCCACTAGCTTCGAAGGTGATCAAATTACAGCGGTGACTACTTCCATATGATAGGTCGCGGCAAGGCAGCAAGGCCAAAGCCGTATTCTCGTTCGTGATGGACCTAGGAGATACCTGGACGGACCCGAAGGATTGCGAAAGTAGCACAATACAGACACTGTATGCTGTTCATGTGTACAGCAGAAAGACGTTCTGTCGAGCTTGATACTAAGTTCGATTGCTTGCCACCGATTTATTTATACGTATTTGATGACTGTGGCTGACTGCGTCACCACCTGGGGGGCAAGGATACCCGCATAATCCCAGAATTCCACAGGTACTGCATTGCTCGCATACCTTCCTCAAACCTCCGGCTTCCTTCCATAAACCGAGCAACTAATAATACATCAGCATGTAAAACAAAGGTCAAAAGGCGGGTCGCGTACATTGGCCAGTAGGCATGGATGTTTGGATCATTCAACTCCTTCCTCACACTAGCCAGAAGAACATTGACTTCCTGAATAGTCCAATCAAGGCCCCTCGTTAACGGTGCGAAAGTGAACGATTCAAGAGCAAGCCTTGTGTTCTCATTATTCCACGCTCCGAGCTCCTTGTAGTGTTCGTCCTTGGGCCAGCAGTTCGGTGGCCACTTGAAACGAGTTTCAACAATATTGGTGAATCCAACCTTGTTCATGATATTCTTCAATTCCTTGGTTGGTATGTAGGGGCGGCCCAATTTTTCTGCTGCTTCACGTAGAAGATCACACCATTTCGACAGTGCACGTTCTTCGGAAAGGGTACCGTCATCAGACTCCATGAAAGCATCACCGTCTTGGAGTTCGACGTAGCCGCCCGGGGTGAGGTTCCTAGTCAAGTTAGGGGCTAACTTATGGCCAATACGGGACTTCGAGTGGACGTTACTCGAAAATCTTGCGTAGGTAATCCTCCCAGTTCTGAATGCTCATGTTCATCATCCTGCTGTGGATGAAACTAAACGGCTGAGAATAATTCCAATCCTCGTCAATGTCGTCGATTTGGAACTCAATATTGGGAAGGACACTAGTCAACTATCAGTAACCATTTTGCTCTCAAAGAGTAGCTCAGACGGTACAGGTCAGGCTGAATGGCAGAGAGGTCGATCCCGACAACCTATATAATGTCAGCTATGAGCATCCTCAACTCTGAAATACCTCATTTTACCTCTGCCTCGGGATGTTCATCCCCAAATTCAATCGCCCAAATACCGGTACCAGTGCCTACGTCGAGAATTCGTTCGACCTTGGAACCAGGTAGGTTTGGTGGGGCAAGACCGAGTCTGTTGTCGAAAGTTATGAGAAAGAGTTGGTGCTGTAAGTCTAAAAGATTTTGGCATCAGAACTAGACGACAGGTGAGATATGTAAGCTTACCTAGCCTGTCATTCTCTTGCTCGTCGTTGGGGAGGTTGTATTCTGGAGTTGGCATGTATTAGTGGGTGTTGTCTCTACAGCAAGATACGTTGACTAACTTCCATCCTTGAATCGATGATACGTTCTCCCGTTTTCGTGGCGGTAGCCAAGCATGGAGCTCCCCAGGCTTGCGGTTGATGACGCTGTTTCCTATCATCAGGGTTTTGGTCAACAATCTGATCTCTTTTCGAAGGATAACGAGCAAGAGACTACTCATACATCTCCAAGACAAGAGTCTTGATCGGTATCATCCTAGACTCAAGGTTAGCTCATGCTTGCACTGTTCGTAGTTGGGATTGCACATTATCAAAGGGAGCTGCAATGACATCTCCGTTGGTTGCTTCCATTGTGTTGAATCTGAATTGTCTTAAGACGCTTGTGTTGTTCCCTTCGTCAACGAACAGGGTTGAAGGCTGGACGAAGCATTGCAGTCAGAATATCCTCACAGAGAGGCGGCAAGTCAGCGAGCTTTTAATACCTCACCCCCTTTTTTGCCAAGCTCGAGGAGGAGCTAATTACCTCTAGGCTAGACCAGGTTGTTCTCTCTCATCTCAGCAGATGCTCCGCCGGAGTGTTGGACAGGGTGTTGGGCCAGCAACTATACAGCCATCGCATGTTCTCCATCCAATCCCATATACTTGCAGACGACGAGGTCTGTGTCTTCCTGGGGAAAGCTCTACTCCAAGTGAAACCGAGCTAATCAGTCATTGAAACTTGAGGCGTGTTCGGTCCGCATAGAGTATCAAAATGAATCTTTGGTGGCGGCTTGGTGTCCGCTTACAAGCCAGCTACGGGGATCCAACGGGACAATTTGGGGCAACACGTCACAATATCTCCCTTTCAATTACAGACGGAAGCATGCATGATGTCGGCATCTTGTTGAAGCTGCGACAGGTTTGACAGCAGTCCAAGGTCAAAGGATCGACCAGGTGAATGGTGTTGATGACGAAAGCCAAAGCCCTTGCGGTGGTGCAGTACCCAAATTTGCCGTTCGCTACAAGAGTTCAGACTCTGAGGTGAGTAAGGTGCATCTCGTAGACTTCGACGGTGGTCAGGTTTTGCTGTAAGAATCTCAAGATGTATTATTCTTACGCTTAATATAAATCAGTTTCTTTCTGCGCTTCCATAACAAATTCTAGATACCTTCTCCCCCCTTCCTCCTCCCACTCAACTGATATCCTAAGCTCAGCAACATGAATTATCAACACTTGCTGAAAATCGACGACTGTCAGATTGCCATCTTTCTTTCATCTGCCTACTGGCGCAGGAAACAATTTGGGTGCTTTTACTGCACTCAAACAGGGCTGCCGCTTCCGAAAGCGTCGCCATTAAGCATGCCCCAATCGATATCGTCATCATCACTGTCATCACTCGCATCTGCCAACCAACTTCTGCCATGATCCTTCTTGAAGCATTCTGCCTGATGGGCAACTGAAGGTGAAGAAGGCTTAGAAAATGAACAACAGGACTGGAGGTTTCTCTCAAACTTCCATAGAATTGTTGCCATGACTCGTACAGGGTCTTGTTGAAGAGCTGTCAGGGAAGCCGTAAATCGCAATTCAGCAAGACACTTGGTAAGGAAAACCGCCACTGCATCGTCATAGGCTTCACTCGGCCAGTGCGCAACGTCTGATAGTGCGGCCGCTTGAAAACGCCGCAGTTGGCATAGCATTGCCTGCATCGTCATACCTTCAGGGGTCTGTTGATCCGAAAACTCCGCTTCAAGAACAGCATAATCTCGCAGTTGAAAATGCGCTTGAAGGTCATGAAGACGTAGTTCGAGCCATTGAGCGTTAGTATCGTATCGCTTGCGCGGCTTACTGGTCAACAATTCGGTAAAGGTAAGGAGAGACCGTGTGTAGACCTCAACGCCATATTGATCGAGGTATTGCACATCCCAGAGGTCAAATGAGTTTGAGGGCTTCGTCTGATTGAAAAGTCCACAGGCCAGCAGTGCGTTGTGGTTGAATCGAATCAGCAAGTGATTCAAAGGAGGAGTGTTGCTCGGAAACAAATCGTCGTTGAGCGAGAGAGTGACCGGTGCGTATCTAGTTTCGTCGCCAACTTGACGGCCGTAGTTCGCACGCGAGAGGGCAGTGTTCTTGCCCTCAAAATTGACTGGTTGACGGGGAGAAGAAACTCGTCCGAAAGGCCTTGAATGTGGTGGCCTATCATCCAACAGTTCTCCCATCCGGGTTGAAGACATGGGAGCTGTCAGTGAGCATGATTGTATCTCGCCGCAGCTTAGGGGAGTTGTGGCGCCCTGAGTTGGGCTGTTTGGCGGGGCAGTCAGGCCAGCAGTGTTGCTTGTGGCCTCAGCCATTGTAAAAAAAAATGAGGCAAAAGTATTGTTACAGACAATAACTTGAAAGGGGTTTCCAAGCTGCATTCTAAGGATCAAGTCTTTCAGTATTTATCGAGAGCGTTATATCACTGCTGGTCAAGGAGACTACCGGATGCGTGATAGCAAGCCCGGAGCCCGTTCGTCAGGGGCTGATTTACTTGTGCGCCTGTCCGAAATGATCTGTCTGCACTACCGTCCCGGGTCCGCTGAGGTGCACTCGGTTGCATACTAATGGACGTGTCATTATCCCCGGCAGCCAAAAGCAAACAGTTGTTTAAGCCAGCCACTGCTGCATTAACCTGCTTAGTTAGCAGACACCTCTTTGTCCCAATGAGCCGCTATCCCATCCTTCCCCTCGAGCTGATGCAGTGCCTGCACAAGACTGGATGTTTAGTGTTGAGACAGTGCGGCTAAGGTAGTCTGATCTGCTGGTGGCTAGGATGTGGATACTATGTAAGGAGCTGTGCTCCTCTCAGACACATGTGACGTACATCTAACAACAACATAATCAACCCATTTTTGCTTTATCATTCTGCATCAAGCCCACACGACACAAGTCGTTGAACAAGCTGACTAGGTTGTGGTGTGTCGCACGTAGTGTGCTTAAAAGATAGAAGGTCGGGCCATTACTATTGAGCAGCATTAGTCAGTTGATTGATTGTTATTTCTTTATTTCTTTTTCGTCTGGGGTATTCCATTCCGCAGAGTTGCTTAAAGCATACAGCTTGATTACTAACGGAGTTGTTTCCTGAGGCCGTGAAGATCATGCCTACCCTGCGACACTTCCCTTCAGCGAGTGTGGTCGGTAGCCTCCTTTGCTACGAGACCAAGTATACTTCTAGTGAACCGCCAACTTGCCGGTCGACATGTAAGGAGTGAGTACATCACTGCATGAGCTTTGCATTGTGATAGTCACGCATAAGATAGGTGTTGTCCTAACTGGGATTTGCCTGGGTTGTGAGATAAGGTGGCACATAAAGTGGGTGCGACACAAGCTGGTTACTACACAAGATACGTATTGCACAGTTGGTGTCCTCTAAAAAAATATCTTAGGTGCTCAGCCAACGCAGGGTCGGCCAGAGTTCGGCCGGTTCCGGCTTGCTTCGCTTCACTATAGAGGTAACCTGCGGAAGATTGGATGCAATGGAGTACAGTCTTGGCCCCACACTCGACTGATGAGCTAGACACCGAAGACCACAGTTCCCCTTCAATCCTGTCCCCACAACGGGGATGCACCGAGGTCATGGGATTTGAGCGGGGCTCGTCCAGTGAAATGGTCTTGGGCCACGTCATCATAGAAAGATTATCGCTCAAAACATCCCTCCTTCTCTGCCTTCATTTCACTTCACTTCACTTCACTTCACTTCACTTTACACACCATCTTCTCTTCTTTTGCAAAGTGATGAAAGTCTGGGTAACATGCAAGGTCGTCGTCCAACGCATGCTTCCGGAATTCACTCAGCGACAGGGGATCAGTCGCTTTTGTTCGTACCTGGCCAGTCCACACCATCGATGAATATGTGTGCCATCTGATTAATCGAGCCATGATTTAGCTGCCTCTTGCTAAGAGAAACGTTGCCGGGCGTTTTCACTTCCAAGGTCTAGACAGCGCATCTTATGTCCTAGGTAATGACGTCTAAAGACTGATTGCTCAGACCCAATGCTGTATCGACATCGTTCTGTTCGGCATTGCTGTTAGGTGTGGAAAGATATACGATACATACTTAATACTTTTGACAGTACCCTCAAGTTCGATTTGATGAATGTCTAAATAGCCGAGTTGAATATGAACGCAGGTCGAAGGCGTCCCCTAGTTTGAATTCCATATAAGATACAATCAGGCTACTGCGAGCGTGCCGGTCTTCGGAGCGTCTTTAGTGTCTTTATTAATTCTCTTTAGTCAGTTCATTGGAAGAGTGTTGCTGGTAACATAGAGCCTCACATACAAGCGATGCGTCTTGGACAGCGGAGCTCCATATAATACAATGCGCACTGCACTCAAGGGACCTGCGAAATACCAGTGACGTTGTTCACTGCTTAGTTGAACATTGCCCTCTACCGAAAAGAAGCCAACGTGTTGTTTGATCGATCAACACAGTATTTGCAAGCCACAGTCACACCTTCATCTACAGCACAAAATATCTAATATCTGGCGCAAGTTCTCGAGCATATTAGGGGTAACTGCTCTGAGAAGCGGATTCTGAGGGACAAACGTTGTGGAAATACCATGACAATTGTCAATTATAGAATGTTAGAAGGAAACCAAGACACTGATCAAACTTGTGCTTGGATGTATTGATGCAATTTTACGGCTTTTAGAGTTTGATGTACGGGACTCCAAGGGCACACTTCTCTTTCAATCTTGTAGGAAAGGGCTCATGTGTTCGATTCGAGCAACAGACAGGCGTTGTTGTAGAAGTCCAAAGTCATTGATATGTTTCACTCTAGAGTACAGAGTGGGGTGTCTCTTAAATAGTGTTGAGTACAGGAAAAGCGGCTTTATTGGCTTCTCTATGTATACAAGCACAACTTGATACGATCGAGGGAGGATCCCAACATTTAACACACAAGCATATAGATTCGCCAAATCATAAATCCAGAACTACTCTTAGGGTAGAAGGTGTCAATTTGGTGAGTGAAGCTCAGAGTCATGACTGCATATCGCTCAGCTCGTTATCACGTTCTCACGCTCTGCCAGCGTCAAAGTTGCGCACAACGTACTGACGCAGGCCGTAGGCTTCATTCCATTTCTTCCAGAGTAGCTTATTGTTTAGTGAGGATTGCCAAACGAGACTGTAGCTAACTATCGTGGACGAATGTTATTCTGCTGGTTGATGTCCACGCTCTTAAGCAACTGTTATGCCTCCAACAAGTTCCATACTCGCGTCGCCATTAACCGATATTGAGCGATGGTAATCCCTGAGTCTCACATCGTGATCTGACCGCGGCTTCTCCCGCCCCCTTTATGTCCTCTCCCGTTCGGGTCCTGTTGAAGTCGAGAGATACTTGAAGCCTGGCCATATCCGTAATTGGAGAATCTCTGATTTCTTGTCTTCCGACACTTTGATACCCGGTCGGCGCCGCGACGATTAAGCTGAGGCTTTGCATTTGGGGTAGATCTGGATGATGTATTGTGTGATCGTAGTGGCACCGTCTCAGTCATCAATGCAGATGCGAATGGTGAGTCAGTCCTGGAATTTTGACTCTTTGATAGAGTGGTAGGTTTCTTGTTGCGTGAAATGCTGTCAAGAGACACCCCGGGGCTAAACTCAAGGTCAAACGGCGTGACTCGAAGGGAATGGCGTGGCAATGTCTCTTGGGGATATCGTGGTATTATATAGGAGCCAGAACCCGGTATAAAGGACGAATGTTGACTCCATGATTGGGGTGATATGACATTCGTGTAACGATCCAGTCAACTCTGGAATCTGGTGATTGTCCATTGGCGTCATCACCGTGCTTGGCTAAAAGAAATAGGAAGAGATCGCGAAACCGAAAGTTAAAGATAAAGACAGAGCTTCAAATTAAAGGCTCTGCCATAAGATTTATATGCTTCCCGTTACCACGGGTTAAAAGCGTCCCCCCCCCCCCCCTTTTCTTTCACCCCGGAGCGCTAAGCACTCTGCCTTGGAGCTAAGCGAATCAATCGAAACGTTTCATTTGATCCTTTCCACTCACCATTACATCGTGTAGGATTAAGAAATTGACTACGCCTAGGGAATCTTTTCGGACAAGTCCCGACTACTCTGGTTTCATCGTAGGTTATTTGCCCTTATGTGGAATAGTGTCTGCTAAATAAAGCGGAACCATGCAGCATGTCCAGCCTCTGAAGTCCATACGACATCGAAATGCCTCAACACAAGAACGTCCCTGGAACATAAAAGAAAATGCAACATACCCGCCGCCGATACGCTGAAGTTCTTGGAAACAACTAACCCCAAAGTAGATACTGTGAGTAAAGAACAGAGCACCTCGGTGCTGTCTAGCGACTAGGAGATGTAGGGACGTTAATACTCCCATGAAAACATGCGTCGGGCATGGACGAGAGTTGGTGTATCGCAACACGTTTCGTCGGGAGTTAGAAGAACATCAAGCGTATACGTATGAAATTGCTTGCAAGGCATCGTAGTATCCGCAGTAATCACTGTACCGAGCCAGGTCGATGGCCCCCAATCCGTTACAATCGTCGAGTCAAGTACATCCCCCTTTTTCGGACTGCCCCCCACCACGGCTATCTTACCTGGATGCGCCCTGTCAACCCAACGCCAGATGTTTACCCACCCTATAGGCTGCCGAGTGGCTGTTGTATCTGGGAAGACGCAATCGTCCTACTACATTTCGCAGCCTTGGTTCTTAGTGATTCAACGATGAGGAGCCGGGGTCGGAAGCGCGTGCTGTATCTGCAGTTGTGGCATCGCACTGTTGAAGAAACAGATGATTTATGGCGACGAATACCAACAAGGCACGACCTAAAATATGCTTCGCCACATCCTGTAGTTGTGATGCTTGCAAGCCTCTCGGAAGGTTTACGGTCCTCGTCTTGTTTCTCAACCGCCTACCGGCGGAAGTCCACGTACTCCTTGTGGTCTTTAGGGGTTCGATGCGCGATGTATATCCAAGATCGATATCAGCTGTAGCTGTAGCTTCCATCTCGCCTTTAGGCGCAATAACCACAAACGACGCTTTGTGTATCCAATCCTCCGGCGCTGCATCTCAAACAATCGAGCCGAGAGTACATAAAATCAGTACAGGACTAACACGACGAGGCTGTTGACAGTTTTGAGACTGATGCAGCGGCTTACGGTCAACTCGATCAAACTGGCCTGCAGCCTGAGCATTTGGTCGAAGTTCAGAATGATGCTTAGCACAGAGAACATATGGCGCATAAATATTAGTCACATCCGCCCCCCACACTGTTGCCATAGCGGGTAAACGGTCATAAAGGTATAAAAGCAGGGTCGGTCTCCGTATATATTATGTAGCAGAAACTCGCTAAGAGGACAACATCAATATATCACTTGTTGGCTCCGAAAGACAAGATTTCAGGGAAGGGTTACATTGCTAAGGCATTGCGAACTATCGAGATTAACCTTTTCTCGGTAGCATTGACCCCAATCATGACCCGGCTACTGTTCTGTGAACAGGATCGGTGTTTGATATTTGGAATAATAAGGCCAAGTAACTGACAGGTTGTTCCGGTAGGAAAGATGTGCCCGGCTTCATGAGAATACATTGCCCAGCCTCCCAGCGATGTTTCCATGTTCTGTCATGCACAACGAGATCCAGTGAGACCTGGCATACAGCAACAGTTGGGTCAACTACAGGTATAAGAACCTGGACGTGGTTATCCGGTGTGGGGAGGCATCCTTTGTCGTGATGTATAGCATATCGTTGACTGAGGCGATGTTCCCCTTGTCTAAGAAGATTTCGGCTGGTCTGATGGATAAGTAGATTATCAGAGGAAAAGACGAATTTAACCTTACCAAGATTTCCCACAATACACCTGTTAGACGATCTTTATCGTCGGGCCATTGATAGCAATACATATCAGTGTTCGATGGAACATGCGGTGGCATGGGGTTATACCCACGAAGTTCTGTCGCCAGTTTTGATGTGGCCGGTAGCAGGCTTTCGTGTATTCCAAAGACTTCAATGGGCCACAATAGAAGGCGAGGAAGCACGGTTAGGCCTCGAATTGTACTCTTGAAGATGCAATATTCAGCCGGACTATGGATCGTGGTACCAAATGCATTCTGGATGCTGGTAAGGCTGTGGAGAATCGTTGGTCATTGAAATAAACATGCTATGTAGATCTTACCTGAGTTCGGGGAACAAACGGTGGACCAGGAAGGGAATGGAAAGTGGCAGAGATCCTTGAATTTCGACGGGAGGCTTCTGGATTGAAAAGCAAGTAACGAATCTTTCTTGTTGGGGTCCGTAAAGACGCAGGTGTGATATCTGCATCGGTACTAAGTCGAACATTGTTAGGAAGAGAGTAATGTAAAGTGTTTCCGTTTTTTTGCGGGCTTTCTTCTCGTATTTAACATGAAAGCAATAAATAATAAAACTTACTGTAAAGGACAAGTTCAAAAGCGCGGTGCAAGAGACCCTTCAAAAATAGGTCATCGAGGGCTTTGACAAACTTCACTACTGAGTCCATGTATATGTCCAACATATTGTCCTTAAGATTGAGATTGTCCAGGCACTCTCGGAGATCAGGGTATACCGTTTTCTTCTGGGAGGAATCGCCATGAAGGATCACGTAACGACTTGCTAGGTAGACAGTCTTGTAAAGCTGAGACTTCTTTTCACCATCAAGGAGATCTTCTAATGTCTTCACCATTTCCGCCGGGGTGCTGAAAGCATGATTCTGTCTCGCTAAGCGCCAGTCCTCCTCGTCCTTTGGCACAGCCCCAGCAAGTCTGCCCCAGGTCGGTTCATGGGTGCGTCGACGGGCACGGTCCTGGCCAGGGGCCAGCTTGAAATCAACCGTACTAAACGATCCCACGGATGGGTTCCCGTAGTCCCGGTGGGTTGATGAGTCGCTCATTTTGTAGCATTGAGTGGATGTTTGAGGTGTTTTTTTTACGCAGGGGGGCGTGGAAGAAAAATGCCTCATTTCCAAATTGACAGGCCAAATCCATGCCCCACCTGCTGCCAGGAGCGATGTTTCAAATTAGGAAGTCAATGTGGAAGTCACCAATCAAATCCCTGTGGATAACGCCAATCCGTATCAGGCAGTCAACGTGGAAGTCACCAATCAAAGACCCTACTGTCAGCCGCTATTTGCTAGTAGAGGCGCTCAATCTAACCATTTTGCAAGGTTTACCTTGTCGGAGATGGTCAAAGATGTGACGGTCGACCCGGGAGGCTGTGCTTCTACCCTCCGACATCACATCAACACTAGATCAAAACAGCCATCAAAAGGCTGAAGCGACTTCAAAGGAGTTCACGACTTAGCGAGCCAGCCACTAGGTGATGGCTCCTCGCTATAGCTCCTCAGTACCAATCGATAAGAAGCACTCTGGTCTAGGGGCGGGTTCTCGTAATAGATGCGGCTAACCGTCACACCAGGGCAACTTCAAGACGTTCGGACTGTCCAACAGGGGGTGCTTCCAGCCGAAACTAGAGCCGACATTCCCTGTTGGTCGCTGGGGTTGCACCGTAGAAACCTAGCAATGGATGGTCTGCTATTCTTCTCGCCAACAGGTAAGACACCATGTAAGAATTGTACAAGAGGTTTCATAAGCCACCTTGTGGGTCAACAGTAAAATAATTGTCCATTCGCTGCATTGCTTCTTCCCGCTGTTGAGCATTCCCCTATAAATTCAACATCTTTACGCCATTCCAGACCCGAGACTCTCAAATAAGAACCACAGCGCTGAATGAGAGTCTTGACAACGCACTTGGTCTTGGGCTCACAAAACAGTATCTTCTCAAACCCATTCGACACAACTGCAATGATGTTGGCACACGAGTATGAGACACCGATGGACAAATCACGGCTTATACAAACTGTCTCGTTGGCTTTGATGATGATTTCCATCTTCTCCGTGCTACTTTGTTTCACTGGGCGCGTCATGTCAGATGCGGGAGTAAAATGGCCGAATCTCTATACGCTTCATGACCTCCTCCTAATTATATCCACGGTAGTTTCCTTGCCCTATGCCTTATTCATGGAGGCTCCCCATCGTCCTGTCACGAATGCACTTACTGAACTACTGGCCACAGGCTCTAATGATCCCACAATCGATTATAGTGTCACTATTTGGAGCGGCCAATGGACTGGGTAAACCCCACGATGTTACGCCTTCGGAGGAATCTCACGCCCTGCAGGTAAGTAACCTTCCTCACACATCGACCCCTTCCATTTCAACTCACAGGCGACTCTGTCAAAGGCTCAATACACGTCTGATATTTTTTTCATCGCCTCGTTATCTGCATCGAAGCTCTCGGCCATTGCCATAATACGTTTTTTGGAAGATCATACCCCAGAGACCCAAAGATGCGTGATGATCAGCATCATCTTGACTGTCATTTGGGCAGTTTTCTCCACCATAGGGAGGAGCTTCAGTTGTCCACTGCCAAGATTCTGGGATTATCTCGACGGCCAGTGCGACAGGAATATTGTATGCATCCTAGTTGAATCAATCTGCGGTGGTCTTTTTTCTAATTTTGATTAATAGGTTATTTACCTGATGATTGGTGCTGATGCTTTGCATATTGCCACCGATTTACTCGTCACTGGAGTATTCGTGAAGATCTCCGTGTGTCTACAGATAACTTTGCGTCCTAAACTTAAACTCATCAGCCTCTTCCTCTGTCGCATCATGTACGTTTATAGTTAAGCCCTACATTAATGCGAAACAAACACAAATGTACAGGACGACATGCTAACGGAGAGTAGGTCTTTACTGCCTGCTATATGCCATATTTACTATCACAAGCGCGCGATGAACTCAGAGAACCCTTTATTTGACATCTGGATTTCAGTAGTTCTGGTTCAGATAATGCAATGCATCGGCATTATAACCACATGCATTCCCCTGCTCAAACAGCTCTTTCGGAAACTCAAACATGGCAAGAAAGTTGGCGACAGACATGTCGGGTCCAGAAGCAGCCGCCATCATCCCCAATCAACAGACAGCCTCGATTATGGTCTTCAGGCTTCAGGGCATGCGCCTGTGGGTAATCGTGTCACATCGAGCCAGGAATCTCTTGTGTAGTCTAACCCAGGCGTTGTGGTCAGAGCAACGAGCTACCTCAGTCCCCGACAAAGCCCAACCCGCCATCTGCTTCACATACAGTTTCTTATGTCAGTAACCTACAGGGAGATAATTATTGATATAACCACAAAGACATTTTCTAAGTCTGGCAGAACAAGCATGGCTTCTTTAAAGGTTGATATCATATTTTTCCTTGCCTGGGTCGCTTAGAATATGCCATGAAGCTCCATACATATTTCAATCAAAAGAAGAGAACATTTCCTACAGCAAGCGAATGCAGTAGGTAAGCAGACGAAAGTTAGATTGTATTCATCCGATACCGGCTCCACTGCTAGTATTCAGTATGTGGATATGAGAATGGGTAGGCAGGTCTCATCTCTTTGTAGCATGGTATTGAAGGGCATTCACTTCAACATGGGAGCAACGCGATATTTATGCACATATCACCACTAAGATTTTATACACAAAACGGGCTCTGTTGGGTCGCACTCGACTCGTCATCAGATCAATCCAAGTACCAATTTCGCGTTTTCAATAATCATCACTAGCCAAATATGGTAGTTGTGGCTGTGACCGTATGGCGATCGCTTCCTGTGTTCGTCACGTTTGATGTGATGTTCATCACCAGGACAAGCCGGATCGTACTAGAGAAGGAATAATCAGCCTAATGACCCCACTTCTTGCCAACTACCTAATTACCTGATTACCAATGACAGGGTGTGTAAGTTTTGTCACGCCTTCGTACCTTTCATCTTACCTAAAACCACCGGTCAATGATGTTGAACTATTATATTTATAAAGTGGAACTATACCCGCACTACCTGGTGGAACTTCTAGACCGTCAATTACCCTTATTTTAACTAATATGTATTACCAATCGCTTCAACTCCGTCTCCTCTTCCCTAGGCTGGTGATCTTCTCCCCCAGAAGGTCAATACAGCTTAAGGGAGGAGCTTCGTGAAGCGATTAAACCTTGGACAAAGTCTCGCAGTTATGCCTTCTCTATTCAACGACTAAGAATGAAAATAGAAGGGGCGAGACTGTATTCAGCTGTGGTAAAGGCGCAGGGCGTATGCCCGCTCCATCAGATAACAGGAAAAGGGAGACTCGACGCTCTACCAATTCTCTATTGCTGGAGAGGAAGAGCGACACACAGGTGTTTTGCACATCAGGCTTGAGTCGGATTCAATTGCTACGCAGCAGGACATCTACAAGTGCATTGCAGCGGGCAAACGTGCTCCTGCTGAAGGTCAGAGTCACATACACGCCTTTGCCGAGGCTCTCAACAGTCAGGGCTTTTGGAGTTATATATGCCTCGATGAAAGTAATACTGTTACATCCGGTATATTCTCACATCCCAATTCGCTTATATACGCCAAATCGTACCTAGAAGTCCTTATTATGGACTGTACATATAAGACCAACAAGTATAAGATGCCTGTTGATATCGTCGGCATTGATGCTTGTCAGAAGATCTTCTGTGTTGCATTTTCCGTACTTAGTGGAGAGGAAGAAGAAGACTTCGCCTGGGCTCTCTCTCGATTGTAGTCCCCCTTCGAAGAGTATGATATACCACATCCATCTAGGTCTTTTGTTAAGGAGTCAGTGTTGGCGTTACTATCGCAGCTTGGTCGGGACAGTGTATCAGAAGCTACCATAATTAGGCGGCTGCTGATCAGGTTCGGTTTGTCCTTAACTGCCTTGATATCCTCAACTTTTCCCCTAAGCCAGGTCCTCTTATTGTCTTCTTGTATGTCTCCTAGTTTTTGAAACCTATGTCGGGCTATTTTGGCCTGTCCTCACTCGCACTAATGTTTTCCACTAGACTGTCGTTGTTGTCCCCCGTTGTCGCATCGACTTTCTTGGCTTCTTTTTCTAGCCCGTGCCTCTTCTTTCCTGGCTCGGCCGATCTTTGACGGGCGGCAGCCATTTTTTCGCCAATCCCTTCTCCTTCTCTTTGCCATGTCCTACTTTAGACTTACTGCCATCCTTTCTCGCTCTAACTCTTCACTGATCTGGTCATGTTCTGCTTTCTCTTTTCTACAACTCGTCTTAAGAGAGTTTCGCGCCTTTTTTGCAGCTTCATAGGCGCTCTAGACCATTTTGAGGTTATCAGCCTTAAACGAGGTTTGTCCGAAGACTGCTCCCAACACGGAAATTCAGGGGTGAGCATAACAAGGCAAGATCATAATAAGTCACAAAATGGCAATGCTAAAAGTTCGAGAAATACATGGCGTGTTTATGTAACAACGGCCGATAGCCCTTGTAGTACTCAAATAACTTGGGCTGTTCGCTTTGGAAGTTTACAGGATCGATGGGATAACTGATTGTAGTAATGTATTATTCCAGTGCCCAGCAGCAATACCCAGGCAACCCGGGGTTTCTACCGACTATCTCCGAAATCTACATGCTAAGTTCCACGACTTGCGGGTATTAGCTCAGCAGGGGCTAAACGACTCGCCCAACCCTTAAAAGAATGATTACCCCTTTTCTCTAGTCAAAATTGTATTTCTCCTCAATTCTTTCTTATATTTTATCCGACTCTTTCAATCAAATAATTATGCAACTCTTTGTCCGTCCCAGCTCCGCTGCCTTGTCTGATCAAAATGTACCGTTATTCGATGAAAAGAAACTTATGGATCTAAATCAATCCTTCTATATCTTGGGAGAAGTGTCTTCACAGCAAGAGACTACATCGCCCAAAGATACGAACACCACATTGTTTGATGATATCACATCGGCTCAGCCACCAGAGGCCACATCGTCTTATGGAAGTCATGACAAACGACGCACAAATTCATCGAAAGGGTATAGGTCTTCAAGTCAATGGATGAAGGATGCTTATTCTGTCCGCGGGAGGAGAACGAACGACCAAATCTCCCATCGGGTCTATCGTCTGCCAGGAACTTCGGGTTCGAATCTCAAGAAACTTCGGCGGCGGCGTAAAGGACTCAGGGGAGTAGTCCACAAACAGAGATCATCGACCGATGTAATCCGCAACTTGATTTTGCCTTTGTCGTCAAAGAGGCATCAAAGACCTCTAAGAGCCTCTGCACTACACCTACGCGCCCAAGCTCCCAGGAAAGAATAACTCTATTCACACTCTAACGGTAAAAGGTGGAGGAGGCTTGGCATGCCCAACGACATTCTAGCTTGAGCCCAGAGCTTTAACCATCACGGGGAATAATATAGGGGCAGGCGCACAATCCGGAGTTGCATTATTGGTCAGATCTGGGAACCGAAAGGCATGCAAATCTTCTTGTCTGCGGACAAGTCATGGTATGGCATCTACTTCTCTGGCAATCCTGCCAATCTGGTCGACTGGGATTTTGATGTGGTTGTGTCTTAAATGCCTTGGAACCTCATTAGCTATGTACCCAAACTTACAAGTTTTGCATATGACGAATGGTAACTATAAGACGTGAATAAATTATTCCACAAGACCCGATGTATCTGCCTATAGTTCATTTCTCAATGATAAGCATTCTTGACCTCATGTAGTCATGCCTAACTTCTCCAAACTCGAAAAATCGCTCGACACCGCGGCGTGCTTGTTTGATATATTTTGCCTCGTAACTCTGTTGAAGGTTGCTCTCGGCTTTCTTGGCAGTCTACTTGCTTAATAAATAGGTACCGCATCGATAATCTGATCTATCAAATGGCCAGTTTCTCCCCTACTTCGAACCAACTGCTGGTTCTGCCATGATCAAAGTAGCGCTGACAGGACACCTTCGATGTTCATGGTAAGTCTCGAGGTATTACAATTTTTCGCTTAAGGAATCGTCTTGCCATCTGTGTTTTTGCCGACGATGTTTTTGCATATTTCCTATTTGTCGGGTAACATAGCAACAATCATTGCACCGAAGACCACCATGTTTTGGTGCTTCAATAAAAGGGAATGCCTTAGTTTCTGGCGGCGAGAATCGAAAGCACAGCAGGCTACCTTGTTCTCTGAGTAACCCTAGAATAGTGCTGACTACGGAGATGACCTCCTTCTTCTCGTCTGCCGAAAAGCTGGATTAGTTACAAAAGAATAGCCGGACTTCGCTATTGGCAGCCGGTCTCAAAGGCTCCTCAGGTCCGGGTTGGCCGGCTCCCAGTCAAATATCAGCCGCTGGCACTGAATGGTAGCTTGCCTCAGAGCTTCGCGGGTAAGGCCACGGAAAGTTGTCATAGACAAGTCCAAGCATCTATCCCAACATAAAACTTTGTGGGCCTCACTCCAGTGAAAGTGATGGACTGTTCCTTCGCTTCGACTCAACGTACGTCAATAGGACAAGAGACTGAGAAATTCCCCAAGGGGGGTCATGATGCCATTACACATCTTTTCTGTGAGGATGGGCATCAGTCTCCTTAGATGCCCATAGGAGGGGCTAGCTGGGATTACCGCATACGCAGGAGGAAAACGTGGTAAAATCATCTTGAGGAAGATCAAATATGTCCAGCATATCTTTTTCGATGGTAAGGGCGTGGACTGGCGAAGGCCAAGATACTCGTCGCCTTTTGGCCTTGAAAGGCCTCGCACGGCACTAAAATATGCGAGTAAACAAGAGACAAGAGCTTGCTGTTCCATCTTTAAAGTCCTCGATAGCCACACTGTAACAGAGTTCAAATATGCCATCGCCACAAGGATCTACCTCGGAGCCTTGATTCTCAAGAAGTGCAGGGGATTGGTTTTCTGTTACTGACTCCTCATCAGAGTAACTAGATTTCTGCTCCCATCAAGGGTTGTTCTTCTTTTCGTCGTCCCTGATTCCACCGGCGTCTTTGTAAGCACTCCCATCCCCATCTTCGCTGTGTTCTTCTTCCCCTCCTACTTCTTCGTCTTCATCACATCCTTCTATACGGAATGGACCTGTAGGTAGTCGATTTCCCCATAGTAGATCTAACGAATGTTACCCCAGCGCTTCACGCCGAGGCTCAGATAAGCCTCGTCCTATTACAGCAAGGACCACAGATTTTGGTCATTGTAGAACTCAAAGCCAGAAACAGAGACAGCGCTTGAGTACTTTCCGATATTGTGATTTGGAGGCCGATGACATGACGAACTCGTAGGGCGCCTTGTAGGGGCGTTTGGAACATCTGCCTCGTTGCCACCTTCGCACGCTGACATCGGTATACGTTCGACAATCCTATTGGAATTTTCTATTATCTTCTTATCAGGGTTAAGCTTGTCTAAGTGTTTTCTAGCAACGTCGGTAATAACGCCCGTTGGCTGCCGCATCTTGGACGCAACTCTTGAATTTCGAACAAAGTCGTTTGTATCGAAGGACCGTAGACTTTAGAACAGCTAACACTAACGTAGATAATTTGCTTGTTTGCTTAAGCTTCCCCAGCGCTCTGTTCACAGCAGCATGTGTTGAACACAGTTGGCTGAGTGTTGTATCGCTGCCTTGAGAAGACTCGACCGTAACCTTTAGTGACTCTGCTGACGAAATGGCGGCGTAGATATCGGGACGTAAAATCTAACCAAAATTCATTGCGAAACCGCTGTAAACCCGTGACGAAATTGATTTTCCGTCAATACCTCTAGCTTAGTTTCCGACCGCAACGATCGACGCATCCGATGAAGCTCTTCGCCAGCCAGCTACTACATGAATTACCTCTTTGCCGCGTGTAGTGTTAGAGAAGCGACATTCAAGATAGTGTTACAAAGACAGCCACCTCAAGGGACGATGTCTCATGATGATACCAGAATTGTCAGAACAGCATTAAAGATTTGTTGCAGGATCAGCAGGTCTTGTATCTTGGCCTCTTCTCTTCAAATATTGAGACGAGGAGGGAGAACGAAGAGCAAGAAGCATACAACACATCTACAGATTAGTCAGAGACATGATTTTCTTGAGGTGGGACGAACTGCAGGATTGCGTGATAGACGGAAGACGTAACCTAACATTCGCAAGCGAAGGAGTCAATGGGAGCTGCTTGACAGCGACAACGAGGTACTTCGTTCGATAGTAGTTAGACGATAGCGAGATAGATAGCTGCTCTCTGGAGCAAACATGACTTGTCTGGTTTTGCAGTGTAAACTAGACCTTGTTGTGATGTTCGCTTTAGAACTGGTCAACCCGATTGGTTCTTTATCAAAAGCGAGGATTTGTTAAGGGAGCTGCCTTCACCGCCTTTGCGCGAATGTACCTATGGGTCGAAGGAAAAAAAAGAGAATCAGAGGACATGAAATTGACGCCTGTGTAAGAGTGACGCCGGTGTAGCCATTCTGTCACGCCGGTGTAGTAATTGCCTTAATAAACACAACCTATCCTAGTCCCACAGTCCAAAATAAACTCTAGTAGAATTGATTATTGCCAGGGTGTAGAGTTGATTTGACATTGTTCTATTATACAGGAACGGCAGTGCTGATCAGAACAGGGGTTTGTCCATAACGCGACGCGTCCTCTCGCGTAAAGTGCTATAAGCAGCGGGGGAAGGGTTATATTCTACTATTAAATAGTCTCATTATTGATCGAAACGCAATTTTCATTCAGATCTTACCATCAAGGACTAAGTCACTATGACGATTACTATGACGGCTGTGAACTTGCAATCTGAGAAATGCAATGCAATTTATCCCTCGTTCTTCTCTCGCCATACCGCCTTCTCGTGTGCCAGGTTTGTGAATTCGTCTCTGTAGTGGATGAGGTTACTATGCATTTAAGAACACGACACCTCGACATACAGGCAGAGCCTCGAAGGGATATGGTAGAGAAGATAAAACAGATTTAGAACATTCTATGCAATCAGCTAATGTAACTAATAATTGTTAGGTAGTCTGCCTGAGATAAGTCTGCTATAGTAACCAGATTATAGGCTATATCTGTATTGACACTGGATCAGAACCCGTTACCCAGATCTCTGACCAGAATCGGCGTCCTGCAAAAGTTGACATATAGCAAGCCCACCATGAAACGCATCTTCGCTGAGTGCTGTTGCCGGATCTGCGTCTGCTTGAATCAGCCTGTGGGCTATAGTAACGTAGCCTTTCTCCGCCGCTATCTGCAATGCTTGCATATCGGTGTTGCTGCAAACTGCACTGGCATCTGCACCGTGCTCTAACAAATGATTCACCTTGGCGAAATTGCCTTGCAATATAGCCGAGTGAAGACAGCAAGGAAGCTCGTCTTGGCCAATTTCAAGCAGCTGATGCATTTTCTTTTGGCTTTAACCTTCAACTATCAAACCCAGGCTTTTCAAATCTCTCAATGATATCAGCAATAAAAATAACCCTTCCAAGGTCAAATCTCAATATGATCAAGGCAGCAGAAGTCAAATAAGGCAACTAAACTCTATCCAAGTAAACACGTAGATGACTCACACAGCCGTACGCATAAAAGCTGGCTCCCCCCCACACCCTCAACCTGATCTACACCACAAGCACACTACCTAGTCAATCGACCCTTGCAGCAGCTGATGCATGCTGATCTTGTTTCTTGTATGGGGCGCAGGATGGAAGCAAGGATCTTGACCAACTCTCACCTGGCTTTGAAAGTCGTCGCACCTGCAATTGAAGGTGTCTCGAGATCGTCTTGCGTCTTCGCAACAGATAGCCCCCAGCAGACACCAGATCTCTATTCCGCATTCAAATTCCCCAGCAGTTTATAACGCCTCGGGAACGTCGGCATGGGCCCCATAGTCAAGGAGGAGTTTAATGGCATCAATATCGTGGTGAAGTATAGCCCAGGCAAGCGAAGACCTGTCGTCCCTGGTATTCGTGAATCGAGGTGTCTGCGGGTTAGCCTATTTGTCCAGCAGGAGCTTCAGCATCTTCAGCCTAAGCGCTGGATTATCGTCTCTACCCCACCAGTTGTGAGGGCACGGCGGCACTCTCACGTCTGCACGAGATTGTATGAGAAATTTTACCATCTCGGCGTCCCCAAACCGGGCGGCTGCTTGGACTGCGGTAAAGCCATTTTCTCCTGCTGGTGCATTGGCATCTACACCAGCATTAACCAGGAGCCTCACCAGAGCTGTACGGCCCCGTGCTGCTGCGGACTGCACAAGAGTCACCCTCGAAGCCGGAATCGATCCTTCTCCATCATGGAACCAGCTCATGAGTTTGGGGAACCAGCTTCTAAATTCAGGAATGTGAATGTCTGCACCCCACTCTAGAAGGAGCTGAACTAGATTCACCGTAAGGGCTTCGCTCAGAAGTTCCTTCTCTATGTCTTGATTCACTGCTAGCTGAAGCGCAGAAGGTATATTGTCGTCCGGTATAGCCCTATTCACCGGGGCACCTAAACGCAAAACGATTTCGACGACGTCAAGACTGCCACTAGCTATAGCAGGTCCAACAGCCGTCTCAAGCATCGTTTCAATATTGCGTCCTAAGCTTGGAGAATGCCATTCGAACATGCTAGTAATATCTGCACCGGCTCTAAGGAGGATCAGGATCAAATGAGGAGACTTCAACACGGCCAAGCCAAGCGGATACGATCTGGTTTCCGATTTTTGGCTTTTGCCCCCATTGATAGTAGGATCTGGGTCATTTCGATACACCCGCTACACACTGCGTTTTCAAGGGCATTTCTGGATAGAGGCATCTCCACCAGCTCTTGATCTCTTTCTCGGGCTTTTGCTTCTCGACCTCGAAGCATTCCAAATACCACGGCATCTTTCCGCGCTAACGTGCTGCGTGTCGTAGTGCTCCTCTGTCGGATCCCACATCATGAGAACGCGACCTTTGTGGGAGTCGAGAAAGTCTTTGAAGACGGAGGGTGAGAATATTGTGTAGGCGAAGCGGGCGAAGAGGTATTCTACTGATATTGTTGATGGCAGTTCATGGACTTCCCGGTTGTGAAATCTTGATGGGAGATCGTTGCTTGGGGTAAAGTTAAAGACATGTCCAACTAGTTGAACAGACTCTTGCTCAAGTTCCCGGGGTTTCATTGGAATATCCGAGCGGGAATTTGATAAGTTACTGCCCAAGGTATCTTGATTCGAATACGATACACCATGATTCTGAGAATGTGCTGTCTGATTGTTTTGTGGTATCGATGTAGATCGTCGAATTGCAGTCTTGGGTATAAATGTAAAATGTCTCTCGTCGAATATCTTATGAATGTCATAGCGCAGCGAGATTTTGTTTGCAGGAGCATCAATGCGGTATGGAGAAGATCGGCGTCAATGCGTATCTATGCGCGATATGATATAAGCAACGCCCTACAATACCATTTTGAACACTCCTATACTTACCTCTTCATCATGTTCATCGAGAACCAAGGCTCTTGTTGCGAGGGGGGGATATGTGCTTCCTCAACCACATCGCGATCGAGTCTTGTTAAGCCAGATACTCCTGGTATCGTTTCCAAATCGGCGGCAGATTCCTATGAGGAAATCGCCAATCTCTAAATCGAGGAACGGTGGGGTATTTATCCGTAGCGGGATCATCAGACGTAGGAAGACAGAAATAATAACGCTCATCACGGAGAATTCCATCAGACGGATTTGCCTTCATTTTCCCGTGGATATCAGTAGAGAAGTAGCCGTACCAGAGATTTCCGGCTAAAATCGCGCATGCGGCATGTGCTGTGTTATAGTGAATGCCCGTACCGCCATCGTCAAAGTGCTCGAATGAGATGAGGACGTCGGATTCAGGATCGCTATCAGGTTGAAAGTTCCCGCAAATGTTTTCCACAACCGCATGATTCACCCGCTTAGTGGAGTCAGACTCGAATCCTTGTATGCACGGTTTGCCTATGCTGTTTTTGGGCTTGTTAAGGGGTTTGCAAAGACGACGAAACGACGAGTGGCTATTGTTGAGTCTGGGCTCGACGAGCTTGGGCTTCATACTTGGGTCTCCAACGTGTACTGGATGACTCCGGATAGAATTGTGACTCGACGTGTAACTATGACAAATCGGATGCCTAAGAAAAGGCCTCCAGAAATGGCCGATTTAGATTCTGCGGATTGTTCTGTTACGAAACTGCGTCAGCTATTGCCCACAACTGACGAATCCTCGCCTCGGCTGGTTCTTCGACGGACATCTAAGCCTAAAACTTAGAACATACCAGCTAATAATCGCGAACCGAGCCCCTTGACCTTTGCAAGCTTTCCTACTTTCCCTCAAATTGTCCGCTTGAGGATGCGGGAGGCAACTTGGCCACATCCTCGTGTAATCGAGGTACGATCACTTCCACAGGTTGATTCGGATTGTATTTATGATTTATCGAGACTTCAGTTATATGGAACCATGTCAAACTGGCTCGCTGCGAATGATGGCGAAGAGAACAATGATGAAGAGGGCGACGTCGAAGAAGGCGATGCCGTAAGACGGGACTCCGATCGTGGAGAAAGGTTCAATGGTTACGCCTCCAATGATGATTCCTCTCCCGCTTCCGGTGATAATGAGGATCCTGATATTGAGGATGCGTACCAATTAGGACGAAATCCAAGAACAATCTTTCGGCAGATGCCTCGTGAGAACCAGCACCCGATTGCTCTGTCTGTGTGCGCAGAATCGCGCCACCATACCCTGAAAAGCTTTTATTATCTTATACACTACGGGCGACGTGAGTGGTCATTTTATCTTGGTCCGAGGCAAGATGTCGTGTGGTTTTCTGACTCTTTATGGAAAGAGAACTGTTTTGACAATGAAGACGCAGCACGACTTGAACGCTCGTACGGCAGCCGACTGTCGCATGTTGAACATGTTATCATAAATGCGAGACTTGGAGCAGCTCGATATCTTACCGTATTTTGGATTTTGAGGATGATGAAACAAAGAACGTTTTGGTTGGTCTTCAGAATCCGGGCAGCAACCTCATGCATCATCCCAGGAACTTAAGAAAAAAACCTTCGAACAGGGAATCACCACTATCGATAGCTTCACCGCATGGACAGAAGATGGCGGTAGAGTTCTCTCTGAAGCATACTTATCTCGGGCTTCCTTCCACCCTAGATTCTGTTCTTTAAGCAGCCTAAAGTGTGGGCTTTTGACTTCATCTCTGCAGAAAAGTTAATTGCCAATAGACTTTTGATCTCGACATTGGAAAGAAAAATCTCCTCAATCAACTATTTTTAATGAGGATATGAAATAAAGCGTTCCGAGACTTTTTAGAAACTAACCTGCTTCCAGTGTATCACAAGACAGCACTGGCCGATACAAGAAGTCGTTTGGTTTACTTTTTACTTACCTCTTGTTCCAATCTATGTGGTTCATCCCTGCTAACAACTGGCACCCCATGACCAGGACAGATTGTTGTTGTTGTATTGTTTTACGCCGAGGTATTCCTGTAAGAGGACAAGGGGCGCCTAGCTAGGTGTCTAAAAGTTACATGAAGATTGAAGCCTGTACTGTATCTCTAGAACCTAAGTCCAGGAGGTCGTGTGGAGGGCACACTTGTAGGTTACCGTCTGGGAGGTAATAACGATTCCAGATGGCGTCAGACGCCTTTGGGTGTAGTGACGGGAGTGTAGGGTAGGTTCTCCACTAGGTGGATCTACCTGGGGCAGATCCTTGTAAAGAACTGGGTCTTGCGAGCCAGTGCTATATACTCAGTCCAATCCTTTCCTAACTTTTCGTTGATCTCTGACCGCCTGCCGAACCAAATAGTGGTCCGGTTGGCCTTGCGGCAGTACAGTATATGTGCTGGCGACTTGACTTTGCCGCAGGAGCACTTTGGGTTATGGTCCGAGGGGTTGAACCTCCTGTGGTACTTGTCGAAGTCTCCGTGGCCCGTCCTGGCAGCCACTATCCAGTGGAGTTCCTGCCAGTTGAGGGTGCTGAGTTCGTCGGTGGGCTTGAGGCTGAAGCCCAAGTCCAAGGGCTGGTATGATGGTGGTGCGTTGGTTGACCACCATTGGTCCAGGTCCTCTCTAGTCGTCTGCCGAAGTGTTCTCTTGACATAGCTCCGGGTGGGTGGGTCGCTAAGTCTAGGTGGGCCGCTGGCTCCTCTCTTCGCGAGGAGGTCTGCCATTTCGTTCCCTAGGATGTCCATATGTCCTAGACTCCAGCGGGTTGAGACTGTGTTGCCGTGTCTCTCCGCAAGGTCGTGGAAGCGGGTGAACGCGTCTTGTGATGAATCTGGGGACTTGCCTTGGATGCCGTAGAGCACGGCTACATTGTCTAGGCATACCGTGACTGGGTCTAGCGGGAAGAGTGCGGTTGCTCTGAGGAGGCCGTGGCAGGCGCCTTCGGCCTCTGCGTCGAATACCTCTGCTCTGTGGAGGGTTCTGCAGCCAGCGTAGACTAGCTGCTTGTTGCGATAGATGGCATATCCATACCCGATCCCCACTCCAGACCTGTCGTCTAGGAGGGTTTTGGAGCCGTCGGTGTAGACTATGATGTGGTCTGGGGGCACCGGGTCTACCCACTGGAGGAAAGCTTTGGTGGCTTCTTCCTTGGGTAGGATGCTCAGGGGCGTGTCCGGGTACTTAGGCGGGCATAGCTTAGGTCTGGGGAAGGCCTCTGCAAGGCCGGTCGTGTCGACTAGGGTCGTGGGTCTCATATCATTGCCTCAGTTGCGTTAGGGCTTATGGTTGAGAATTCTGGTCACCAGTGGGTGGGTGTTGTCGAGGGTGCCCAGGCGTAGTGCATGGCGCCTTCTGTGGGCTTCTAGGATCTGAGCTACTGGGGGGACGCTGGCCTCTCTGAGGATTGCGTTCACCGGGGTAGTCTTCCATGCGGGGATGCAGCCCCTGACGGCCTGGTTGAGCGTCACCTGGAGCTTGGTGATTTGGTCAGATAGGCCGTTAGAGACTCGTTGGCGGAGTCCGTTGGTGCGTCTGGCACCGGGGCGGTTGTGGCCGGGCCACCACAGCTCGCTGCCGTAGAGCATTCTGGGGATAACTATAGTGCGTATGGCCTTCTGTACCGAGCGCGGAGGGATGCCCTTGTGTACTTTGCTGAGCCCGCGGATGTGTTTGGCCATTGTCCTTGCCACTGCGGCTCTTTGTTCGATGTGGTGCTTAAAGTATAGGCCTCGGTCTAGGTATACTCCAAGCCATTTGAGTGCGCTTTCGGCCTTCTTGGGGTGGCCGTCGTGGGAGATAGTGGGCGACTCAGTGCCATTCTGTTTGCGGGAGAAGTGCATGAGTTCGGTTTTGGTGTACGAGAAGAAGATTCCATTCTCTTTTCCCCAATCCAGGAGTTTGTCCAGGAGGGCCTGGGCCTTCCGGGTTGTCTCCTCTAGGGTACTGCCTTTCACTAGGATAGCGCAGTCATCGGCGTAGCCGAATCGCGAGACCGATGGGTCTCCATCTGGCTTGTGAATGGGCTCTGTGTATAATGCATAGAAGATGGGGGAACCTGGCGAACCCTGGGGTAACCCAAGGGCGAGCTCGGTAAGTCCATTCATAGTGCCTTCCATCATGACTCGGACGCAATGTCCGGTCATGAAGGAGCGCGTCCACTTGATGATGTTCTCGGGGAAACCCTGGATCTTGAGTCTCTGTGACATACGGTAGCGCTGCGTGGCGTCAAAAGCACCCTGGATATCTACCGTTATGAGCGTTGCGACTTGTTTGCGGTGGAATTGGGCTTCGACCTCGTGCGTGAGGGAGCCGACTATGTCGGTTGCTGACCGTCGGGGGAGGGCGCCCGCTACTTGAGCTGGTAGCACGTGTTGGGTTAGGGTAGCCCAGGCTACTCGTCTCGCGACGAGCCTCTCGAGGCCCTTGCCCAGGCACGAAAGTAGGGCAATTGGCCTCCAGCCTTTGGCTGTGCTGATGTCTCTATTGGCCTTCGGGATCATCACCACGGTAGCGACCTTGAAGGGCTGGGGGTGGTGACTTAGTTCGAGGCACCGCTGGTACAGCAGGCGGACTGGTGGGCCGATGTGGGGCCATGCTGCTCTAAGCATGGTGACGGTGATTTGGTCAGCGCCTGGCGTGGTGTTGCCGGTGCTGCAGCAGGCCTGGGCTTCGCTGAGGGAGACGCAGTTGTCCCAGGGGATTGTACGTTCGGGGGTGCAATCGGCTGCTTCTTCGGGGGCGAGGTCTGGGGCAGCCAGTTCTCGTTCTAGGAGGGTCTTGCGTAGGAACTCGGCTTTATCCTCTGGTGCGGAGAGGAGGCGGTCATCATCTTTGATGGGACATGCCTGGAACTGGGACCTAGAGTTGACCCAGCCCATAATTTCGTACAGTCCCTTACCACTAGTGGCATTCTCTATCTTGTCTTGCCAGATGCGGACTTTGGCTTTTCGTATACAGGATCGGGCTTTACGCTTGAGTTCGGTGGTGTAGAGTCCTGTGGGGTCGGTTGTGTAAGCGCTGAGGTACTCGTCCATAGCGGCTTTGCAGTCGTCAGTCTACCAGGTGGAGGACCTCCCGTCTGGCCTCCGCCGCTTGCCAGTGGACTGGAGGGCGGCTCTCATGGCTTCTGCTAGCTGCTCTGCATAGGAGTCAGCTTCCTCTGTAAAGGATATGGTGCTTGGTAACGTCTTCATTCTCTTCTCGACGTCTCCTGCGAAGGCTTCCTTCCGGTCCTCTGGGAGGAAGTAGTGGGTTTTGGGGGGCTCGTGGGTGGGCCAGTGGGATGTCGGTCACTAAGTGATAGTGATCGGAGCCAGTGAGGTAATGGTGCGTGACCTCGGTTCTGGTGAGAGGTACGTTCCCTAGGACTAGGTCTAGTACGTTCCCTTCTCTGTGGGTTGGTTCGCCCAGGGGGTTGGAGATCTCAAGGTCGTGTTTGAGAACCCAGTCGGAGAGGAGGGCGCCGCCTGGTCCCGTCTCAGCCCCGGGCTGCCATGTTCTGTGGTGTGTGTTAAAGTCTCCTGCGAAGATCGTCCGGGGCTCGATCTCGTCGAAGCTGTCTAAGGTTTCCAGAAGGGTTGGGGATACTGGTTGCCTGTAGATGTTGTATATGTTAAAACCCCTGATGTTGATTCCGATAAAGTCTCGGGAGATCCTATCAGGGATGACCGTAAGGCCGTGATCCCGTCCTCGCCGGACGTAGGTGATCACCCTAGGTCTGTCGTCGTGTCCGCTCCATGTTTGTACGGGGGTAAAGGTGTGGTAGGGGGCAGAGGTCTTGGTTAGGTTGCGCTCCCTTTCTGTGGTGTACCAAGGTTCTTGAATGAGGATTATATCTGCCCCGGCTTGCTCGCCGAAAATGAGGGCGTTGTCGTGAACCCATGCGGTATGGGCTGTGTTGTTTTGGAAAATGCGCAGAATCTGGGGGTCGTCTATCATTAATTGGTGGGATCTTGATAGTCGCTTTCATCTCTAGAAGCCATGTCGGCATCTGAGATGATTGGTATGGCGTTGGCTAGGGCATCCATAGTGCTCTGTTCGATGTCTGAGGACTCTTCTAGGCCGGGATCGGGGTACCTGGAGGGGTCTTGGAGAGGGATGGGCCTGTCTGGGGTAGTGGGCTGGGGCTCGGCTCTGGCGAGGGTGAGTTTCGCCCGGTTCCTTGAGATAATACGGTTGGCTTTTTGGGCAGAGGGCCGCTTGAAGGTGCCGTCTTCCCAGGTTGGCTTCAGTGGGCATTGGTGAGTGGGCGGTTCCTGGGCAAGGCAGGCCGGGCACTGGGGGGGAGGGCACTCCCCTGTGTGTTGAGGGTTGCCGCATTCTGCGCGTGCGGACAGTGGTCGCCTGCAGAGGTCGGTTGGGTGCCAGCAGAGGCATTTAGTGCATCTGGGAGGGCTTGGTTTCTTATTGATGGCTCGGGCTCGGCCGCTGGTGTCGAGTATCTTGAAGGGGGCAGTGGGGTTGGGGAGGTGTATAACCCATGGGGCAGAGAAGGGGTCAGAGGTTTCGTTCCTGTCCCTGGCTCTGGCGCGCTGGCAGCGGATGCTAATGGGGAAGAGTAGAGTAGCTTGTCTCTTAGTGGGGCTCTCGAGCGCAGAGTTTTCGGGCGAGGGGCGGCCGCGTTTTGGGAGCGCGAGCGCAGGAGGCGAGGACGCAATTGTGCCCAGTTCAGAGGTGGCCATGGCCACAGCGTGGTCAGGCCTGGTGAGGTGCCTCTCTGGGAGAGCTTCTACGCTCCGATTGGTGTGGCGCGCGAGGGCGCGCGGTACCGATTGTAGCCGCGGTGCTGGGAGCGGCCGCGAGGGGGAGGGATAGCCGACATGGCGGCAGAAAATGGGCTTGTTAGTGAAATGGGTGGGTGGCAGGCGGGGGCACTAACAGCCCCACAGAAAAAGAATTAATGCAAGAGAGATTTGCATGACCAAGACAGAGTACTGGCATAACGCGCTTAACCTTAACCTTCAACTTAAAAGGTCGGCTTCAGATACTTACGTAGAAGTCAAACTATGTTTAAAATAGCTAAAGTTTCTAGCTAAATAACTATTTAGTAGTTTTAGAAAAGCATATTCTTCATTCTTGCTGGCTTAGATGAAGCAAAGGGAATGCATCTAATGTGGTTGAGCTTTGGCGTTTTTCCTGCTTATTATCTAGCGCTTAGGATTTCTTCCAATTGCTATTTGTCCTTCCTACCTATTGGCTCGTGACGTATTATGCCTGAGGCAGGATAAATGCAGCTGAATACTACCCACTGGGTTCAGGAGACCTTGAAGGAGCAGAAGCCTGTCGACTGGAGCACGCGGTGACGTATCGGATTATCACCTTGCCCCCACTTGGTGTATGAGTTCACAGTGAGTTCACCCGCTTATGCACTCGCATACAGTAGCGTGTGAACTCACTACTAGCGCATCTCAAATGTTCGTATTCACAAATATTCTTGGTTATTATATCATAGAATATCGAAATTACCGTATACTTTACAAGGTATATCTTCTTATTGCACTTTTTATGAACTTGCTAGCATGACAGAGTAGACAAGCAGGAGAATCTTCTGTGGAGTGGAAGGATTTATGCTCCACTTTAACTCACTGGGTCTACTGTGAGTTCGCTGTGAGTTTACTGTGAGTTCACTGTGAGTTCACTAAGCGAAAGTAGGTCCCAAGCTGTCGGAGAGTTCTCTGATTGGACTGCGAAAGCCTGAGTACGCTTAGACCCTTGTTTTGTAAAAGAGTAATTGAAATATTGCTGCTGAAACGACAGTTTGGCCCCAATACGATTTTCAAAAAAGAGTATTAATCTATGTTAGCTGTTTAAATAGCCACAATGACCTACTGGTGTTCAGAAGATAAGAACCCCTTCCTCCTCTTCATTATTTCTATCACAAAATCCGTCGTGCAGCACCATCTTAACTCACTTCTACGATATCACAGCTGCGTTCGTTATCTTTATCCATGTATTCAATTCTCTGCTGCCCTATGGAGATACTCCTCCAGATCTGTGATTTTCTGGATCTCCGTCAGCACATACATCTCGCGTTATCACACAACCGCTTGACAGCCAATCTGTACCCCACAGCCAGAAAAAGAGCAATGAAAGAGATCAGATATACTATGGACGAGCCTTCGATTGAGATCGAGAAGGTTCTCTCCAAGATGGAGCTAAGCAATGGCAACGAAGAAGATGCAGAAGCCATGATCATGCTCGGTTGGGCTATCGGGGGGTATGATCGAGAGAATCCCATGACTCTCAAGACCTTCAAAAAACAAAAAGAACAGTTTGAAATATGGCAATGCCTTGCTACTCAGCTTGGAGAATATGATCTGTTCCTCTCTGATATGCTTACTGCTGCAGAGAATGGTCCGGATAGGTTACGAACTGCAGTGGAACTGGCTCTACAGCGTGGAATATCGATCAAGGATGTCCAACGCGGGTTCCACATCGAACCAAAAGATCTTATTCCGTTTGATATACCCGACCTTCACAAGGGGATGGAAAAGATATGGGGTATTTTAGGCTTTAAGGAACTTTCGAAAAAGGGCGGTTGTGCGAATTTTGCAGACGCATTATATGAAGTTCTGGAGGACTTTTATATCGATTTGGGACCCAATACGTCAAAGCGCTTGGCAGCCTTGGAATCTCTTTCACAACCATGGCGTATCCAACATACCGACGAAATTAGCGATCCACAATGGCAGTCAATCAATCAGAGACTGACTTGTCTTGCGAACGAAGAGTATGCTTGGATCAAAACTTCCATAACCTACGAAAAGACCCTCCAACTTGTTGAAGCGGATCTCAATACGAACAGGAGACAGGAGACAGATCGGGAACTCATGGAGACTGGACCAGATCGGCAGTTTATGGCGAGTGTGGTAAAAGTATTTTTTGGTGTCATTGCCACTCGCGGCTTTGGCATACACATAGAGAAAATGGAACTAACCACCATAGACGACCTAATTCTCCTATTTCGGAAATTTACCAACAAATGGACTACAGCAGAGAGAGAATCTCACTCGGAACTTCTACCCCAAATTCCTGAAACCATGCTCCGCGACAGCTTTGGCGACTGCCACCATCCTTTCAATTGCTGTGTTGAGATATGCGATTTCGTACTACATCAAACTGTGATCTCAATACTTGATCCCAGGAAAGAGCCAATCGGAATCCAACAGGCAAACACATTTCAACAGGGTTTGGCCACTTTTCTAGAAGGCAGACCTCGCAATCGTGAGAATATTATGGGTTCTAAAATGGAGTCAGAGGAAGATCAACAATGGGTTTCTAATGCCTATGAAGCCTGGCACGCGCTGGAAAATCTACACGATCATTTTCTTGGTAGAACGCTCAACTCCCTGGCTGATGAGGGCGCTGTTGCAGAGTGTCTATCTACGATAAAGTTGCTCTATAACTATATCATTATCTTTTTGGCGAAGGGAATTCCTGAAAAGTTCAAGCATCTGGAAAGGTCGGACGAAGAGAGCATCGATCAATCGTATGAAGAGATTCTTAAGGCGCCTAACTGGAACCCCCCACCAGAGCTCGATAAGAAGCATTGGAGCACTTGGTATTCTCGCCGCGCCAAGTCGATCATCTGGAATTGGGCTCTCAAGCGGGAATCAGGTAGTGTGTTATCTTTGGAAAGCTGGATGGATATAAAATGAACACTTCATAGCTTATTATATAAAATAGCTGGAAGTGTAAGAGGAACGCTTGCTACGCTGCTAATGTGAATAGAGCTTACTATGATCAGAGGGAGATAAGTCGCAACATATACTCAAGACCGATAGAGCAACATAAACAATAAGAAGATGTATTTTGTAAAGGATACGGTGACTTTCATTTTCCATAATAATAAGCCAACGGATATAATAACCAGGAATATCTATGAATACGAGCATTTGAGACGCGCTGGGAGTGGGCTGTGATAAAGCCTGCAAGCCTGCAGCCATAGTTAGGCAAGATATCCTCACTTTTGGGCCTGTGGCCTAGTGGAAGCTTTTTGCGACAACATGCTTCTGCTTCTTCAAGGTCTCCTGAACCCAATGGGCAATAAGTTGACGAAGGGGTTGACCAATCCCCCATGCGTGATGACGCAGCCTAGGGTAGGTTAGATGCCTGGCATCTTAGGCATCAAAGCTGCACCCTAACCCTTGGACAACCCTACCTTTTTCATGCTAGCGAAAAGGCTGCGGCCACACACACGTCAGTAGCTAAAGAATAGACATTTATTAGGCTATACGGTAAGGCGCATCAGGTATTTAGTGTTGGGTATGATTGCTAAGTTAAATGATGGGCTTGAACGCCTGCAACGAGTAGACACGATATTCATGCGAATAGGCCCTTAAAACTCGAGGAAAGCACCCTTTCCCATGTCACCACGTTGCTCCAAGGTAACAATCTCGACCTCGCGATTCTAGCTAACGATTTCTTAATTTCAATTTGTTGACTTGAGCTCAGAAACTACTCCCATGGGCACCACTTTCGCATCAATTTCAGGCACTGTACGACACGATTTAGCATCTTTTACGGTTGTCTAATCACCAAAGACTACGTGGGGTATGTGTATGATAATGAATGTAATATCGTAGCGTGAAGCGAGACTTGTATGTACCAGCCGGTCAGTCTTGGCTTACGGTGGGTATGCGGGAGGCCCGCCCTTGTGGAGCGTAAGAGCAACTTAAAAACCCTATTTCTGGAGTTGGCATCTTTTTTTTTTTTTAGTAACGACGTATGTTGATCCTATTTCAGTCGCCCAGTCGTTTCGGGATCAACAGTTATTGCGGTTGTGGGTGTAAGCCTGGGGATGGTAGGCCTCCAATATGCCTGAAGGCCGACAACCTTCCATGTAACTACATTTTGGCATCCGGGTCATCTTGTCTGCCTTATCTTCTGTGCACAGCTCAGCGATTTGCGAGTCATCATCTATACACCGACACAACAGTTCTCGACAGGCCTTGTTACTTTAATCTTGAAACTTTAATCACAATTAGCGATTGGATGCTTATCAAGTATTCTAAGAAGGTGAATCTTGTCCAAGATAGCAATCAGCTTTATTGTCACTCAGAATACTTATCAGAGAGCCATTTATTAGACGCTGAACATCTTATTTAATCGGAGTCGCATGGCATCCTGCGAAGAAATCAAGTGAACAAGAGCAAAAAGGCTCTTTATGACTATCGGAAGACTGTGACGATTCGTGCATTCAAGAACATCGTTACACCACAAACAAAAATCCCTCTCGGTCCAATATCTCTCATGGCGCAAGTCACAGACCTCCAACCTGATAGGGCTTCCTTCCATTATCAAGTGTATCTCAAACAATCCTTCGCACGGCTTGTGGCTCAACATTTCTCTCCTATAGTGGATCTTGGTGAATCCTTGAATTGAGCTATGGATAGCTCGCTGAAGTATTGAGACAGGCGTCAAAGGTTTAATGTTGAAAGTGCGGTCTTCCCTAGTCAACGATACAGGCACGCCATCCCGAGACTTTTCACCGAGGGCTTCGACTGTTGAATCAACTCTCTGCCTGTGATAAGAAAGAAGGAGAACATCAAGCCTTCAGAGTTTTGTTCGTTCATAGGCGGTCATTCGATTTAATGCAAATTTTCTGTTCTTAGCCGCCGAGAATTTTGCTTTCAAGCCTTTTCAAAGAGGTACTCATAATGCATTCACTTGCTACACTTCGAGCAGCTCGTGTATCCTATCAGAATCTGGCCAGGATTCGTAGGCGTCTGGCACTGGCATATTTCATTGACTGGGGAAAGGAGCGAGCTGCGGTAGTTGTACGCTTGACGGTAATAGAACGTATCCTTGATCTCCTCATCTTCTGACTCGATCCATCGTATGACCGTTGTTGGCTCCATGATGCTCATCACGTCGATGACATCCATATGGTTGGAAGTGATCAGCTCGTTTGCTCCATGATATGGCTGGCGGCCTTCTATTTGCATATTGCCTTGCAAAGTGCCAGGGGGGAGTTCGTATGGCCAGTACATCCAAGATACACGCGCGTAAACATGAAATCCATCTGAAGCTCTGATTTCGAGAATCTGCGCTATCCAGTGATTGTCGTGCTGCTTGTAGTCACTATCCTTCGTATGGTTTTCGGTACGTTGCCGCTTGATGCTCTGCTCATTGGCAACAAGGACGAAATCCCCAATTGTATATCTGATTTCATTTAGAACAAATTTCCTGTAGGATTGCATATCAAGCCATTGATCGTTTGGCTTTACGACGTAGTGAACGTCCATGGCTTTAAAGGCGCTCGTACGCGGGAAGTCAAACTCCTGGAGCTGGACGCGTTTGGTATCATTTCGATCCTTGCGCTTGCACGAATTTCCTTTTCTCTTTTGTCGTCCTTGTTTAGCACGTGAAGGCCTGAACGAGTAGTTGATAGTGAAAGGACAGTCTGCATGGATCGCCTCTGCTGGGCGACGCGGTCGCTTCTGATTACCTATCGCGCTAGTCGGATACGATGTAGCAGATAAATAAGTCATGGTGGCGAAGATCGAAATAACGTGATATAGTAAAGTCTGGATGTGTAGGAGCGCTCAATGTCGCATTTATTAAGGAGATGAAAAGAAGAACATGGTCGAAGTTTGTAATTAAATCCACATATTGCTCCTAGTCCATTTCTGGTTAGCGGGATTTGACCGACAGTGAGAACGTGTCAGACACTACGTGTAAACTATTCGATCTTCGATTCATTGATGCAGATTCGTATTTTCATGTCGTATTGTATTCGATTCCGCTCTTTCAAAAGTTCGACAATTAAGGGCCTTTATATTGCACCCCAGCACCTATTTAACAGACCGCCCCAAATATTTAATTAATTATAGATAATGTCCTTCTCTGCCGACGCCAATTGTTAAGCATTTCCCCTAGTGTCTCCCGATTCCTAATTGTTGCTTCTTGATTCCTATCCTTACTTGTCCACTAATTCTAGCAGATTGCTGTTCGAAAGCCTAACATGTATTGGCTTTCGGCTTCTAGGAAGGCCTAAACCTTCACTGGCTAGGGACCTATATTTGTGTCATGAGGCTAACGACTTTTGTTGCTCGTCCGCATTCGCTTGGCAGGGTCTTAGCGCTTTTAATGTTATTTGCATTGAGTCTGGTAGCACTTTTGAAAAAGAGATCCAGCTACCCCAATTGAACCCACAGAAATATCAACAATAGCTTTTAATGTTATGAATATTATCTTAGGACGTGATATCAAAGTATGGTATGACTGCTAAGATCTCGTCGTGGACTTGGTCATAGGAATTCTTTCTTCGCCATATGGGTAGTTATAACAATGGGTTTGTGCCCAAGAGCCTTTGAAAGCCCGGAAAGTCGCTATAGCCATTGGTGTCGGAATGCCGAAATGTCCGACTACCATTATAGCTAAGATATAGTAGTGATGTTTTCGGCACTAGCCATGCACTGCATACGCCATGCATAGGCTATACCTAAGCAGACGGCGAAGAGGACGGTATAATATTTATTTCCGGGCACATGGGCGCGAACTGAATAATGATTAGCACCAAATGGCCTCGAGCAAACGAGGACGAAAATTGGGCAACATCCGTATGCATTACTGACTAGTGCCCCATTGACCAAATTAAGCCGCCTGGCGTAAAAAGTTGTAGTGTATTAATCGTATACCAACCACTAAATCATGATCTATCAATGATGTTCAGTTTATAACTGGTCCTTTCTCTAGGAGAGAGTATTGACCACTGAAACAACCAACCTGTCTCACCGTACCCCTTGACCACGATGCTTTGGGAATGGTAGTACTGCCATTGTGTTCGCATATCGTTAGGAGGCTATCAACCCATCATCGTCAGATTGTGCCACCATCATGATGTCGCTCAGCCTGATGCTCTATTGTGAATCTTTCGACGAATCTGTGCCGCCGCAGTACCATCGTCCGGCTGAGCCATTTCTGTAAGGCAAGGATGGTGTAACGCCTCCTTCGCAGTGATACGAAGATCAGGATCAAACACAAAAATCCTTTTCAATAAATCCGCAAAGTTATTAAGAAAATAGTTGTTTCCAAGTATGATTTGCTATTACAAGTTAACCAGAGCCATACCAGGTTGGGGTAGTAGTCACTTACATCAATGTGCTTCATCTTCATCTTCTTAACCTTATCGCGGGACTCACGCACCGCAGAGAAAATAAAATTCGAAAGAATGTGCTCAAATTTTTCATTAATGACCTGTGCGATTTCTTTCTCGATTTCTAGTCCGGCAACGGCTTCTATCATAGCCAGATGTTCAAATAATTCATTGGTGTCGAAGAGATCATCACCGGTGAAATACTCGACAAGAGTGCATCCTATACTCCATATATCACGAGCGAACGACGCTTTGTAACCTAGCCTGGCCTCTGGGGCGCAATACGGTGGAGTGGTAACGCAAAGAGGATGAGACTCATCCTGAAACGTGGCCAAACCAAAGTCGATCAGCCGAATCTCGGTGTTCAGTAGGACGCGGCGCTGTGTAACATATCGAATTTCTCGACCTTTGGCTGCAAAGCAAGAAGGTCTTATGCACCCATACGTGAAGGCCTGGTAAGATTGATCGCGCAGCAAGATGTTCTCGGGCTTAATATCAGCATGTACTAACCGAAGGTCGTGTAGAACTAAACCTCATTAATTTGCTATCGACATAGGCCCATGCTCTTTTACTCACAGGCAATACTGCCGAAAAGCTGTCGGGCAAAACTCTGAATCTGGCTATCTGGGAAAGGAACGAACTGGTTGGCCTTCAGAAAGTCGTAGGCGCTCTGACTAAGTAAGTCCATAACAATACAAATGTGGCCACGATACTTGAAGCACTCTCGTAGGTGGATACATCGGTTGCGGTTCTCCTCATCATTCAGTCTGAGGGTTTCAAGAACGCGAAGTTCCTCGCTCGCGGTATCCCTGTATTCTTGTCCTAAACGGATGATCTTGATGGCCACCATTTTCTCTTGTTTTCGATCGTGGGCTTCGACAACTCTGCCAAAGCCTCCTTCGCCTAGACGCTTGACGACTCGAACTGCCAACGAGTTAGTGATGTTCCAAAGATAGAATGCTGATTGAGACCTACCTCTATTATTTAATTCGGTACCGGGTACAACAACAGAATTCCCATCCTCGTCATCGTATCGTAGCTATCGAGTTAGGTTAGCGATCCTGTCACTCAACGCTCGGAATAGTCTAATTACTCACATCGGGAATACATCTAACATGGACCTCGCTAGCTTTCTTGGCAGGATAGGGTGGGGTCTTATACGTGGAAAGAGCCATAGGGCGGTTTTCATCTTCGTCAGGAGCATGCTGGCTGGCGCGTTTTGGCTCGGCGATGGCTGCTGCTTCCTTGTCTTGGCTGTTGGATGAGAGCGTATCAGGTATAGCTGTGTTAAGAGCAGCATCGATTCTCACAGCACAGAAATGCTCACTTTCTCCTCTTACTCTCTCCTCCGGGTTCTCTGCAAGTATCGAGGGAACAGGAACAATTTGCCGCGATGGTATCCTGATAGAGCTTTCCGTCCTCCCTGTCAATCTCAGTGACTTGGCGTTATATTTCTCACCGTTATTCCTTTTCTAGAGGTCAAATAGCCAGTCGGTACCATGAATATCCACACCTTCTTCTCTAAAAAGACGAATTTGACTTGGCTCTTCGACCTGGCTTGTTTCATGGCCTGTCGCGGTATGTGCCCAGATCACGTCAGTCGGCAGTTCCTTGTCGTTATTTCGTCTGATTTTGCCACCCAGATGTTCGATTATCTTCTTCAGTTCTTTTTGATTTGTCTTTTTCGCTATAAATCTGCCGATTATAGCAATTCTCCTCCCTGATAGTACTCTAAAATTATCACCTATAGATCCCATGTCTTAATGGTAGCCAGTCGACCACTGACGGTCTCACGTAAACTCTCTACAATGCTTCTGGGTACAGCAGATCATTTTATCCTGTTCCTAAATAATGAACGTTGGAATTTAATGCTTATTTTGGGCTCGCTATCCTGTTTTGATCTGAAATGATCGAACCTAGGGCTTAAATTAGTAGATGGCATTTCGTAGCCTTGTACAGAGGGTAGTTTGCGGGTCAGTTTTAGGAAGCCAATGAAAATAAAATAAAGGCTATCCTTCATGCTGAAAGGGATGTGGGACCTAATCTGGTAATTCCCGAAAATGGCGGGGCGGCCTCGGTGGCGAGACCAATGTCACTTTTTTTCGTGTGTATATTTCACTGTGAGTTTGCTCATGAAACCCAAAATAGCTTTTCACTTGGCCTTAAGAGTAATATCCGATACCAAAAGATATCAAAGGCTTAGTGGGGTTAGAGATACATAGACCAGGCATACAAATACAATTCAAATGACTATATTAAGAAAAAAGGAAGAGTTGGTCGCATCAGATCAGGGGCCACCAGCCTAGAGCATAGCTCCAAGTGACACCACATTCTCTAGGCCAATGAGCTAAAAGGCCATTAAAAATAGACTTGGATCCCGCCGACATACTTTCCTCAGATTATAACAGTTCATGCCTGCATCGGAACTCATGGGGGTCAGAGTGTGGTAGGTGCTTTTGGATTAAGGTTCAATCTAAGTCGCGCGAGACCAGCAATATGTCCTTTTAGTTTTAATACGATGGGTTCCAAGGTAAATGCTAGACCTTTCCGTGGTTTATCAAAAAAGAAAAACCAGGTGTAGGAACACTTATATTCTAGTTTAAGGGCAATTATTTAGGCGCTACTGATCACCTACTTGGAGATACCTAAACGTTAGGACGAAGGAAAAGGAAACATAGCAATTGTCTGCTGTACAGCCAGGTAAGTCTAACAGAATTGGAGCAAGCCATAGATCATGTGTTAGGCTTGACCGTATATTCTTAATTTAGGTTCTCATTAAATAATACTCACGCTAGTCCCTATTACGCTGGACCAGATTGAGCATAGCCCTATTTGTACCAGTATAACGACATTGGATGACGCATTACGAAGAGTCTCGAGACCTGATAGCACAGATAAGACAGCCTGGGAAGTCCATATACCAGGATGATGAGCAACCTTGGGTAGTACCTTGCATGGCTGCTTACATCATGACTAGAAGCAGCGGCAAGGCAATGCTCATATTAAGCCTACCACCGATTGATAGGGTAATTGCCCAACCCACTTAGCCCATTACCAAGCAAAGTTATGTGGGGACACCAATACGCCTTTCACTTACTTGTTGGTATTGCTCAATTTCCTTTCGAACAGTCACTACCCCTCTTACTTGCCATTATCATAACATATATTTAGGCATGGTGTCAAGCCCACAAAAGGCTTCCTGGTTCTCATAATAAACTTGGGCTCAGGCTTGAAAGTCTGCTGAACACGATTCTATAATGCAGTTTGGTATGCTCGAAGACGACAGACCAACCGCCTTGGAAGGTCATTTGTCCACATGAAGATATTGACATGAAACGGCTGCTGCGGAATAACAGGTTGAGAACTCACTGCGTGTCTCCTCTAATGTCTTATGTAGCCACACTCTAAACATAACAAACACTTAAACTCCGCTATAGGAAGAAATGATGGAAGAGTAATAGTAGATTCTCGAGGCTTGGGTTAGTACAACTTTTAAAGAATCTCGCAGTTGTGCACATAAGCAAATATGTTTTAGTGGATGCATTACTCTGAGAGTCTGAACCAGAGCTTCATCACATCGAAGAACGAACCGTGAGCTAGTGCTGGGGGTACTGAGGTAGCTGCTTGGCCGTTGGACGGGGAGCTTAGGCAGTAGAGAAATTGCAGTAGCTGTGGAAGAAGATCCCTCGTTCAGCTGACTCTTGCTTTTTAAAGTGGCAGTAGCATTAAGAATGAGGAACAGACTGTCATCACAGAAGTAGATATAATGACCTTTACGCACGATATTGTGCAGATTCCACCAATACAGCAACACAATGAACAACATCTCTATTATGAAAGGTTTCTGGCTCGGTTATCAACTAATCTAGCATCCCACAGATATCAAGCACGAGCTGTATAATCCTCAATTGATCGCTATTCCCTTTTCTTCTACCTTGTCCCTTACTTCTTGAAACCATTTGGAATTCGAGTCGTCTTCATTCTGCCAAGCCTTCCTCCGCTTCTTGTCGGTTTTAGATCTTGGCAATGCTCGTGCCCCAGCACGCTTCAAGTGGTAGTTTAAGAACTTATCTGCTTTCTTCTTGGTCCATGCCTCTGCAAGGGCCGTCCTTGTCCAAACTGACTCATTTTCCTTGCCATCCAATTGCCCAAGTAAACTGGCTGAGCCGTCAGGTCCTATCGCAACGTTTCTAACATTCACATCCGAGGGCTTCACTTTGCCCTTGCAAAGATTGGCTGCATCTTTGCTCCGAAGCTGTGCGCCCCCTTTCTCCAGAAACGCCTTCTTTGCGACAGGAAATTGTCTGCCCCTAAATAAGTACGCCCTTTCCGTCAAAGGCTGCTTCCCTGGCGTAGATACCCTTATATACCCGCGATGCATAATACAGTCGATGTGCACCCAAGTTTTACCGTTAGGGTGCTCTTTCAGTTCTAAAAATTCCCATGGGCGCATTGAACGTTGTTGCGATGGCTCCATTGGCATTTCTCTTATAACAGGTATGTCAATGTCTTGTAAATTAGTGTCGCTTAAGTCAGTTGAGCCATCGGGTGAACCAGAGCTCGACTCCGAAGCTGCGGAATCATCAGAGTCTGAAGAGATCTCCACAAAGGATATTGGGGAATTACCCTCATCCTCATCCTCATCCTCATCCTCATCCTCATCCTCATCCTCATCCTCATCCTCATCCTCACCACCCCAAGCATCATCATCGCTCATACCATCTATTTCCTCCCACAAGTAATTGCCGCATGGGTCAAACCATTTCTTCTCATCATACAGATCCTTAAGCCAACTCGTTCTGACAAGCCGACCGCCTGAATTTCGAACAGATTGAACGATATGGCTGGGCTTTTTCAAATACTCTTTCTCAGAAATAACAAGGATGCCAATCTGGTCTTCCTGATGCTCTTTGCTGTCAAATGGTTGAAGGTCATATCCACATAAGAGATTGGTTGCAGTATCCTGGTTCAGGACTATGCCCTGGATATTGAGCCTGCCAACAAGTTTGAAAATTGTATCTTTGTACTTCTCCATAGTAGATGAGTATAGAAGTCCAAGTCTTGCTTGAAGCTCTCCATTGGTCTTTCTTCGCTTTTATATAGCGTGGCTATGTGGTCACGTCCACTCCCATGCGTTTCTTACTTTATTTGCGTAGTGCATAAGACCAGTCCCGAGCTGATCAGGCCCGATTTAATCTTTTTAAATATAGTATCTTTAAGGTGACCTTTGCTTGTCCTTAAAAGGTTAAAATTTATCGAGAAAAGCGATCTTGCCTTGCCCCGCGTTATTACCCACTTAAAGATAAATATGGCAGTCTAAGCACGGGATTCACTTACCAGACAATATTTTTAAGCTGCATTATCCTGGAATAGAATTACTACCGAAGTCGGCCAACCAATCAATTGCCCGCTCCTGCGCTAAGGATTTCTAAATATATCTTACGTTATACGAGAATGACTCCAATAAATATATTGATGGTGGAGAAGGGTTCTTACGCCTTAAGCGGAGACTAGAATAGTAGGGGTGATGGCTAGCTATGATGCAACTGCAGCTATGCCAACCGCTTCCTAATTGGCGTGATGAATAGACTAGGCTGAGACAGACAAAGCAATGATTGAGGGTTGGCCTGTCACATCTAGCTCTAAGCGTCGCCATCAGGACAATACAGAGAGGTACGCCTTCACACATCATTGGAGGAGTCTGTAGTACTTGAGAGAAATAAGCACATGACTGTTTCTACATGGACTAGACACTCTTACAGCTTGCCGCAAATAAGTCCTGTTATTAGATAATGTCGCCCGTGAAAAGTGACATTTGAATGTGGCACTGAAGGTAATGAATGGCTGACAACCTTGGCATTTTGAGAAGTCGGTCCGAAAGTGCATAGTGATTATCCAAAGCTGTAGCCAGGCGGGTGTGCAAACGTGCTAACTTATGCCACGTCGATGGACCAGCAACACCACCAGAGAGCGCTTCCATAACACTCATAAGCTGTATCACGGCCAAATTGCAAGTTGATATTAACCTCGCATATATTGACTTTATTCTCACACCAAAACCTGGCTTCTATAAAATCCCTACTCCTGAAAAGGCAAGACTACCTTTCGAATTGAACTTGAAGGTGATTTGGATATCTAGATTAGGCGCCTCGCATCATAGCGACCCGGCATAGTCTTGCAAGCTTGGTGGGCACTGCGCCACGCATAGCCGGCGCCATATGGATGTTGGGTGTCAGTGTCACTGCCCGCTATTGAAATGTTGTCATCCACGCCTTCGCTATCTGGCTCATATATTATATAGCTATCATCTTTCTCAGTTCTGGAGGTTCCGTCGAACCCATTAGGTCCTGAGACAGCCGATTGACAACGAGGCGATGGGACATGTTGGTCACTGTGAATCTTGGCATATTTCTGCCGAATTAGATCAGCACAAGCGTGCGTCGGTGGTATAGAGCCCTGGGGGGACTCCAGTCTCATCCATTTGCATTTCCCTGTGTTGTCCTGTAACCTGTAAAGGTCCTGATGAATATCCTTAAATAGTTCAGGATCCCATACGAGTAACTTTCGATTTGTTAATGGTTTGCCTGTTCTAATCGAGTTAATGATCTCTAACAGACCCTCCTTTCCAGCCAATGTTCCGTCTGGAATCAAACCATGAAACTTCTTGTCTCGCAATGGTTCAGGTAAATGTTGCCATGGTACCCATCCCGAAGCCTCCGGAAGTTTGGACGCTCGCCGCAAGTTTTGGAATAAGTAGAGACTTAGGACTTTGGCAAGACTGATTAGGACACAAGAGGACCGCGATTGGGATCAGGGATAGAGCTTACCTCTTGTGTCATGGCGGCAAGGCGGATCATGGAGGCGGCATGTCTTGATTAAACTATAAATCTCCTGGCGCTTTAAACTCAGCAGATACTCAAGGAAGTACAGCCAAAGCCGGCCGGGCTGACTTGTGTCTACGTCTATGATATCCCACCCGCAAATAGTTTCGTGTTTGTCCACTTTAGAATCTGGCAACTGATGGCCGCACGACATGCAAGACATAGCTACTGGGCCAGTGTGACTGCTCTGCTGCCAATGAGCAACGGCGGTGCGCCAAGTTAGGCATACACATGTGCAATGTGAGCACCGGTATAATGCACGATCTGCCTTGTAGTAGCGTTGTCGGCCAAGTTCGTTAGCAATTCTTACGGATGATAGACCCTTAAGCTCTAGTCGCCGGCGCTTTTGGCAGTCTGGCCTGTTCCACGGTCCAGCGGCGATTGGTGCTTTTGGGTGGGATTTAGACTGTTTCTTGTAGTTGAGCTTGTCAAGGCACTCGAGAACCTCGAGGAGTTGAGGTTCGTCGTAATCTGTCATTCTCGCAACCAAATCGAGGAGATAGTCTAGATCCTCAACCAAGGTATCTGCTGTCAGATCAGCAATGCCTCTGCAATAAGCATATTTAAAGACTAGCCGTTGAGATTGAGCATGATGTAGAGATATCCGTCCTAGGTCATACGGCGAGTCTGGGATCACAATTATTATATTTCCAGCTAGGATAGTCGATCGTACGTGCCAGGATAAGGAATGCGTAGGTATAGTTCTTAAAACAATGGTCAAAGGGTCGACATATCTAATTTCCCGGCTTATATAAAATTAAGGGGCAGCATCCAAATCAGCATTCGCCTTAACAAATTTCTGGAAAAGTCACTTTTACCTCGTGACTCAGCGGGCATGCGGATCCAACCTGAAGTGCTGCTAATTTCATCAAACCGCGAGTAGATTCTGCGTTTGAGGCACTTCGTATGATACTTCGTCGACAAATAGACATGACAAGGTTTGAGTATTCAAAAAAATGAATCGGTGAGCCGGAGTTAGCGATAAAAGATTCTTCGGATACAAGTTTGCTCTAAAAATATATCTAGACCATAGAGGTCTAATCTCTAAGCTAGATGTTTGTGCTACCTGCAGCTCCTTGATGTAAAACCTCTTAGGACTTGGCACCAGTCCGACATGCTTCCTCTATCCTCTACATACCTAGAAATTCGTGCTAGCCCAGCCAAGCTTAATCTCTCAAACTTACCAAGGGTGTGAAACAACGGATCGTGCTCAGTTTGGTTTCAGTTATCACGGAGGCCTCATAGGACGTAAGCGCTTGTTTGCTCTTCATCCCATCTCTCCACCCAGCGCACTCAGCCCGCACTCCCAACTCGTGGACTATGTCGTACAGACAAAATAACATTCAAACTCCATCATATCTTACAGGACAAAAACAAAGATTAGTGCCGTACTAACTGTTAACAAAAGGCTTCAACAAAACCGTACCAAATCCAGATCTTGATTTAAGTGAGCGATCAAACGATTGAGATTTCTGCCAAAGTCTTCAACAGTAGAGAAGAAGAGCGGAAGAGGATCGAGTAACTCGACCTTTAGTCCCAACCCTATACAATTAGCCAGACCTCTGGTCCAATAGGTTGTTGGTTGCTAGCAAAGAACCTACTCTTTGGTATATCTCACCAGTTAACCATCTTGCTGGCATCTCTGGGCTTGGAAGACCCCCTGGTTTGGACGGCGAATCGGCCGGGTATCTCTATACAGCCTTAGCATAGCTGGGGGAAAGAAGCGTATGTATCGGCATTTCCCAGCAGTCGCAGTGAATTGAGGAAGATATTTTTTTTTTTTTTCGTTTTGCCGCTGAATACTCTTTGTGATGTTCATTGCTTTTTCGCGGGACCGCCTGCTTGTGCAGCATGTACTCCAGATCTGATGCCACTTCACGAAGCGACTCAGACTGAATATGCAAGACGTCATGGAATGCACTTAGGTTTAATCAACTCTCTAACTAACCGGAACTGGTCTATAATGACTTCTAAGACTTTCATCGAAGGAAATCTGAACCGCAGTATCTGTTGTAATGCTTCTGCCTGATTACCAACGCGCCGTGAGATTAACGCATCAATATGGGGGCGATGTCCAGCCACGTTGAGTGGGCCTGTGGGTCAGTTTTCGAAGTGTCGCTCCCGCCCCTTTCTTTCCTCTTCCATCGTCTATTAACGGTTCTTCTTGACCTTTTCTAGTGAATCCATTACAAGTCCTCGACACCTATCCCCAATTCACGCCGAAACTTGGCAGGAGGAGAACAGCAGCGAGTCCACACCACTCTTTGCTTCTCCCATCTTATAACTCTTCTCTGGAGCGCACTTCTTGACTCGTAAGTACTACGTATGCTTTCCTTCGTCAACGACTCGAAGGAGTTCCTGTGCCAGTCGTAGGATCAAACAATGGGAAGCCTCTCCACGCCTCAGCGCACTGCGTCTCTGATGGCAGCGGTCTAGCTCCAGGTATTAAAGCCGATTCTAGGAAATCCGACTGCACGTCATGTCTTGATATATCACTCAGGATACGAAACTTGAACAAGACCAATTTCCACCATCCCGATTGCTTGAAATAGAAAGATACGGGGGCTCGCTCCCTGGTGATCTTACCCTGCTTTCTTCGGCCGCTGAAGTCACGGCATTTCATTGCATATACTCCCTTCTGTATTTCGTATTCCCGTCAACCTTCATGTGGGCAGATAGTTGATTCGGAACTGACTTCCCGTTTAGTCTTTACAACCTTCCATATTTTTGGAGAAAAAGTGTCATATGACGAGACCACGAAACGTTCAACCCATGGCTCGTATATTTCAACAAAGAACTTAGAGAGCTACCTATCTTGAACGGATTGGTTAGGTTCACATTGAACTTCAAACCACATAGAGCACTACTTTGAACTGCTCCCGCCTACTAATTACTTGTCATATCCTTAAGATAACGTACTCCCAACACGACAACACTTATTTCTTCGAGTCCGATAAACCTCGTCACAGAACCAACGCTCAACAGGTAGTGGGAACGATGGCTCATCAGCGTCAGCAGATCATTAGCTGTGAGCTCTCACGATTAGCAAACGATGAATACCTCGAGGATATCATACAGCATATGCGACAGATGGAGGTATATTAGGACATATAACTCAAGTCACCACGTCTGCTAACCGGCCACAGGATAGGACTCTACCTGATACTTCCCTCATCGATGCGCAGCGCGAGATCCAATGGTTCATGCGACCTTACTTGATCGACTTCCTTATTGAGGTCCACACTGCCTATGGCCTCCTACCCGAGACTCTCTTCCTCACTGTGAACCTCGTCGACCGGTACTGCTCTAAAAGAGTTGTGTACAAACAACACTATCAATTGGTCGGATGCGCTGCTCTACTTATCGCGGCCAAGTATGATGATAAGAGGGGCCTTATTCCTCACATTCAAGAACTCAGCAACATGTGCTGCGGACTCTACGATACCACCATGTTCACCCAGATGGAGATGCATGTCCTCAGCACTCTCGACTGGATCATAGGCCACCCTACTGTCGACTTCTTTTGTCAGCTCACGGTGGCGGAGGAGGGCGACGACCAAGAGGTTACGCACATGGCGGCTTACCTCTGCGAAATCGCTCTGTACCATCGCGACTTTGTCTCCGCCAAGCCGTCGGTCATGGCCCGATCATCTCTAGCTCTTGCACGAGCGATCCTCGGCCGCGCTGAAGTTGACGATGGAGATTGGGGCCCGACGGAGAACGTTACGTTGGTGACTTTATCGCATCACCTTTGCCAGCCTTCACCTACACTCGCGCGGAAGTACTCGACACGAGGGTTTTCCCGGGTGTCCAAGAAGCTGGCCGACTTTATAGCCGAGCAAGCTGCCATCGCCCGTCGAGCTGCTAACCCTGCTACCCCCCAAAAGGGACAAGACATGATGCGCTTTGATGATTACCTTACTCCTCCGATTACCCCGGACGGTGACTGCTTGATGGGAGATCATAGCCTGCCTGGGATGCCTATACTTCGACACGACGACGCCGTGTCCGGCCGATACTACTGCTTTGAAAACGCTTGATAGCTTGAGTATAACTAAAGACGGGTGGTATAGTGCCAAGGCATTGCATTGACGACTTGACCTGGGCCTTGCGCCCGAATTACGCCATCTTGGCCCATGTACCACATAAAGCACCTCTTATCGTCTCAAGGGTCCGAGATTCCTTACGCTTACAGACAGCACGGTCGAGACATGCATGATGTCTATTCTCACAACTTTACCGGAGTCATATCTTCATCTGAGTACCATGGACTGCAAATACGGCGGAAGTGCCATGTTGCCAGATTAATAGAGTGAGGTGGGGTGGGAATATCCCAACCTCCTCCACCGTTTGCCACTATTAGGTCGATTTTCAACGATATTCAGGTCTTTTTATATCAATACCTAGCATAAATTACACGCCTAACTCATATTGCGCATCGTACCAGACGTCAATTACACGCCGCTGTCAATCTTGACATTCAGCCATAGCCCTGTCACTGCCAGACAATACGGAGTGTTTTATTAGAAGAACAGACAGTTCTGGCAATGCAATCACCGTGAATAAATTATTTAACTCTCGAAGTCATCCGTACCATCGTCAATAATTTGGTATGGCTTTGATATGTCGATGCATCTGCCTGGTGCCTCGGGTTTTGTCTAGAAACCGTCGAGTGGCCTCACCCAATTGACGCCCGCCTACACTACCAGTAACCTCAAATTTTTCTCGTATATGAGTGCGTGATTTACAGTTTTGTCTTCAATAGCGGGGATGTGTTGACTCAACCCACCCAAATGTCAGCCGAGATAAAGACAAACCAGTGAATATGCATAAAGATGCTTAAAGCGGGGAAGGTTGAATACCCCATAACATCAGTGATCCGGTGAATTTGATCTCGTATGGCGACTGGCCCCACAGCCTAGGTCTTATTCTATCTGTGAGCTCCAGGTGGAGCCAATGTGGATCTTTCACTACTTCTCTCATCAAACAACAACGATATTCGCATTCAATTTCTCATCGGTTGTCTTTACCTAAAATCCTCCCTATTAACGTGCTTGGCTGATCTTCTTCTAATGATGCAATCAAGCTGCACCCCTGTCCTTTACGCTCGGCCATCAGGCTCTCTTTGCGGCTATGACGCCTCTAGAGTTCATCAGATCGTCGAGACCAGGGAGAGTTGGCAATCTTTTTCTGACGGACATCAACATTCTCTACTATCGGGCTGCTACATCTCATAGCATAGCAAACCACGACCTACAGAGTCTTATATTGATACGCAAATGCTGTTAGAACCTCTACAATTGTGCGACCAGTCGCTTTCCATCGTCCTTTCAACCCAGCCGGAACTTGTACTGGAGCATCATCATGGTCATCGCGGGGCGGGGAGGCTACAGCTAATTTAGCCATACTGCCCATCCAAGAGTTCCATGCGCGGGGTCGCCCAATAACTAATCATACAACGCCGCGTCCCGTCCTAGCCGATCATAGCAGGTAGTTTTTTTAACGGATTTGATGTAACATTCACGACAAACAGGGCATAGCTTGTTCCAGGAAGGCCCAATCATAAGCCCAGTCATTAAGGTGGAACAACTCCACGCTACAGCTCACAGGATGTTATTTCTGTACGTGGCTTATCTTACTTTAGCGTGTATGATTAGCGACAAAAATATTTTACTTCACAGGAAAAAGCACATTTACCTTCCTATTCATAGTAATGCAGTTACTGCCTAACCTGTTACAGTGACTATGAGGTACAAAGAGCTATGCCCTTTCCGGCGAATATGAGCTGCTGGGCGTACTAATTCGTATTGTGTTGTATTCAATCCATTATTGTAGACTTTGTAGTATCCAGCATCTTGTGTTGTTTAAGGATTCTGCCCATGGCCCGTCTGTTATCTCTAGCTGTAATCTCAAGACCCATTGACTTCCAGGCGACACCGCAGACTATGCTTTCCGCTCAACATAGAATGGCGCAATATCCTGCAAAATACTCACCTAAAACTCATCCTAGTGTCAGGTCTTAGTCTTCTTATACTTTATTCGACTTCCTTTTTAAACTTCAGTATGTTTTCTGCAGTAGACCTTATTACAAGTCAGACGTCTGTCTGTGAAGGATGGCAAGTAAATAGGTAGATAACGTTACTCATACATTCAACTTGTCAGACTCCAGGTCTGCAGTACTCGTATAATCTTCACGCCATGGATCCACAGTTTCGTCGCACTCGTCCTGCACACGATCCTCTCGTCTCTCAGATCTCTCTGACATCTTAATCAATTAGGGTTCTTACAGCGTGCGTCGTAACCATGGTGACATCTTTCATCGCATGGCCTCTTTTCACTAGCACATCTACAGGTTTTACATTTTGAATCGGTTTGATCACAATCGCAGCCCTCCTTTAACCACTGGACTCTTTTGTCAGCACTGTCGCATATCGCTTCCACTAATTGTATATCTCAATAACTCACCTCCAAAACTTCTAGGCACTCGTTCAGAGATTTCTCTGGCGGCCATGTATAGGCTTTTGACCCTCTTCGCCATAGAGCTAAAATCATTGTCATCTTTTCAATAAACTGGGGGGGAAAGGATTCATTTGTCATCTCTGGATCTTGGATTTCTGCCTTGGTATATCTGAGTATATCAAGAAGTTGGGAACTATGCCAGTGCATTGTCCCTGTCATCAGGCAGTCTGTTATTGTGATTAGCGCGTGTAATATACCAGGTGGCTAAATAAGGGTATACCCAGGGCCGATATAAACAGGAATACCATCCCGGGGGACTCGACCTGTCGATCTCCACTTCTTGAGACCATTAACCCCCAGGCCTGGCCACATAAGCCACAACTTTTGCCCTTCCTCATTGAAGATTATTGTCTATACACTGTGACGATCGACATGTGGGAGATGCACCGCCCCTTGGCTGGCGAGTAAGTGAAAAGAAGTCGATTCTTCCAGGTCAGTGGATTCTAGACGAAGCTCTCTTTTACCGTTTTCTTCACGAGAGAGCTCAAGTATCTTGAAGTCCTTACGGTTCGCCAAGAATGCCGGAGCGACGTTGTCCTTAACCCGACTGAGGTTAAGGAAATTTACTGGGTAGACTTGGCCCTTTTGTCGTTGCCCCTCCTGCCGACTTTTGAACATGTCTATAGCATCACTGGAAGGCATTCTCTCAGGAACTCGACCTTGCCTCTCAACGTTCTTGCCGAAGTCGTGGACATCAAGATTGGCTCGAGTTTCGAGAATGTCTAAGAACCAATCGATGGTGATCTGATGTTGAGCACTTGACTCGACCAAAACAACTGGGAAGCGAGGAGGCATTTTATCAAATATCTGGCGTGCACCGTCCTCTGAACAAACCACAAGTTTCTTATCTAAGCCATCGCTGAGTTTCAATTAAAGCGCTTCTTCCGCAGTGAGCGGTTTCTGAAGTGTGGACTTTTCCAGTATACCAACTATCTGAGTGACGTCTTCTCCTGTGCGTGTGTTAAGTTTTGAAGATTTCAGCTCCTTTTGGAGCATATCGATAGCTTTTTTACGATATGTCTTGGCCACGCTCTCATATTCACTGACCAGGTCAGCCATAGAGTTTGACAACATGTTGATATTGCGTGAATCTGGACGGCCTTGTGCAGGGAAAGAATAGCGTCCAGTACGAGTTGAGTAGACTTCTTATGTATTGATGCCAATCCAGAAACTCTGGAGCTCTTTGTTTAGGATTCATCAATACTAATCATAGCGCACTTATGGTGCCCGGAACGAACCAATACAGCTGCACAGCCTCGGTTGGCGGAGGTTATGACCATGAAAGACGAGGCGGCTATGTTACAATAAGCCTGCGCTACTGGGAGATGTACTGAAAATAGCTCGGTGGGCATGATGAAGATGCGGCGCGCCTCTAAAGAGCGCCGTAAGGGATAATAACCCCAGGTCCTGTGACCTTGTGTGAAATGTCGAAAGCATCTCTAGTCGGTTGCAAGCAGATAAAATTAATTCGTTTAACTTCAAACCAAGCGGACGATGAGCAAGTTAGAGCGTTGATTGAGCACACACACACACACACACACATACACAAAAGTCTATTAAGCCTGGTACCCTAACGCCAGAAGGGCTCTGACGGTAAAGGTACGTAACGTCTCTTAGCAGAACCTCCCTTCACTCTGAAAATTACAGCATTGCGTGTATCGGGTACTGATGCTAGGTAGGTAATCGTAAGCCACTATGATTTGGGCACTAGGAAGTTAACGTAGGTATATATTGAACTAACTGCGAGTTCAATTCTTTTATTAGAATATATCATGGTTCCCAACAGGGCGTTATCGGATATTGGCATGATAGTGCACTGCAGGCCTACCCTATATCAGCTCGAAGAAGACCAAAGTCTCACATTTCCTCGCATGAAAGTATACATACATAAATACCTACATAGACACGTAGACTCAACCTTCTCTCACAGCAAAACTCAGGTACGTCTCAGCTTTACGCCACACTGTCACTATGGGGCATCGGGGATCGGCTTTACAGTAGCATGGTACTTGCTTTGCGGACTATGGCTCTGTAGCTACGTAGACGTGTGGGTTATCGAGGTTTAAAAACTGCTCAATACTTGCAGGGAACCACTGGCTTGAACTCCCGGACCGGTAGTACCGACATGATTGTCTTCTACTTGTCAAGCGAAAGCTTGTCGGTATACGATAACAGTGTTAATTGTAAAATGTCCCTAGATTTTCAGTCAACGCCCTACAGAATTAGCACCTCAGCGACCTTCGTGAGAAACTTATGTACGGCTACGTTGATCTGAGTCCAACCTGACGTTGTGATTTGCGTCATAGACTCGCCTCTCATATGTAACGGCTATTCATTCTCTGGAAGAATCTTCTTTTAACCCAAGAATTCCCCCGGAACTCATCCAAACTTGTGATAGACTGTAAAGGTTTTACAAGAGGGGCATATAGTAGACACTGGTAGGGCAGGTTTTTAAAAAGGTTTGCAAGGTTTTAGCATACCAGTATGACGAGATGAATGGGAGGGAGAGGGACATGGAGGGAGAGGGATATGCAAGGTCGGGGCGTAGAGCGAGTCGCAAGATGGGAAACTTTAGCTTAGTTATGGGTGAGGCCAAATGTACCAAGATCGACTAAATAACGTCCTTCGGCTGCGTAAACCCTGCCCAAATTCATGGTGAGGGAGTGACAGGCTTCAGTGGCTATTCCTTTGAGAGTAATGCAATTTCTTTCGCGAAGCTCACCATCCACCTGCCGACGAATATACATGAAACTTAACATATACTTATCCAATGATGGACAGGTTGTAGGAACCTGAAGCCACAAAGCGGCATTTGCCAACCTGACGGATGCTTTAAGCCCAACTACCTTAACGCTTTCGTCACCGTGCGTTCTTGCGACACTGGGCAGAAAATTACCGAGGTCGCCACCATTGTGTGGTAATAGACTTGATTGCATGCGGACAAGTCCACCGTTCTCTCAACTCCGACCTGTAGTGACCAGCATCTTCCTTTTAGGAATGTTTTAACCCAACTTTGCCAGCCCGTCGAAGTCCAATCGCTCCGACAACGGTGCAGACCAACAGGAAAGCCAGCATAGTCCAGAACGTCGCTCTGTAACCCTCCATGAGGGCTTGAGTAGAGGATTTCACTTTCTCCTCTTGTTTCGTGACCCAGGTTGAGACGATTTGCATGACAGCCAGTCCCACTGCGTTCCCAAATTGCGCAGCGGTATTGAAAACGGCACCAGCGACTGCATGTTTTTCCTCAGGAAAAGCCTCCGTGATGATTATGAGGCCAATTGTGAAAAGAACATCGATAGAGAAGGGCATCAGGACCTGTGCAGGGAAAGCGCACTTCCAGTAAGGCCAGTCCGGCTGGATCACAGCCATAAGAAGGGGAGAACCAGCGGAAATAAGGGAAGCGAAAGCGATGAGCCAGTTTGCACTGATCTTGTGAACTATAAGACCCGTTGTAATATTGAGAGCGAGGCCAACCACAGTGCTCGGAAGCATGCGTATAGCCGCTTCGAGAGCTGAGAGATGCTGAATTTCTTGAAAACTAAGATTCGTCAGTGGAAGAAGCTTTTTGGATCTCATTCGCTTTCTACTTACAAAAGACTCGTCACGAGATCCAGAGAGTTTAACACAGCAAACGATAGCGCCACAGTGATGCAGATGCTGGTAAAAGAAGGGTTGTTCCAGAGCCCGTTTGGAATTAGGGCAGTCTGGTCTTTCTTGACCCGAAAATGCATCCAGTAAATGAATGAGATAGCCGTTAATATGCTGAGACTCAAGGACATCAAGCTCGCGGGGGATCGAATTCGATGTATATCTGTGCTAATGAGGCTGTTGCATAATTAGCAAGTACATCAATTTAGAGGGATATGCGTCAACGAACGCCAAAAAGTATGTAAGTAGACTCATAGAGGCTGATGCGAGAAATGCGCCGACCCAGTCGACCTTCGTTTTCAGGTTTTGTATCGCGATTCGTGATGAGCTGAGTCGTGCGGTTGTTGGCAAGGACCACCACCCGATGGTAAACAGCAGCAGTGTAAGGCCTCCACAGAAATACCATCCCGATCTCCATCCAATAGTGTCGATAAATAAGCCGCCCATGACGAGGCTAGATGAGAAACCTAACAGCTGGCTTAATCCTAGGCAAGCAAAGGATAGGTTGCGTTCTCGACCCTGCGGCTGCACCCGGGTTACAAGGGCCACGGAACTAGACAAGTGTAATGCGGTAGCAATGCCCTGCAAGGCTCTCAAGACGACAAGTTCCTCGCCATTCTTGACCAGTCCACAGGTAAGTATGAAGACGCTATTCAATATGCAACCCAACAAGTTCACTGATCGCGGTCCTAAGACATCAGCGATAGCGCCCGTGAGGAGCAGAGTTGATGCTGTGGTCAGCCCCTGAACTGAAGACGGCCAGAAAGCGAGGGACGGAGGGAGGTCGAGATCTTCTGTTAATCGAGGAAGCCCAATGACTATCAGGCCGTTGGATGCGCTACTGGTAAGGTTCACGCCACATAGGTATGTGATTGCAGTAACTCTCCGGAGGAGAGACTCAGATGGGACACTCTTAGTGACAACTTCTTGAGAGCAGTCATCGCCGATACTTGTTAGATGGACGTCGCTCCCAGTTTTCAGCGATAGCGACGATGCTGATTCATGTGACAGAGGCTTCATGTTGGCCGTCGTTGTCTTCTAGCTGGATATGACAAACTTTGCCGCCAACTAGGAATGGAAGTCTAACTCATGTAGCGTTATATGTTATCAATCGCGAAACGTGGCTTTCTTCATTCTTTTAGTAGGTCAAAATCACTGTGGTCGGTAGGTAGTGGTCAAGCATGGTAGGTCAATAATACCACATACGAACCCACTTGGGAATAGTAACAAATGAAACATAATTAAAGGAAAAAAAGTTAAATATCGTAATTACTCCTCACAATGTGGATCTTATCTTTGGCTAGGGAAGCTATCGTATAGAACCCATTTTTCATAAGCACGTCAGCAACTGTGGACAATTTCACTGCTTCACAGGCTTCAGTTTTAGTTGTGACGTGTAAGTCATCGTTTTCAGAGAGAAAACGACCCCCAGCCCGGTGCATAGTTGGACGAACGACTGCAGTAAAGCCCCATGCCTTCAGAGTCCTCAACCAAGTGACTCATTTCATGCTATTATTCACAAGAGACTACTCAACGTCGCATTTTCACAGTTTTGCTTTTCACTAACGGAGACTATTTTAGCATTGCTGACGTGATAGACGGAGTTGGTCTGACTACAGATCTCAAAATCCTCGAATTTTCAAATTCTACTGGCGGCGGTCACAGTTTGCTGTCTCTACCATGGAGGGTGAAAGGGGGCCCCACTCGGAGGGGCTGTCTGAGTGTTTCAGCCGTTGGTCATAGTAATGGCCCCCTCACCAGAAGGGATGGACCTGATGTAGTTACTATAGGGGAAGATTCGAGCGGCTGCCGCAAAGAAACGCCTCAGTGTGGTCACTGTCTGGGTAGTCTTCGTGTTGCTCCATCCTCCGTCCTTGTCGCAGTCGAGGGCGATACTGGAGATCTCGGCCTTGCATTTTTCCTTGAGCTTGTTCAATCGTCGACAGGCGTAGTAGACCTACCTCTCACGATTAACCCACTGGACGCAGTGGACATACATCTGTACTGTTCTGGGAGTAATCGACCTGGACTTGTACTATCGTCTCTGCTGAAGAGATGTTCCTTGGCAAGCCTGGGGAGAGGAGATTGCGGTACGTGAAGCTCTTGTGTAGGCAGGTAGCTTATTCATAGTAGGCATCTCAGCCGGCACTCAAGCAATCCTCTCTGACTGGCATAAACGCCTTGAAGTACCTTTGGCGCCTAGTGGACATGGCGTAAGTAGTGTGACTGATTCGACGGTTAAATACAAATATGGAGCAGAGTCTGATACGCTATCACCTTGTCGTAAATAACCAGTTCATTGTTTCTTCTATATTTTTCTAAACCTGTAGAACTCCTTGTATCAGATATCCCAAGTCATCTAGCACCATCTCAGATTTGGCGTTCCAAGTATATCGCGTTCAATCGTTCCAAGTATAAATTTGTTTATGCTATTCTAAAAGCACGCAGTACCTTTCTGTCATTTAACAGGACCTTTTCTGATGACTTGTGTCAACTATTTCACACATGTATTACTGTCCAAGGCATGACCACAGTCTAGTGTATAAGGTATACGGAGCTTTATTTGTAGCATATAGGATTTGTTTCGGAGAAATTCATTTGTAGCATCTCGACGTCAATGAAAAGACAGATATTTATAGATCGGCTCGATGTATAGACTACTATTGCGCACGCTTTGTCCTGCCCTTTCTTGGTTAGGCATGTCGGTTTAATGCCCGCCTTTTTCGAACCAAATTTGCCTATACTGAGAAGAGCTCCATTTCTATTCTTATACTGTACGGTTTCTCACCTAGGACCTTAACTATTGGACACTACGCTTTTGCACACACAACGCTATTGTCAACTAGTTATTTTATTGAGGATTATCCTTTCTTGAGTATAAGGTGTTTTCATCGAAACCTTGGCGATCCTCATTTATTCACTGAATCTTGTCACTTCAGCATCCTCCTTCCTACCTTCTTCTCTAAAACGTGGTTCACAGATCCATTGCTACTGCTACGAAAACATTGTCGAAGTACAAAAAGTATTTGAAACGCACGGGTACACCAACGATGAAGATTATTCGTTTTATTCCTGCTTTTATTACCGCCGTTGCTGCTATCCAGCCACAGGGCATAGTTGAGATTGAGTGGTCAAGCAATTGCGGATATGCATCCAAGCCGGTCAACCCTTCTTTACTTACCGCCAATCCTCCCGTGATTCAGACATCCAAGGTCGCTCCTACACAAGCAGAGATCCCCGATGCAGTCCCCACCAATGCCCCTGTGATCAATGGTTATCCCCCCATCCCCCCTATCGAGTCTACCATCAACAATATGCCAGTCTCTGACCCTAGCGTTTACTCTCCTCAGCCCGAACCCTCTGTAGCTGCTTATACCCAGTGGGAGCAATTGGCTGAGCCCAAGGCTGAGAGTGCGAGCCCTGATAGTGCTGTGCAATCTGGTGACCTGACTTATTATAAAGTTGGCCTGGGCGCCTGCGGTCAGGACTCGACTGGGCAGGACGAAACTGGCAACATTGTAGCACTCTCTAAAGATGTATTCGATGCGGCCAACATCGACGGTAACTCCAACAATAATCCCTTATGTGGCCGAACCATTACCATCAAAGGCTCTAACGGCAAGACTGCTGAAGGTACTGTCTTGGATCGATGCGAGGGCTGTAAGGGCAACGATGTAGATGTAAGCCATAAGATTTTCTTACAAATTTGGGGAAGTCTCGATGAAGGCCGCACTGAGATAGAGTGGTGGTACAGCTAATCGGTGCCACTACTGAGAGGGAAATTCTTAATTTCTTTTAGAGCTTCAATGACGGAAAGGGCCGAGGACTAGGTAATGGTTTGTCTCAGAATGTCTGCTTTGGCAGAATACGATGCACATAAGATACGTAGATTTATTTACGCCGACAATACAGCGCGCCCAGTCAATACAGTAGCGTGTGAGTCTGGAATGGGGACTTGTATGAAACGGCCGTTTCCATTTCCATTTTCGAAGGCATCGACAGAATTGCCTTCGTCGAGAAGTTAAAGAAAGGCGGAGCCTGAATTGAGTGGCTCTTACGACTGCTAGGGTTTGCAGTAGCATTGGCGCGACAAGCGGGAACTGTGACTATAAACCGAGGAACTAACTGGGGGGTGGGGCGTGAGTTACAAAAGATATGTTATCAGGACAATTCATGACTTCTTTTCTTCCAATAGTCTACACATCCTTCGAGGTCCTGTGATGTTTGTTATATCGTCTCCTAAGCTAACTGCTCGCCCCGTGAGTTGTTTCGGTGGGACTTTTGATTATTCTCATGTTGGTTCAGGAAGCAATGCTGAGAATCAAGCACCAACATCTTGCACGATCCAAGAAACGTTGCGTATTACAGCCCGCTTGTCCCTTGTCTAACATCAGTAATTCACAGATGTTAGGCCTATTACGAGAAGGTCAAAGTTGACGCGCTAGGATGAGAGGAGCAAGGGCTCTAGTACGATTCGGCGACTTTCGTCAAGAATCGCTTATCGGACCACCGAAGATGTGCAGCGAACTTGAGACTAGCAAATGGACTCCTCGCCGGATAAGGAAGGAAAGAAGAGTGCCAAGTACCTTTTGGTTCTGCGAAAGTTTGTTAGCCCCAGAGCGAGCTAATTCTAGCTTGAGCATCAGATGATGCCCAATCATAGGCCTTGCTTGTCTTCTTTTCCGACGTATCAATGCCCCAATATGCTGTGGCTACGTGTAGCAAGTAACTCAGATGATGAATACGGGACGCGAGACAAGTGCTCAGATATTCGTGATCTAATCAGAGACGTCTCCGACAGCTTGGGACCTACCTACTTTAGCTCAGTGAACTCACAGTGAGCTCACAGTGAACTCAGTGAGTTGAAGTGGGGCTTTCTCATATCCCTGATCTTGATCCCTGTTTAGACATCCTCGCACTCAGACGACGATTGATTTTCCATCGCCAGGCACGAACCAACATGCGGATTGTGGGCCGTCATCCAATAACCATTTTCGGGTGAATGATCCACACCCATAGTGGAGATTGTTCATGTCCGTCAGCTGGACACATCATGCTCTTTTCCTACGAATCTTTTACTCTGCTTCTTTTGTGAAATATGTCAGCTCTGCATAAGCCTGAGGCAGGCCAGCTAGAGCCATAATCATGTTCGCGCCTACTGTTCTCTTCTTTGATTAGCACGCTTAAATGAGAGACTGTCTCAAGATTCTGATCCATGTCAAGGCTGGAATCTCCAGTCAGAGATTGCACGTAGCAGGGATGCCGGCTTTCAGGGATCTGAGCGCGGATTCCTCCACAGCAATGCTTTGAGGCGACTTGAAAAAAGAATGTGCAGGGATGTAAGCACGCGCGTGTGAACTGACGCGGTATTGTATGTATCGCACTGAGCGTGCTTGAGAGGTTAAAGTGAAAATGTGTTGATTGATTGATTGTTCTGCTCATGCGGGATATTCCATTCCGCACAGTTACTCAAAGCATAGAGCTAGGTTACTGACGCAATTGTTTCTTTAGGCCGTGAAGATCATGCCTACCCCGCTACAGTGAAAACCTTTCCTCTCATAACACTGGATCCGTAGATCACCTGTGAGGTAGCAAAGAAGGGTTCAGTGGCTACTTCACTGTGTCTATTATTGACCCGAAAGCACCACCCTCAGCCGGCTGCTCGTTTCGGGACTGTAAGGCGAGGAAGTCTTTTGACACACCAATCCTGGCCTGGCTAGTGCGTTTCTCCATCACGGTCATTCGAGGTTTTGATTCTTGATGATAAATCCACCAACAACACGTGGCAGTGACTACAGGAAGAAGGAGTCTGGAACATTTTCCTGCGACTCAGATTGCACGATCAGGCTTAGAATTGGATGCTCATTAGTCTACAAACAAGCCACCTACCAGCTTTAGCCCCTAATCCCGCTCTTGGTGCCGTTGCACTGCAAGTTCTTTTAGACTTCCGCACTGCTGTTACTGAGCCCGTACACCTTTCCACAATGCCCTTGCATCTTTTGATGGTTATTTCACAAAAGTCGGCAGCTGATGAGTCAAGAGATAAATGATATGATTGATCGGTGCGTGCGTTCTGAGTCACAAGTACTTGCAATAATCGTGAAGTGCTGCCTTGGAAGCATTGTAAATGCCCATCCATGGATAAAGAGTGACAGCCTCGATGGACCCTACGTCGGTGACGGTGCCTCCACTTTTATCCTGATAGGCAAGATAACACTTTTCTCGTCGCATCTCTGACCGATAAACACACTTGCAACATATTGATTAGTAGCCTGTTGGGTTTAACGGGCAAGTTACTCAAGGTGAACCGCTTAGAGTATTCTGCCCAGTGAAACACTTGACATGAGCTTCTCTGCTAAAGTACGAGCCTAACTCGAGTTATGATTGGACCGATGATGTATGTCTCATATTCAGTGATGATTTCGCAATTTTGTCAAGAGAAGCCGGAAATATGTGATCGACAAGTGGTATAAAGACCTTAGGGTGTCCCCTGATGCTAAGAGAAGATACTTCAGGCTTGAAGTTACATGTTTATGATTCCTTACCACTCTTTCAACCATTTCTCACCTTCATATCGTATACCCAGACTTTCGTTTCACCCTGCAACATGAAGTTCTTTACCCTGATCGCTCCTCTGTTTTCGGTCCAGGTAGCCTTCGCCAGCTACGGATATGGTTATGGTGAAAAGACCAAGACTGTAACTGCTATAGGCACTCACACCGTCACGAAGCCCATCTACAAGGCTACGATGACTAAGACCAAGACTGAGACCGTCACCAGGTACAAGCCCGCAGTCACTAAGTACAAGACTAAGACCGATACTGTCACCAAGAAGCCTTACCCTACCTGTCACAAGTCTGGATACAGTAATGGCGAATACAAAGATGGCAAGGAGTACAACGCCTAAAAAGTCCACATCTCCCACACTGATTCAATATTCACAGCAATTGATGAACCAAAGGCGGTAGACCTACCTCTGAAACGAGGACTGGTCACTTGCTCTGATCGCTTGTTGCGATAGCCCCAGAGGCACAATAAGTGATTGAGTTGTGGTGGGTCTGGAGCGTGACTCGATGGATTATCTTACAACACTCCTTTTATTTCTGTGCCGTATTTTTCATGTCACTATATACGCGCGGTTTCTGTAGGCGATCTAAGTTATTACAACGAGGTGTTAATTACTCAGTGGCCATCAGAGAAGATATCCCGGAAGTATTCGTCATGTAGTAACCATAGCCGTGGCGTGGTAGCGACTACAGTTATCTATAGATTTACAAGATTTTGGATGATATCCTTGCTTACTGAGTTATCACGCAGTTCAAATGATCTCGGAGCCACATGATGATGCCAGCTCAATAAAACAGGACTATCTTTGGTTAGGCAAAACTCCGACAGCCGTCTGCCTTCAATTTGTCTTATCTTTTGGTATTGGTTTGGATCATCCCATCCCGTCTTTTTCCATTTCGACGAGTCGACTCCTTACTTTTGGTGAACTATTGTAGACTCAAGCCACGCCACTCTGTTGTTCTCCTTTCCCACGTCGCTTCGCTCCGTAACTTATTTCGAAATCTTGAGCTCTCTTCTCAATTATTCCTCGCCTCGTTTATTACCACTTCGGTCCTCACTCACCCATATCCCTGGATGCCTCACTCCTGGTATTGGATGGAGGTTCATGTCTACGTTCACTTTGAGTTTCACGTTGCACTTACATTATATTCATACTTACCATTTAAAAGGTAGATCAAACTAGTCTTACATCATAACTACCTATTCGCAGTACTATCTCTACTCGCTCAATTCCTCTTAATCTGAATTGTTTTCATCGCTCGTTTTCACTCTTGCACCAACATATATAGGTGAGGCTATGACCGCTCCCGTTTAGAATATATGATACCTATAAATGCTGATCAACCTCCAGGCACTACTATAAGACATAGACACTGCATGGAAAAAAACAAGAATTACATCTTTCTTCAGCTTTAGCTGCCAATGTGAACCTCCCCTTGACTCGATCTTCCCGCTCTCACTTCCACGTTCGAGAAGAGAACAAGGACTCGCCTCTTGCTCGTCTGTCCCTGCGGAGACACAATCGTCTTATAGATCGCCCACTCCGTGGCTCCTTTTCTACCTCTAATAGACGAATGTGGATCGGCAACCGCCTTGTTGACAGATGATGCTCCGCATGTACCTCTTATCCTCCTCGACCAAGATAGAAGACCACCTCTTCGAGGCTGTTCAGGCTCCCCTTTAGACGACGTACTCCACCACTCTGGTCCCTCAAGGGTGCCATCTAATGTCAACAGCTCACTTCGTTCCCGTTGTGTTCCCACAACCCCTTCCTTGTCGGATGTTCCACCCAAGTCTGGCATGTCCTTCCTATGGTCGTGCAAAAGAGCGATGTCCTCCCGCACATCACGAACTAAAGAAAGTTTCCGTCTATTCCAACCCAATCGCAGAATGGTACCAAGTTTGCGACAAAGATGTAACCAGAAACCATCGCGACTCCTATCTCGGTCAATCCACACTCACTTTCTTGGTGTCTGACCCGGTCAGTGTAACAACTGGAGTTGACTACACTCATCCCTAGTCCTTGAAACAAGATCACTCACCTTGTTAGTTCTTGGCTATATCTCCCGATGAATTGGGACACCTCACTCTTTTCATCCATGGCTGATCACTTTGTACCCGGTCATATGTAAGTATAGGCTCGTCCACTCGCCCACTTGTCGTGGATGAATAACCAACTGAACGCCCTGTTCAGATTCGTGTCTCAGTCGAACAGTTCTTTCAAATCTGTTTGAGAAAAAAAAAAAAAACAAGCCGTCCCTGCGAGGGAGTCTTCCCTCTTTGTACTCGCCCTTGGCACCGTGCAAGTAAGTGGGGTCTAACTACAACGTTCACTGCGCCCTCTTTGGTCAAGGCCAACGGGTCTCCACTTCGCCCCTCTCTTCGGTGGTCCTTGATGGAGACAGTCACAACGTCCCGCGTCCCCGTCGTCCCTCTCATACCAAAGCTAGGAAGTCAAATAACTATAAAGGGGAATTTAGACCCTCACTACGTTCGGGTGGCGGGGTGGGTCTCCTCCCAGGTTCAGATGGAAGTTATTCACAGTCTATGTGCACTCAAATGGCAAGCTCGTGTTATGGCGGGAGGAAGCAGTTAGGATTTTAGCAATTCATTTTACAGTTAAATGACTTTTTTCAAATTTCGTACTATGTACAAGACTTTGCCGAAGTAGAAGATGACGTACATTTTCCTGCAGCTGCACGCTCAGAGACCCTGCGATTAACTACAGATAACTTCACGCTGGGACTGTCGTATTAGTTAGCACCTTCGTAACAGATCACAAGTTAGCCCGTTCTTGTCCCCGCCCGAGTTGCATGTGGCTGGCCGTGAAGGTATCATTGGTGATCGCTGCGCTCGTGCTAGCATCCAGGGCAAGGCCGAAAGCAGCGATGAGACCAGCAAGTCGCTCTTTCTGCCCCGCTCCTTCACCATCACATTTGAGCATTTTGAGAGCCTCCTTCTGCATTGGTAATCCGGTGCCGCCTCCGACAGTACCAACAGGCAGAGATGGTAGATAAAGACTCATGGTGAGTGCCCCCGTCCGAGGATCAAGCTCTGAAGTCAGATGACTCCATGATGCCTCAGCGGTGCTGGCAGGATCCTGACCAGTCGCTATGAACATGGCGGCAATTATGTTGACTGGGTTGACATTGCAGCCGAATTGGCCGCTTCGAATCCCACCCTCCTTCAAGGTTTGTTGAGTGGCATAGAGATGATCGGTGGTGCAGCCTAGTACCTCTCGGCAAGCATCCGGGGAGATTGTTCCCCAGACCAATGTCTCGACTCCTCGAGCTTTCTTCACGTTTCCCCACGAGGGCTTTTTATCGGAAGCCAGCTGCCCCTCGATGAGAAAGCCTCGGATGCTATACTCATGGGTTAGAGAATGTCGGAGCATCTCACACGCATGCTGAGTGGCCTTGGTGACCATGTTCTGGCCGGCTGCGCTCCCACAGCTGTAGCTACATAGCACATGGACTTTGGAACCAATTACAGTAGGCTGCATGGTCTGAAGCCGTACGTGTGCACTCGTTTCCTCCGCCCATTGTGAAAACGCTCCTTTGAAAGCCGGCAAGTCTTTGGCGAATATGACTGCATGTTCGGGGCTGTCGAAAGTAAACACAGGAGCTCGACTCATACTGTTGCTGAGCGTCTCGATGTGAATTCCTCCAGAAGCGTTGAAAGCTTTGCATCCTCTGGAACAACTGGCAACAAGAGTTCCTTCGTATGTGGCTAGGGGTGCATAGACTTTGTCCAGTGGGGCTGATCCGGCAAGATGCAAAGGTCCTGCGACGGCTAGAGGAATCTGACAGAAGCCGATACAATTCTCGACACGCACTTTATCAACGTGTTTCGACTGCAAGCTCCCTGCATTTTCGAATACCCGGGCCCATGAACGCAGGACACCTGTTCTGTCGGCAGATGAACGAGAGCCCATGATGTCAGCTATCGGATGACTCGAGGATCTTTTAGAGAGATATTCACTGGATGCTAGGAAGAAGGGGATGGTTGATGAGTTTGTATATGGAGCGATCAGTGAGTCGATAGAGCCCCCGGGAACTTATTTCTAAAAGGCACATGGAAGATCATCTCTCCACCGTTGCCAGGAAATGTCTCTCCGTGTTGCTGTAGCTTTGGCTGGCGGAAGCCAATGAGTTTTTACGTATTTTCACACTAGTCATCCACAGCGTAAGATCTAAGGCCAACTTGTTAACATAAAGATTATGTGATATTTTCTTTCATAGTACTAGAATAAGCCTGTGTCGGCGTTCGGCTCCACCCGCGTGCGAGTCAACAGGAGGTCCGATGCCGCACGACAGTGCAAGCAGAAGAATGTGTTCCTCGCTTTACGGACTCAGTCCTACGCAGGACTCATAATTTATCTGATTTTAATCTCGCCCGAACTTTTATCACATTTATTTCCCGTGCTGCCGCCGCTCGTTGTGATCGGTCTGTAGGTCTATGATGCTCTGATACCGTTGTCTCCCATGGTCTTTCCTTGTGAATATCGTGCTTTGCGTTGTGCATAGATCGCTTAAGATTGATGAAGATCTCAAAGATAACAACGTAGGTATGTAAAGAAGCGCCGGAGAACACTTGACTTCTCTTGAACGTCATACCTCCTAGCGCCTTATGTAACAGAATATCCAAGGATTCGGGAGCTTGCAGTGATCCAGCTTCGATTGCGTCATTCAACAGGGCTAGGTTACGCTTACCAATCTTTGCGAACGGATAAATGTAACCAGCACTTATTAAAGGCTTCAAGACTGAGGATGTCTTCCTAGCTGACAACATCGCAGACAATTGATGTAGAAGTACACTCAGCCTAAACTGTTCGAGATCCGTGAAAGATTTATCCCCATCCACGCTTATTTTCTCTACCAACACTTCTGGCGCATGGGCCTTATGGATACCTCTTCGAGATGCTACAGTGGCCCCATCTGTCGCTAGCCCTTTACCAGGTTGGGAGTTCATTGTTTGGGTAGAGGCTGATTTCGTGTCGGCCCCGAGGGGTAGCGGAGGGTATAGATTAAGGGCAGAATCCTTGTTCTTATGCTGAGTGTCATCCAAACCTCCCATTGATCCCGGTTTACATTGCTCAATCTGTCTGTTAATTGATTCTGGGGTATAGAACGAGATATCTGGCTCAGATCCTGGTGGTCCTACTCTAGGACTTGATGGAACCTTCTTCCACAAGGGCGAGTGCATCCGATCCGCTTCTTGGACCGTCATTTCACACTGGAGCGCAGCGAGTTCGGCCTCTGATTCCTTGGCCGCAAGCGCTGATTCCAAGGTCCGAATTTTGAGCAGGGCTTCTTCGATAAGAAGGCTGACCTTTTTCGCAATCCTCCCCTCAACCTTGTCGTCAGGTTGACGTATGCCTAGATTCACAAGACCAGGTGTAGAGTGCACAGACGTCGCTCCAAGTACGCCGGTACAGATGTCCACTCTGCTTTCAATCTCTCGGAGCTCTGCAAGTAGGGCATCTAGCCTGCCGTGAAGGCTTTTGACCTGGTCGACGTCGCCCTTGCACTGATCGAAAAATAGGCTTAAGGCCTTGCTGTTCTCGCCGATCTGTGTCATCAGAGCAGAGATGCTATTATCCGCTCTCGGCCCTTCATAATTCCTGTTCACGCTTACTTGGCCTTCCAACTCAACCTTGAGCTTCGCATCCAGGAATTGATTCTGGGCTTCTACCTTCCGCAGGCGATTTTCCAACAGCTTGTACTCACCTGTCCATTTTGCAGCGTCTGCTTCTGCGTCATTCCGTCTGGCCTGTGCGATGTTTATTTCGGCTTGTAGTAAAGCGCACGACCGCTGAAGATTCATGATTTCATCTTGCAGTGCTCCGACCTTAATTTGTGACTCATTTCTCGCGCACTGTTCCGCAATGGCACGTTCAAGCTTTCTGATCTGGTTCCCTAGCTCGGTGAAATTCTTGCCATGATCTCTCCGAGTGTCTTCGTCAGGGTGCAAGGAGCCAGAGTTTGTTTTCTCATTATAGGCACTTTGCTGCTGTGCGCTGATCATCTTCTGGATATCCTCAAGCGTAGACTTCACAGTCGCTACGTCGATAGGTAGGTTCTCTATAATCGAGTACCTTTTCTCCAGCACATCTCGTGAATTTGTGATTCTCTTCTCGGTATCGTCCAGGATCTTCCCCATTCTAGCCAGCTCTTTGTCTTTCACTTGGAGATTTTCATTAAGGACTTGTATCTCTTTCTGTAGCTCATCGAACTTTTTTCTCGACTGCGTCAAATCTGATGATGTTTCAGCACGAAGCTTAGTGAACTGTGCTTCATACTCGTTTTGGCATGTCGATAGCTCACCCCTTGCCTCGATGCAACTTTGTGTTTGTTCGTCAATCTGCTTCCTCAGTTGAACAATCTCCTCCTCAAAGAGTTTGACTCTCCTTTCGTGCTCATTATTATTGAAGCTTGCCTTTTGCTCCAGCTCATGAACTTGCTCCAGCAAAGTATTCCTCTCCTTTTCTATTGATCCGTGTTTTGTTTCTTGTCTGGTTGCCTCGTCTTTCAACTCCTGTATTTTTGACTCCTTCTCTTCGATAGTATGTCGCAAATCCATAATCTGTCTGTCGATGTCCCCATCAGCTTTGATGCTTTCCAGCTCTTTTTCTTTTCTTGCTAGACGCGTATCAACATTGTTGATAGTTTCCTGCAACTTAGTGGCCTGCTCTTCGGAACCTCTTAATTTCCTGCCAAGTTCTTCTTTCTCGTCGTAGTATTCGTTGGCTTGCGTCTGAAGATTTATCTTCAACTAACCGATGGTTTCTCGGAGATCCTTAATTGAGGTTTTTTGCTTCTCAGCATCTCGCTCCAATTGGTGAAGCTTTGAATCCAAATTATCCTTTTCGTTCTTTGTTAACCTGTGTTTTTCCTTTTCGTTCTTTATCTTGTCTTCTAAACCTCTGACTTGTGTCTCTAAGACCTTGATGGAGGTTATTTTCGCCTGTAATTGGCGCTCCTTTTCCTCTAGGCTGTTCTTGTTGTGGCTCAGCTCTAGGTCCTTCGCCTGTAATGTCTTCGAAGCTGACTCCATTCCTCTCTTAACTTCCTCGTCGGAACCTCTTAATTTCCTGCCAAGTTCTTCTTTCTCGTCGTAGTATTCGTTGGTTTGCGTCTGAAGATTTATCTTCAACTAACCGATGGTTTCTCGGAGATCCTTAATTGAGGTTTTTTGCTTCTCAGCATCTCGCTCTAATTGGTGAAGCTTTAAATCCAAATCATCCTTTTCGTTCTTTGTTAACCTGTGGTTTTCCTTTTCGCTCTTTATCTCGTCTTCTAAACCTCTGACTTGAGCCTCTAAGACCTTAATGGAGGCTATTTTGGCTTGCAACTGGTGTTTGTTTTCCTCAAGGCTTTTCTTGTTCTCGCTCAGCTCTAGGTCCCTAGCCTCCAATGTCCTCGAGGCTGACTTCATTTCTTTGCTAACCTCTTCGATTCTCTTTGATAGCTCCACAACCAGTTCATTCGTTTCAAAAAGCTGTTTTCTTTGTTTCTCAATATTTATAGACGCATTTTGGATGGTTTTGGTGTTTTTCTTTTGCCATTCGCTCAAAGTCTCATCCTGCTTCCGATCACCTGCTAATGGATTTTGATCGCCTTCTCCTGTTTCGTGCTGCATCGTTTCTGTGCCACTATCCACCATATCATGATCCTCAGGCGGAAGAAGACCAGGGAAGCGAAGCTTTTCACATTCAACCCCCAGTTCTGCATTCGCATCAGCGCAAATTTGAAGCTCGGCCTCTAATCTGTCGGCTGTCGTCTTAAGCTCAGCGCCTTCTGTTCGCAGCTGGGCGTTTTCCCTCCCTGCCTTCTCCAATTGAGACTTCAGACAGCTAACATCCTCCCTCATTTTCTTGAGCTCTATCAAAGTGATCGTAGTGGTGCTTGATTTGTTTGCGGCGCTTGCTGCGTTGTCTAACGATTGATTCTGACCGTATTCGGTCTGCTGCTCTACCTTTTCACCCATGGTAGTATTTGTGTGTAGGACTTGAGACTGCTTCTCAAGATGAGCATCTTTCTCTTCAAGTACTGCATTGCGTATTTCAAGCTCGGCGCTCCTCTCCTCCGCCTTTTTCAGCCTGACCGTCTCTATCTGTAGCGTGGCGTTCTTCTCGCCAAGTACTTCAACTTTACCTTTGAGGTCTTTGGTTAGCTTCAAGACCGTTTCGAACTTTTCCTGTGACTCTGTAGTGGGATCTTGACCGGAAAGGTCAGCATACAACTGGTGCCAATGTCCAAGCTCATTTCTCAGCGTGCTGGCTTCACCGTGCAGTTCCGTTATCTGCCTTCTATGCTCTACTGAATCTTGAGTCTGGCTTTCCGGCTTTGATCGCTCTTCCCTGAGCTGATTTTGCACCGTCTGCAGTTGTCCCTTTAATGTCACCATCTCACCCTCTTGCCTGGCTAGCCTGCTATTCGATTCAGCAGCACTGCCCTTGTATTTCTCCCTCTCCTCGATAACAGCGTTGTATTGCGCCTGCAGCTCATCCCTTTCATTCGTTAAGGAGGCTTGCGATGCTCCCAGTTTCTTTGCCTCGGTGGCAAGGGAACTATTCTGCGACTTGAGACCTTCGAGTTCTTGTTTTGAGTCGTTCAAGGCTGATTCCAAACCTTCTATTTGGGACTTGTATTCCTTTATTCTTGTTCGGACACCGTCGAGCACATTGCTTGTCACGGGAGGTTTAGACGTCGGCTCCACTCCATCCGCGTCGACCGTGTCCCCGTCTAATTCCGCATCGAATAGTTGATCAGTCGAGTTCTGCATGTTCATGGCTTCTTTGGTGCCTGTTCCGATGTCTTCTAGAAACATCTGCATGTCCTTGAGCGTGTTTTCTAAGTCCTCAACCTTATTCTTCATGACTCCTGTCAATTCTGCTAATTCCCTTGAAGCTTTAATCTCTCTCCTAATCATCTCATTCAAGATAAAGACCAGAAACTTCATCTCCTGGCTAGGAAGCTGAGTGATCTCAAACACGAAAGCAGCCCGTCGCATATTGACTGCAAAGTAATCTGTGAAAATAATCCGATGCGCTAAGCTTTCGACCTTCTGTTGGAGATCTAGAGGTATACCATCCGGTCCTTTCTGACATCCTTTAAAGATTTCCACGTGCAAGACTTCAATCCCAAGCTCGATGCCATGGTATAGCTCCGCCCGCTGGTTCCAGCACTCTATTCGCTCGTCGTTGTCTCCCTCGGCAGGATAGTCGAGGTATACTTTTCTCTTACCCTTCTCCCACATCCGCTCTACAGTTTGTCCGAGGGCATTCCTCGTCATGGCAGGTAACATATCGAGAACGCCTTTATGGTTAGTTTTGGGAAACGCGACCAAAAGCACTTGCAAAGCAAGAAGATAATACCTGTCGACGTTCCGACTCACTAGGCTGTCGACCATGTCGAGGAGGAGGTGGGTATGCTCGATTTTGAGTGCCCTCACCAACTCCTTTCTCAGAACCTCGCGGCGGTGCTCATCATCTGGGTCAATCCCTGCGCCTGCCAACCGGGGGATTCTTTTTTTCCGTGGTGGTTCTGGCTGTACGGCCCAATGGAGTGAATCCGGTCTTTGCCTTTTTCTGCTCCCCTTACTAGCATCTTCTCCATCATCCGTTTTTAATGCAATACATGCGGGGTCGGTACTGGTAGAGCCTTTCAGTTTCAACTCTCTGTCTCGTACGTGTTGCCAGCGTTCCACCTCACGCTTTCTATCTTCACGCTTTTTCTTCTGGAGATGCAGTCTGGCTGCTGCTGTTTGACTACGCGTCACCGGCCTCCTCGCCGGTTCTTTCAGCTCCTCATCGCGAATCATTATTTGATGTGGTAGGCGAACACACAAGGAGGTGAAGAAAGACGCGAAGAAAGACGGCGGGAAGCAATGCAGCTTACTTGGGTGCAGTAGTAGCACCTTTGTACACAGCAGGACCTTGGTAACACTCGTCAATTACCATTGCTGTCTATCACATTCATCTGAAAATAGCAGCAGACAAGCTAGGGTGAATAAGAAGAGGGGAGGATTGTACATATTAGGATCAACCTCATTGCCAAAATAGAGTATTCAAGCCAACAGTGAGATTGTCATTGAACTCCCGATCGATGCTTGCCATACCCCTCTTTGTCACTGCTTGTGCGTGATCTAAGCACTGCTGTCTCTGAAGACTTTTTCCTGCTTTCAATGGTAGATGAGACTGTGTGAAAGGTGGAGTTTGTTGATTGGACCTTTGCCGATGGCAGTATTTCAGAGCTGACTCATGTTCTTTACCCTACTATTCAATGTCGTTCCTCCCCCGTGAGATGAACGGCTCACTCTGGAGTAGTCGGGTATCGACTTTTGCCGTCGTCTATGCAGTTGTCCTGAACGAGAAGATCAGAGATTATCACACTACGTATGTTTACTTTATCTGGACATTAACTTAATATCATGCTTCGACCTTCACTGTGATGCACATTATAGCTCGATGTTTTATTGCACTCTCGCTCGTACAATACACAGCAAATGCTGGAACTGTCTCAAAAGCACGTCGCATATCGAGTTTCACGCTTGATGCAGATGTCTCGCTCTGGGGTGAAAGAATGCACAGATGACACAAAATACTTGACAGCACCCTCGACTATATGCCGTAGTTCGTGTCAGGCATCATGCCTTTCATTCTACCAGGTCACGAATTTCCATACCGTTTAGTGGATCATTTGATAGCAGCAAGCTTGACACACTCGATGTATAATCATTCGAGACATTGACGTGGATTTTCGATATCATTACGAGTTTGGTGCCTTTTACTGGCATCAAGGGCATGCTCACTTAGGTAGAGACTTTGGTGAGTGATTGCGTAGACGTCGGCGGCCCATTGGAAAGTATGTTTATACCACCATCACCATTTGTACCATCCTCTACCAAGCTCTGTACATTTCCACTTTATCTCCCTCTATCCCACTTGGCAAATAACTTTGGTTCCCTTACTGAGTTGCCCATGCAAATGACACCGCAACGTGGATAAATGGAAAAAAGTAACTTTCGGACTCATTGGCCTAATGCCTATCCTCTCAAGGAGCAAAATAGGAATAATTCACACAAACCCGACCGTAATTTATTACAGGCAGCCCAGCTTAGTTCCACAAATTCTCTGAGCACGGACCATCTGTGATATATCTGGCTCATCATGATAGACGCCATAAAAACACTTTGATAATTCACCCTGCTGCTCTAAAATGGCCGTCATAGTTGCTTGCAATCAGTCAAAACAGACGCCTATGGGCACAAAAAGGACGAGGTGAATTAACTAATTTCACTGTTCTTTTTGCTCAGAATCGCCACTTGGACCCCACACACGATGCCCTCCTTATGTCTGATGATTTGTGAATGAGGCTCTACCAGCCACCGCGGAATGATGTGATTCTTGAGATGGAAAAAGGGCGAAGACTTGGGAGAGCGCTAAGCTGGTTTTGGTTGGCCTAGCGTTGTTGTAACCTGGAATGACTCTACCTATTCAAATCCGTACTAACTCTTAGTAAGAGCTAGTAAGAGCCTCTTACCCAGTTCTTACTAGCTGTTATTCACAACGGCACTTATGCATGACCGCAACGAGGCTAATCGCATACTCCCTTGTGGGCTGCTGGAACGCAATGTGTCTACGTTTGTCATGCCTGTCAATTCAAACGCTTTGAGGCAACGTTGTAACATGTCTGGCAAGAGGATCTTTGGTGTCACGATTCAGAGAAAAAGGTCGACCAGAAATATCTTGCGATCGATGAAAGACCAATTTCATTCGCTACTTTGATTTGGCACTCCTATGCAATTCAAAAGGCGGGTTACATGAATGAGGATTGAGAAGGACAACCTTGGACATTCGGGGATTAGCTGCTCGAGCATTGACTAACCACAGGAGAGTGGAGGAATATGATAATTGTTTCTAGCCGCCATTCATCGCTACTGTTTGATACTGTTGAAATCTGGCGAAAGGAAACCTCACCGAACCTATCGTACTTTTAGAGACGACGGAGAGGGAACTGGGGCGAACAGGGAAGATCGCATTGATCGTCGACCTACACGTGTATACTATACTTCATCCGAATCACGACAGTTATCCCGCAGCTCATGTTTAGGTTTCTTCATTATTGCTGTTATGTATTCCTGATGTCTTTGACGCAGCCCCACAGATATGTAGGTCAAGGTCATTCTTTGATCTGAGTATTCATGGGACCGTATGAGCAGGAAAAGCGAGATTACGATCAGCAAATACCGAAGTCGTCTTCAACTTCCGTATCTGTCGTGATACTAACTTATCCATAGCCTTTGAAGCTCGCCTTGGTCTTGCCGGGAGGATGTGTTGTATTATTCTATGCTTCCTTCTCATTCTTCCCAGCTTCATCACTAGGCCCTGTATGGATATAGGCTTCCATTGAGATTCAAACTCCTCCTGGATCTGTTTCCATTGGATTTTCATTAATCGTTTTTGAACGATGAATTGCTCTTGCTCTGATAAGAAATCCAAGTCTGTCAGAAATACTGAAACGTCCTGACCAGCAGCCAATTGAGACAGGGCAACTCGACCATCCACAGCTTGATCTACTACCGGCAATGTCTCGGGCAGTGTCTTTGGCAATGATCGGTTGTAGTAGCTATGATAATCGTTAGGTTGCCAAGGATTCAAAGGCGAGTCACCGAAATGAAAAGGACTTAGAAAGTGTTCTGATGACAATGGATTCGCGTATAGGTGAGTTGGAACAAAGTTCACAGGCGGCAACCAAGGCTCTGAGTTCGAGTAAACGGGTTGAAATGTATCCGGCCCCCAGTTCGGTACATACTCCCCTGAAGGCAGAGTGCAGAAGGGTGGAAGAAAGCTTAGCGCGGATAGCCCATTGGTGCAGAGTTCATGGTAGGAAGGAAGCTGTTGTTGATGGTGATCTTCATAGGATGGGCTTAAAGACATTTCCACAAAGGCACGAGACTGTACAATAAGAAGCAGAGGCAATAGATATGTGAAGATAGACATGAAACACGCTTGTGAAATGATCAATGCTCGGTTCTTCATTCAAAGTTATATATCCTGTCACTAATCTTTATTCTGACGTGAGCATTGGCCAAATATTTTCTTTCCCATCGTGAAATTTCATTATTAGTGTGGAAGGATACCGAGAGGGTTCCCACATTAATAGTTGCGGTATAGTCACTTTAAGTTTTTGCATAAAAACTGTCTTTGTAGGTTGACATGTGGAATCGAAAGCCGGCAGCGAGGTAGAAGACTAAATTTCGGGAGCCGCTCTCTACCTGTGGGCCAGGTCATTCTGCCTGGCCTTAGTTTTTCACCACTGATAGCCACTTTGTGATATCCTCAAAGCCTGCCGTGGAATCGACCGAGCTTTTCGGTCGGTGTGTCTGCGTCAGCAGCCCTAAACAGGCCAGTACCGTCGATTTAGTGGCGTGCATTGTTTGTTGCTGTTCCACTTTTCTATCACGATGAAAGAGACGACCATTGCTACCTCTTCAGCGCTGCCGCCGGGCCTTCTTAATACGCTCCCAGGTGGCGTGGCAGTCGAGTCTGCGCTTACGTCTACGTTTCACCTGATGTCGTAGAGCCCGACCTTGGGGAGAGTCCCAGCCTTGGGCTTTCATGACTGTGCCGAGGCAGAAGGGAGATAGACTGATATTTTCCTTGCTCTGTCTGCCAGGTGTGTTCCAGCAGAGAAAGATCTCGAGCTGTGTCTGTAGTCCACTAACAGTCCCTCGAACTGGTATCTCAAACTCAGACTCTCTCCCATTCCACTCCCCTACCATGTCGAGCGCCGTAAACTTGCCGTTGATTGAAAATTCTGCCCCACGTACCCGCAAGGCGCCGATGAAATGCTCAAGCTGATCGCCTGGTCGAATATCACACAAGATGCGGCCGCAGAAGCTCACGTGCGTTCGGTGTCGTATAGGCCGGCTGGAGATCTCGAAGTAAAAGACACTTGAGATCGTACAATCCAGCACCTCGTGCATGGTAGGGTCAGATTGGAAATAAGCCATAGCCTCATCCATCAGTCTAGGTATGGAGGATGCGTCGTCCAATGAAGGACAACCATGTAACAGTGGGACATTCAGTCGTCTGAGCCGGCTAGCCACATCGAATCTCCTGGCCACCATATGCTTATGAAACTTTTCTCCGTCCGTGGCTATATTATCGCCTATGAACGCGCCCAACCTACTTAAAAGATCCATCCCGGGAAGCGTAACCCGTATTAGAGGCTGGGGTCCAGGGTGGCTTGGTCTTAGCCTCATCTCAAAACCTGTGCCAATTGAAACCACAATATCCGGCCGGTAGTGGCCTTTCGTTAGGGCGGGAACTAGATGAAGAGCCACGTCGGCAGGGTTATTTCGCCACAATGCACCATCCTGGAAAGTGCCGACACCGACGATGGTGAAAGTTGGGAACACACCAGGCGCAGCTGATGTGGACCGTGCACTTTGATGTTCCACTCATGAGTCAGCTATGTGAATCAAAGGTGGAGGGCATAGGTAAAAAAGAGGGTGGGAGAAATGGGAAAGTCAGCAGGGGGTTAGATTTCTTGTCTCTGGGTAGGATTGAAGTGGGTAGGGAATATTTTTGAAAACTTGCATCTATGGAAATTGTGGATATGGGATTGACTCACGCTTGCCAGGCAAGGATCGCCCTTTGCCCCTCTGTATCATCTGGTTGACAAAATTTCTGCTCAAAATCACACTGAAACGCATCGAGGCCGACGCCGTTAAAGTTACTCAGTATGTAATCCCCATTGGGCGTTCCTTTGACAGTGACGAGAATCTTGGCAGCGCGAGCAGTCGCGGGTGTGTAGTCAGATAGCGTGCTTTCCCCATAGTGGCTTTTCAGAGCCTCGTCTATGGCAGTACTGCCGTAGATGGATCCACGTGCGAGCAGCTTCAAGGCCCTCGTCCAAATTGACTGCGGGACAAAAACGCGCTGGCTAAGATCTATAAAATCTTGGATAGCTTTCTCGACAGAGACACCTTTGTGGGCGAGCGTCAAGGCACAGATTCCGCCTGGTTGATCACGTTAGTTTCCAAGTACGTACCAGTGAAGTGCTGCTCCGGATTTTCTCCTCCCCATTATCATTCATTCGTCGTCTCTCTTTCTTTCTTGCTCTTTGATATCTCTTTCGCTCTTCTAGCGACTACACTCATACTTGTTGCCTCTACCGCATTCTCAAAGACAACGCTGTGATGACTCACCTGAGCTTGTCCCAGCACAAACGTCAAACAGCTCTATTATGGGCATCCCAGGAAGGAAGACCCACAGCATCGACTGCAGCATTTGTAGGCATTTCAGCATTATGATGCCTCTGACCCCTCCACCGTCGAGAGCGAGCACCCTAATCCCTCTGGTCTTAGGCCGAAATCTGAATTCCACGTCAATGAAGCGGGCTTGACAGCAGGTGCATCCGTCCATAGCGTAGGTGTCACGTTCTATCTTCCGTCCCAAATGTCTAATGTCATGCTCGCAATACATATGGCCGCAGGGTAGCCCATATTCAGGCCGTCGCAGAATGCAGGCGGGGCAGTAATCGTGCACTTTGTGCAACCGCAACCAGTCGCGAAAGTTGGCCAGACGTAAGAGATGGCGATGTTCATGTGAGCTCATCGGCATATCCAACTCGATCGCGTCGTCTTCCTGATACAGTCGATCTAGCGCTAGGTTTGTCGTCTTTGTTTGTCTGTCATTGTCATCGGGGTTGAAGCCTACTGTTGTCACGGTGCTTGGGAGATTCGTGGAGTTCAAGCCATTCGTAGACTTCACATTTTTCATGGGTTTCGTGGTACCGTCGGCATCTACGGCACCTACAGTATCTACAGGGCTTCTTATCATACGCTCAACCAGAAGGCACATATCTGCATTTAGACACGCTGTACGTGCGGCGTCGTGCCAGATGGATTTGTAGAGAGTGTCAAAGATGAGTGGAAAATCAAAAGCTTTGTGATTCTGTTAGCCGACGGAGTGCCACAGCTGAATTAACGTAGGCATTAATTCCATGTGTGAGTGCGAGTGTGAGTATGTGTGAGCATGTGTGTGTATGCCTAGCAAACTACGTTGACTCTTAGGAACTTTGACATACAAGAGTGGTAAGGAGGGAGATAGGAATATAGATAGGAAGGGAAGAGGAGAAAGGAAAGGCAGGGGGCTTAGGAGGAGCCTTTTGCGTTCATGGGTGAGACAGAAGGAACGAGAAAGAGAAAGAGAAAGAGAGAAACAAAAGTAAGTACTCACGATGAGCTGCAGCTGGGTATGCGTTCGCACGTATGGCAGAGACTAGATACGGCAACGCGAATGTTCGGAGAGAGTCTACATCTTCATAGTCAGATAGAAATCTTACAATCTGTTGTACCGCGTTTGACGGTACCGGACTCCATGCCCGCGACGCTACAACTGGATTGAAGACCGTATTCGTTAAGAGGCAGTGATAAGCTCCAGAGAATAAGCCAACCATGTTATGCGTATCATAGAGCATGTTTAACCGCTCGAAAGTTCTCCGTGCCGCCGCGCACTCGCCCGCCAGAAGAGCCGTTAGCTTTGTGTATCGACGCTGTCGAAGCAGGCCGGCTTCCATTAAAGCCTCCTTAACAGAAAAGCTGGAGAAGGCTCGAGTGAGGAAGAATCCTGTCTGCTCCAAGACGATGGCTTCCAGTGATGCCTTGAGCTCTTCCAGAAAGCCGCTGCCGGGTAAAGGTTTCTCCTCCGTCAAAACAATAAGGCGTGGCAGAGCTGTAGGTGAATGAGGATGTACAAAAGGCATATGAGTCTGCGCCACAGGCCGGGCAGACCGCAGCCACGATGATAGGAAACTACCAAGCTCGATCGTAGACCTGAAGCTCGTGGCAAAGACGCAGACCACATGGGAGAACGGGCCCAGAAGGCGGGCATAGATGGTTGCCAGAGACTGACACTCTTTTGATTCGCTTCCCCTAGCCCACTCCACGTTGTCTCCAGGGCAGTGTTCTTTCGCACCTACATGTCTTGGAAGTGTCGGACAAGCGACATGGAGGACCTTGGTCCGTGGGTTTACGTCGAGAAGTATATCTCCACCTGATGAAGTCGCTCCCAAATGCTCGGCTAGTTCGACCGAAGATGGTGACCCAACAAGGAGGGCCATTCCGGCAGCATCTTGGATAGCGTCAAGGCGCTCGGCGAGCAGCGGCGTCAGCTATATTGACAGACTGCCACACTGCTCGGAAACCGTCATCCATCTGTTGTCGGTGAGAACGTCATCGGCTGCCATTTTAGTATTCGTGTTTCCTGCGAGCATTACCAAATGTTTCACGGTCGCCGCTCGACTCTGTCGTAGTTCTACCCTTCGAATCTGGTGTCTTGACGCTCTCACGCAAGGCTTTCAAGACAGATGGGCAACTAGATATAGGATAGCTGTGTGCCGCTCCAGAGGATCCAAGAGTCTCTATAATAGAATATCATAATTTACTTTTAGCTTTGACTTTTATCTCTATAATCGGCCGCCTTCTATCTATCTTTGCTCTTCGCCTTGTCACAAGAATTATCTCCTAGAGAGGTCATCTCCCAATTTGCTACACATCGTAGCGAAGCAGCCTTTCGTTTGAAATACAGGTGCCTTGCTTTCTGTGAGCAGAACTATACTATGTCTTTAGCAGCGGCCTGTGATTGATGAATGGACAGACGAAATGATGGCGGTTCTCTGCACCATTGAAGAGAGCCACCGTTACTAGCGTCCAAAAAGCGTCGGCTACGATTCCTCGTTACACCAATAATAACGGTTACTCAAGGAATCCTCCTGCTTATATGAGTGGTCATGGTAACAACATATTTTCCAAACTTAGATGAGGAATAGTATCGTACTCCAATATGGAGTACACTGCGCGTACTTATCTCCGAGAAATGTCTATAAAGAATTATGTTTTACTTGAATGTTAGTTGAAGAAGACCACGTTGTGTAGATTCACTGGACTGGGGCGGGGCTAATCTCTTAAATAGCATAACATGACATCAATATACACTAATGTACAGATTTAGCGGTCGAAAACCCTTGTCCTTACATTTTCCTCCCTCACCACCCTTGCAATCTCAAAAGAGTACCCTACAGCGTCAATCATCGAGACGGAAGCTAACAGGCTTCAGAGATCGTTAAGAGACAAAAAAGGACGATGGGTGCCCTCTGACTCATAGGTACCTGCCGTACACGAGAGTACCGCTGCATGCAGCTAACGATACTGACATAGCGACCATACGGCCGCCTACCTAAGATATCACAGCTGACATTTGAAGTGGTACTTTGTACCTCGAAATCACTGTAGCAGGCCGGAAAAAGACTATTATGTTTGTATAAGGAGGTGGACACGATCTATATCGTATATAGGTGCATTACTCGAACGAATAAACGTCGTGTTCGTCTCCAGCAGATGTCCCCGGACTTAGATGTCAGAAAGAGACGAGTGCTTCATGAGCGGATAAGCACTGTCCATCATGTTTATCGTAAGGTGGTTAGGCTGTTGTGTTTTCTATGGAGTGACTTATTACTCATGATCCCCGCCGATCGGCATGGGGTGTGGGACCATTCTAGATACCTTGAGTAAGGCCCTAGATCACCTAACACATAGAGGACATACATTCTCGACAAGAAAACATTTCCTCATAGTTTGCGAGAACTACCAGCGAGTTTCATGCCGCGGTTCCATGTCGCCGCCAGTGTCACTATTCAAGATTCGAACTTGCGAAATTGACTTCTGAACATGGATCGCTCCATCGACAAGATCCTTGCTCGGCTTTGGTCCTCGCTCGATATAAGTGCTGCAAGTCCAGGGCTCCGTCACAGGACGTCCTTGGCTCAGCGGGGTTCGTCTAGGCATGATAAACGTTAAAAGTGGTCGACTGGTTGGTAAACAGCCTGCTACGATTCCTATTGCAGCCTCTATAACCGTCCACTTCGCAACGTCTCTACATGGAAATTAGCCCCCAGCAACGGACAAGAAACAAAGGAACATCTTACACTGTTTCGTAGAGAAAGTCCTTGGTGAGATCCAGTGTCCGGATGTAGGGTATGCGGACGATCATGACTGCACCCGCCCTGCCATGTTCACACGTTATCAGTTTCGGAACAAATCATTTGTTTAGTTTTCGTCTCTAATTGTGCATCGGTAAAACACGAGACTGCGCAGGCGTTAAGAATGACTCACACTATTCCCAGACTTGACAAAGCTTGAATGGCGGCTTTCTTCTGCCATGGAATCTTTGTTTTCCATAGGGCGACTATGGGCACCGACGCCAAGGCCCAATCGCTGGCGGCCATAACTATACTAAGAGCAATACCGGCAGCTGGTACAACCCTCTTTGAACACGCGCCTTCACTGCTAGGGTTCTCAAACTGTTTCCAATAATGGTCTGGAGGAGAGCATTGAAAGATACTGGCAGACAGGAACACGATCGAGGCAGCCCAGATGACACGGAGACAGATGTACAAGGTCCATCGAATGTAGCGCCTATCCGTGGACTTTCCTGTTCGTAATCGGCCGATGTACGCTTCTTGCATGAACAAGATTACGGAGGTCTTGATAAGGCATGAAAGTACTGCATAGATGAGTTCGCCAAAGTACCACGTTTGGAATCCTTTGGTGATTTCCACATCATCGATTGTGTTTGCATGTTGTCCGATGCCACCCTCCATGATCCCACGAACTACAATGATAGCTTGGGCCGTGTAGAGAAGCTAGATATATGGTCAGTGTAAGCGTATCACCAGGCAACTGATCTCTCCTATGTATGAGCAAAATGAACCACACCCGCCAACCTTGGATGTCGCGGTGGACACATACCACAGATATATGCATCAGGATATCGTGTAGTGACAGTTTCCTTTTGACGGGGTGATTATGCAGTGGCTGCCTTTTTCTGTTGATGTGCTGGGCGCAGAGTCGTAGACATGCTGAGATGTAGACAAATATGCCGCAACAGATTTGAATGATAAGCAGCTCAAGGCCTTTACCGCTGGTTGGCAAAGACATTATGGTGATTGGAGATACGACTTTTGGGTGTCATTTAGCTCCCGGTTGGCTTTGGTGATCGCTATGTTCTTATACTGAAGCCAGAAGACTCTGCATACTTCCGGTGGATGATACCGTGGTGTTAAACCAACTTTCTTAAGCCATCACTTCGAATCATATTAACCGAGAGGCAAACTGCATTGTCATTTGATGTCACAATATGTTACATATGTTGAAGCTTTTCATAAGAAGACGTCAGTTGTACGTGCACCTATACTATCCCACGAGTTCCCTTAGTTCGTTCTCACGACTATCCTCGTACCGTAAGAGGGGGCATGGTGTGAGAAGCCGGTAAGTTTAGGAAGATTATCTTCTGTACTACCATTTATTCCCTCCTTCAAAAAGATGACTCAATGTGTTAACACATTGGAAAATAGGTAGCCAAGAATCGCGATGGCGATTACCGACTTGCTGTTATAGTAACAGGTCAACCGTGGACCATGTATTCTAGACCGCTCTACGCAGGAGATAGTATCTCATGATGTGATAGCCATTCTTTGGTTAAGGGTATGTGTCACATACTTCGAACCACGTATAAAATTCATTTTGTTGCAGCATAAAACGCTCTTCTGGTACAGTTAAGAGCGAGAATCGCAAGGTCGGAAACACTAGTAATACCAGTAATGTTTGTGGGACCATTCGAGAGCTAGGGAATCGTCTTGAGAATGATCTATCGAGAAGCTTGATGATATCAGAACAGAATTATTATTCGTTCCCTTGGTATGGCTCTATCCATTTGGACATGTGGCTCTTTTTCGATGGTGGCTGATTTCCCACGTTGAGCGTAATGGGGCAACATCCAACACGAGAGCTATGGTCCTGGCCCCCTCTAGAGTCTCTTGGCAGTACCTGAGAAGCAGTCTCTCGTGATCATCTGACATCTTTGTGTGGCCATAAGGAAATAAAGTCACTCCCCCGGTGCCCTTCTGTTGATTTAGATAGTCCTTGATCCAGCACTTCTGTTGACCGATTTCAACTCGGAGTAACTCTATAACACAAGGCTGAGGCTGAGCGGAGGCGCACAACTCCAGCAGTTCCGTAGTATCTCGGAGAATATGGTGCTCCATAGCCTTAGCCTTTTGTTGCAGTAGCTGGATACTCTCAATGAGATCACGTATTGATTGCTGAACCTCCATTGTTGCTTGCCATCTACAAATCTTGGGATAGATTGACAAACCCTTATAATCCAAAACGTGCTCAACGGTGGACACCTTTTCCTAGAAATTAATGCTATTTTCCAAAGATGGGATGCCTGCATATTGAGATCAAAAAATCGCATCACATTAGGTTGATACATGTAACCTGATCAAGGAGATTGCTAAGTTAAGACTTCTGCATAGTTTGATCAACAGTTCAAAGAAGAGATCTGAAGTCACACATGCTTATGGCTACACCTGACACCTCAACTACAAGGTACAGTCTCGGCTCAGTTAATGCTAGCTTCACTAGGTGGTGGTAAGACTTCACGTATACGTACAATTGCTACAAACTGAAACAGGTCTAAATTTAGAACAGCGAAAGCAAAATACATAGATGAAGGGTAGTGACTCGTCTTCTCATTTTGCTACTCATACCTACTATCCTTCTCTCGAAAGGTGCATCTCGGCTCAATGCTTGTCTGCCAATGGCCTCTCTACGGCATCATCCGATGAAGGGGCTATGGATTGTCGACTGTTAAGAAGTCACTGACTTCCGTAGTTTCAGAAAAGCCAAGTTGTCTACTACATAGAGAAGATTGACAGAAAATAATAGGAAAAGCAAGGTCTTGCAACAAGGTAGATTCAAGCTTCCATTCGGCTACTGATTTGGAATCCCCCTATGTACGCCTCGGCGTTGGGCTTTGGACTTGGGTTTACCATAATGAATCTAATGAGAGGGGTAATTTGATTGCTGAAAGACCTGGCAGTCTGTACGGCTGGGGAGAATCTCTTCGCTGAGAAGTTCTGTTGACGCGGTCGGCATGATAACTTTAGGTTGTGCGACTTCGACTCGTTGACACTGTCGAGTTGATTTGTTCGTGGAGGGGAGGTGAGTGACATGACTTGTAAAGGCAACGGGAGGGAGGGTACTCCGCTTCCCTTGCTGACAGTCCATCAACGGCAGTGCGGCAAGCGGCGCTCCATGGTGTGTGTGGTTCTTGCTTTTGTTTTTCTTCACATTCTTCCTAAAAGACTCTCTTTCTGGCAATTTGATCATTGTAAGACAAGAAGGTAAGTCACAACAATAAAGAGGCTTTATCACTAAGCATATACGATTACGTGAAAGTAAATATTTGTAGGGTGTTGGAAGAATGAGCAAGGTACGCAAAGGATTGGAGACAGGAAACACGGTCTACAGAGTCGAGTGGATATCAACATGAAATAGTCCAGGTCTCTCCAGAATGATCAGAAGACTAATATTCCAATATTCATTACGTTATATCCAAAATGGTTGAGATGCGACTGTTTGTGCTAGCCACTCAGCGTCCTCAAATAGTGTTATAAACTCGTGGTCACTATGTTGAACCCTGTGCTTAGCAAAACAAGTGAAGACATATTTAACCGATTCCTTGCCGAAACGACGACTATAGCCGCTTTGAAAGCCTGTTGGCAACGCTGCAGAATCGTGAACCCACCCATCCTCCTCAATAGGCTTCCGATACATCGCTGACGGTACCTGCCGTGGCATATTCGCTCCTGGGACAGTATAAGCCACTAGTACCGTGGCAAAGGCATTGGGTCGCGCGTGCTCGAGTAAACTAGCGTCCATGCTAGCGACGTAAACAACATCGAAGCCATAGAACTGTGCAATTCTTTCGGCAAAGTACTCAGCATCTTTTTTCCTCTTTATGTTTTCCTCGTCTGGAGGCTGCGGCGATAAAATGACATGTGATGTATCTAGAGCTTGGAGCGAGTCAGACTCGCGCCTCTCGCGGTTGATATCGCTTAGCCTTCTATTTTGACGGCCCACAAGAAGTTCGCCATTCATCAGTTCCGTGAGCCGCTTCTCACGTCGCAGATTTGAAATGGACAGAGGAGGAGGAATCATGCTATTGTGTTTAAAATCACCGGCTTGATAAGATGCATGCTTAGGTCGAATGTAGTCGGCTGGAATATGGCATAATTCGTCCCTGGCCTCCATATGTCTATGACTCAATGGGCTTACAACGGCTGCAACCCGAATCTCTGGGCACGAGTTCGGTCGATGGTCATCGGTAGTTTTCCCCAAAAGTATGGTTCTCGCTTTTTGAATCATCATGGATATTCCGGGATTAATTTCAGGCGATTTCGGCCGTTGGGATAGAAAAGAAAAAGGCACGTCCCGCCCGAGATATAGGACGGTGGAGTCATTCAAAGGCGTGCAATTGCACTACGGTACTTTTGGGATCATCCAATACTCACCAAACCTGCTACTCGGAGCCTTCTCGTTATACCCTTCTTACAACGTCAAGATGGTGAACAATAGGCCTACTATGACCCGCATTCCTTTCAACGATTGACTTAATTAGTGGAGAATAAATATCACAAAAGCTTGATTTGGGTGCTATATACCATTCAAGAGAAATCTTTTCACGCTTTCGTCGGGTTTGATTAACATTTTTCAAATTTCGCCACTATTCTCTCACTCTATGGTGTTATTGATGAAGCTTTCTATGGATACTTAACACCTGCTTGCGCGTGATAGACGGGAAGCAGAGTAGAGGGGGGCGCTGTTTTTAGATTATTAATAGAGATTTCATGCTTTTTTATCGAATGAACGCCACCACATAGTGAAATTCAGGTCTATTTTTCTCACTTGTAACATGTAGCTTATTTCACACACCCCTTATAATTGGTCTATCGGCACAGAGTGGTATACTTGTTGTCATTTTGCGTGTAAAATCACCCTCTGGCGGTTCAGTTGATCTTATGCGTTATTTTTGAAGTTTTCGGCTAGTGCATGACATCCTAGCGTGTAACTTTCACTTATCGCTTATTCATGTGAAGGGAAGTGGGACCTGCAATCCACTCTACCGCGTAGGTTGAATGGTGGCGGCCGTTGAAGTCCAGGAAACAACCTCTACAGAAGTACTCATTGTTCTAAGTCGAACATTCATCTTTTAATCACATGTCGGTTTGATACAGGCAGCCTCTGTTGACGCGTAGGCATTGAGATCCTGATCTACTCTAAGCTTGATGTTATCATTTACACATGCGGGCTGATATTTAAGCACACAAAGAAAAGTTTTTTCACAGTTATAGGTTCTATCTCGAAAGGCTTCGAGCTAAGGCATTTTAATAACATCCTCTGCGAGGTTTCGAATCCAAGTTCACGACCGGAGCTTGATCTTCCACTGTATCCACCCAAGTGGAGCGGCCGCAAGATACTGAGTCCCCCGCAAGCTCTGCTATGCTGCACTTGGTATAGCCGGTCAACATGCCAGTGGGCAGCCCTCTCGTTCCGTAGGGTTGGCTTCCGTAACGACTAGCATTATCGTATTTCACAACGACGAGCTTGCTGAGTTCGTCGTGAAGCGAAAGTTTTATTTTGGCACACCTGGTCCTGGACCTAGAACAAATCAATCGATCGAGGACATCGTTGGTATCTAGTTGACGGTTGCTGGATCGACGTTTTTGGCATACTAAACAGGGAGATTTTGGCTCGGACATATCCATATGGGATTTTCTTTCGTTGAAAGTGGTATTCAAAGGCATTTTATCTGGTCTTGAACGCTCAACAGATGTTAGGGAATTGCTAGCGGATAAAGGACTTATGTATCGTGACATATAGCATCCCATGGCTTAAGTGGACTGTCGAATGCACTGTTGTAGAATCCTTTGACTGACTGAGTAGCTGGTTTGGTTCTCTAAATAACATCGACCTCTTGAACATAGTTGGCTGCTATGCTTGCTTGTGCATACCGCAGTCATTACCTTATTTTCAATACTATATTAATAGCAGAAAATTCTGTCTTTGTGAAGAAGGTTAACTGGACCTTCACCTACTCGGGCTTGGGTACTCAAGGTGTCCTGATTCTCCTGTCAGGGCTCACGTTTCACAGAATCGGTCTCAGTGCTAAACTAGTGCAAAGGCATCAGAGCACACACCTTTGCCATACTGGCAGGAAGTATGGTAGTTTCGTGTTTTGTGACGTCCTTCTAATCGTAATTTCCTTCAACTTTATCAAGCCTTGGCTTTCCGAATCTCTCAATGTTGTCAACAAAAAAAAAACCTCTTCCAAGGTCAAAACTCAATATGATCAAGGCAGCAGAAGTCGCACACGATGACTCAACTTTTATCAAGTGAACACATGGATGACTCACACAGCCGTATGCATAAAAGTTGGCTTTTCCTGTTCCACACCACAAGCTAGTCAATCGACCCTTGCAACTGTAGTCAGTCAGTCAACCTCTAGTCCCCCTCCGGTCCACATCGCTAATCTCTTTAGCAGCTACCACGATAAGTCTCGAAATAACAAGTATCTGCCGTAAAGTAAGCCTCGGTCTGACCCCCAAAGACGTTGAAGGCATTGATAACTGCTATGATAAGCAGAAACTCGACTGGATAGAGCAAGAGGCTAGAGATCTCAAGATCAATCCGGACTGGACTTTCGACAGCCGCTTCGTACCACCTCCCCAGACCAGTCGCGATGATCGCAGCTTGGTCAGACTGATTGCCGTTGGCTATGAGCTCTTAATACTTTACGCTATAAGGCTCAGCAAGCAAAATGCTGATCGAAAAGCATATACTAGACAAAGCACAACGGGCAAAAATGCAGCTTGAAAGCTTAGGAAGCCTAGAAGATAGGCTTGCAGGGCTGATCCTCGAAGCCGAGACCTCCTCCATCGAGGCATTCAAGTATGATCACAAATAGACTCTTGCCGAGATCGGATATTGGGATTTCAATTGGCTTTCTAAAGAGCGCGAGATCTTATGAGTTATATGCTACAGTAGTTGGATAATGGAGCGAAGCTCGAAGTGGGCAGACCATATTGAGGCTTTAGTTCTTAGTTAGGCAAACTTCGTGGTAAGATGGTGGGGGGGAAGTGAGTTCCTTCTGAAGACGGCAAGAGCACCATGGGCCCTCCGCATGTAGGTTATGTAATTTATCCCACCTCAGACATGCAACAACGCCCATCATATTCCACTTAGATATGTCCTCATCTAGAGACACGTCCTGTACCGTTTTCAAGAAAGCTCGAACAGTTTTACAACGACAGTCCTTTGTATGAACTCGAGTATCGCTGAGGAACTCAAGGATATCTTTAGGTGCGAGTACTCTCCTTTTTCTTTTGGCCACAGGACTGCCATGACTATCCAATACGTTGGGCCTTCGCCAGAGCCACGCATGGGCAAGAAGTGAGACCAACACTCTACGTCGAGCATGATGTAGTCTCTATTCCTCTTCTTCTGATCCATTAAGACTTAATGAGGAAAAGATATTCACCATGAAAATAGATGCTTTCAGCGTACGCACTCTGAAGGATCTTTCGTCAATCATTTTGAGTGCGAAAGAGCCGTCCTTGTTCAAGAAGATTGTAGAAGTGTCAACCCACTGACGCAGTTTGGAGTCTTCTGGTGCCTCAAGATCCTCTAAAGCATCTTCAGCCGCTTGCCTCATATGTTTGTAATCGCGGTAGATGGGCGTGCAGGATATTCCGCTAGAATACATATTATCGGAGGAGTGTAAGGGCTTGGAGAAATGATAGAACAAGTCGTATATCGAAAATATACAACTCGAAGGCAGCTTGAAGTCTTGCTCTCTGGCTATTTATGATCTAGCAACCAGCCAGCGCGTGAAAGCTTTACACAAATTCAAGAGATCCTCCTGTGAACCCCTTGCCTAAGATCCGAAGCTTAGTAGATCCATCCATAGTGTGCAAGATTTACACTGTGCCTAATTCAGTTTTGGATCGTTTTGGCAAGGTTCTAATGATGGATAACTGACGCTAGGCCCGCACCATATTGTAAGACATGGGCAAGCACGAGGGGTACCCCACTTTGTCCCTGGAAGTCGATAAAGGGAAGGTAAACAAGCATGTGCAATGATGCCTTTTCTAGTATTGAGCACTTACGTTCTCCTCTTTCACATCTCTGGGTCATAAATGCTTGCAATACTTGGGAGCATAGCTACATGTGTCCGACTATGCTGACATACAGATCGCGCTGCCGCCTATATGACGTGTCACGCGTTACATTTAACGTAACGCTTGCTACCTTAAAGTCCACTCCAAGAACGAAGACCAAGACTGTATTCTCTTAAACAGAAGAGGAACGTACCTCCTAATCTACGCCCTTGATTCCAACCATCTGACCTAAACTCCATCTTCCAAATTCCAGCTGTTAAGAGATTTATCATACATTTGTCAACATAGGTGCAGCTCCAAGATCCGTACCGACCGGACAACTCATGTCCATGCTTTGGCAAAATCCAATGTCTGCTATTTGCGATCATACACGAGAGCGCTCAGCAAGTAGTCTTGTTCGTTTGCTCAAAGCTGACTTCCGTCCTATGCATACCCCTGACCTTTTCCAACTCCAGTCCGTACCTTGTAAACAAGGCATCCCGCTTGAACTTGGCCGCCCACACCTTCATTATGGTGGCACGCCTGCCAGCAGTCTTTGTAGAGGATGTCCTCACATCTTGGCCCATCCTCCCCTAGTGGCTTTTGCTTATCTTGTGGTTCGCCTGCACAATCCCCCGCCCAGCAAATAGAGTACTCATAGAGGACATCATCCGAGCTACGTCTGACACCTATCACACAGTCATGATCAGCTTGCATGGATCCTTCAACTGCTGATAGAAAGCACCATTCAAATGAAGACCTCTTCACAAACTCAGGATCAGCATCACTACGGCCCGGCAAGTCACCGGGGTTTCCGCATGTCAACGCTGACGGAGACTTCTGGCCCAGCAAGGCTCTCGTAACAATTTCCGTCTCCACACTGGTGACTGTTGAAGTAATCATCACTTGAGATTCAGTGAGCTTCGTTGTCGGTGACGTCCCTGGCTCTTCTGTAAGCGTGAAAAGTTCTTCCATCATTGACTTCATCCTCATTCCATCAGTTGTAACGGTGTCTAGTACGGCCGTCCCCGCGCCAGTTGATCCTGAGCCCTTTACTTTCCAAGTTGATGTGATTACGTATGAGCTTATCTTGCCATTAATAGGCACCATGTTTTCTGTCGCGTCTCTATCTGACTTCCCCGTCACTGTAGCTTGGACAGTGGTTGCCAGTGTCCCCATGGCTAGAATATCATGTATTCCACTGATCAATTGCTCCTTCGGATTCCTGTCATCGGCGGAGAAAGAGCCCGAGACCTTTGTGCTCGATGTAGAAAATGAGGTAGCAGTTGCCCTTGTTTGTTTACCCTCGTTCGTCATAGTTGCTGGATCGATTATCAAGGGGGTGCGAGGTGTCATGTATGTCCCTGTACCAGTGAGTGGCCCATGATCCAGGATACGACTGGCGCCTGTTACCCATGGATTCATTCTTGGCGTGGGGATGCGTGACGCCGAAGCTAGGCATGGCCATGGCGCCGCAATGAAAAGCGGAATGATCCAAAACAATTTGACTATTGGGCGGCAAACGTACATGCTATGCCTCTTATCAACATCTCATGTATTGCCATGGGTTTTGTTAGTGTTAAATAGCACTATAAACCGCTTTATGATAAAACAATGGCCCAGCGGGGCAGCCCAAAACAGTTGATCCAGAATTACTCGCTCTGCTGCTGGCTTTGGTCCCCTTCGCTGCTCCTGATCGTGATTTCATTCGATTTGGCGAAGCAGGCCAGTCACGTAAATAGCAACGCCCTCTCTCTCAGTTGAAAACCACTTTGCTCTTTTGCTATTATAGGCATTTCCACCTCGGTGATTCTTCAATATTCTCGTCTGCTTCTGGGTGTTTTACCGAGCTGGGCTGCCGTATCAGCAGCCGATATGTCCTGAACACTGCTGATATTGGATACTAGCGTGGTCTGCCGAACGGAGGGATTAAAAAGAGCGGGTAGTATCTTTGAATAGCCACCGGAACCAGGGAAAGAAGGATAAGCTATAGCGGAGGGGTCATTCGACCCCGTAATCAGGTGTCTTCTGATACAGGATGAAATAAGAACTGAAAGATGTGGAACTTGTGTAGAGGCACGACCATCATCTCACGTAAACCAACAAGTGGAGATCCTGCGACTACCGTTTAGCTCTCAGTCTCCAAACAGCTGGGAAATGCTACTAGTCTCATCCTCGCATTCCAAGTTCTGCAGGTGAAGACTAAGCGAGCAAGCATTATAATAATGGTTCTGATATTCTCTTGTCTTCTTCAGGGTTCCATGTCTCTGCCACCTCGTTGAGCGACGTTTCCTGACCATTTTTCTTACAGTTTCCTTGTAGCCGAGGTCATGAGATCCAACTGTGACTATCTCCTGTCATAAAACTACTTGAGCTTCTCGTTAATCGATCTTTCTTGGACCACAGAATGTTGTTTAAACCTCCTAATTCCACGGCGACTCCAAAATGCGATCACAGCCCCCAGTCCATTGAGGCGCCATCGCAACCAAAGGCCCTGCAAGACCAATTTTGGCGCTGGTCTTTTGGGGCCCACTTCACCATCAAAATTAGACTTACGGGGCCATGTGCATGGGAGTGTGCCACAGATGTGCCTGTGAACGACGAGTTCTGCCACCCTATTACACGACTTCCATTATTTCCTGGTAAGCTTCCGGCTATGTCGATATCAATTAGATACTTACTTAGTAGGACACTTTCTCGTCTCAATTTTGAGAACGGTAATGTGTGTCCCTCTGATTTTGATGTCTCTCATTTATCATTCCCTACTGAGCTATGAACGGTCATGGAGAGATTATGAGTGTTGGAATGAGGTTCAAAACCTCAAAGGGATCATTCTTGACTTCCTTGGCTTTTGATATGTGGCCTAGCTTAACCAGTTGTGGATCTCGGTCGGCTGTAAGGAAAGTCAGAGGATATAAGGAGAAAAGTCACACCTGGTCTTGATTATCGAGGTTGATATGCCATACGGTTTCATTCTGGCTCCATCCCATTAGCTTCAGTCGTGACAAACATGGGATCCGAGCAGATTATCATGTAATAATGAACCTTCTTGGGGATTGAAAACTGATTTAATTATTATCCGAAAGGGAGCCCCTTCAGTGGAGTTGCTTGCCAACCACGGTCTGCCCCCCCAGCATAAAAGTTCAGATGGATGTCACTGACTCTGGTAATGAGCTTAAGGGCTTGGCTTTCCAACAAGATAGATGTGTCTCAATGGCGAGCCCCATTTGTTTAGATGGGGCGCTGTAAAACTCGCCGCCGCTGGCTTTCTGTAAGAACAAGATTAAAATGTAGATAGTACCGTTTGCTTTCATTACGCAAACTAACCATAATCAGGGAGCCAGTCACAGCATATAGCATACATGTGTTTTGGTCTCTGGTTGATCAAATCCTTCAGTCTCAAATCTCCCAATCACCATTGTCTAGCTTATGCTTTCTATAGCCTAGTATTTGGTCCCGATGAAGTTGCTGATTCTATAAGTCAGTATTTTTTTTACCACCGTAGGTTGATTCATTATATACGTCTAGTAGCATTGGCAAATCTGAGATATGACAGTCGTGATATTCATAAATTCTTGACCTTCTCCTCGATGAACGAGGAATACAGATGTGTGCTACTAACTGACTGTCCAGGTCCAAACAGTCGTAGTTTGGGGTGAAGTTAACGGGCAGGTCAAGGGATACAGCCCACAGCTTGACCGTGGTCTTCGTCTTAATCTCGATATTGTGATCCTTGTTCAAGGCAGCCCAAGTTGATTGAGGAAACAGTGGCATAGGCAAGGAAATGAAACCTGTCTTGCCACAAACGCCACGTGTAGGTAGCCAATATACCTCAGCCCAGAGAGAAGGAATCATGCATGAAGCAGGGTGATCAGTAAAACCACAGCATGCGACAGAACTTCATCCATGTTTATAGGCGATGTGGATGGTTCTAATTCGAGTATTGTCAAGTTTGTGGACATATTTAGGCGATGGTTTGCCTCTTCAACCCTACAATCGCACAGTCGGGGGTAGTAGGATGCTTCTAAATGCCATTAGCGATGGCCTTAGGCTCAATACGTAAACACGAATTCTTATAGACCTGTCAGCTTTTTCAGTGCTTTCCCAGCGCCCATGAGGAACACCACGAGTTGAATTCTCAATTTTGGGTTTGTGAAGTGAGATGACTATAGCATGATAGACAACCTCGTTGATAATAGAAGTAGATAGTGGTTATGACCATCATTATGTGTAAGCAACATTGGACGAGGGTGACATGCTATCTTTAGATACATGCAGTCGAATTCAGGCACGCTTCTCACAATTTCCATATCTATTTTCCGTCCTTTCCGCTAAAATAGTAAATGGCCAGTCTTCTCTAGGTATACTTAGCTAAGATGTCGTGAAGTTGCATCATACTATCGTATTCCTCAAATATAAATATTTCGTAGGGGACTAAAGCCAGGAAAAGATTTCTCTGATAGATATATAACGACTTCTATCCTGATACCTTTCCATTAACACTATAACATACATCTCTAACACGTCTCATACAAGATGACGATCAAATTTTCCAAATACAAAGCTTTTATGCATCTGCTCTGGAAAGTGGTTTACCCGGAGTTGAAGAACGATAAAAGAATCAACAATGGAGATGATCTGGAAAGAAAAATAATAGAATGTTTGCAAACGAAGACAACACCTTCAGACAAGCATAATCTTGTACGAGATGAACTGTTGGACAAGTATGTCTCTAGGGACCATGGGTTCGAGTCCGCTAAGATCCTGATTATTCCACTTTTGCTTGGAATCCGCAATGGTACTATTTGCCAAGATTTCGAAGAGTATATACGCAAACGGATGGTAAGTACAGGATCAGATATGCTTAAATTAGCCTTCTAATGCCAAACAGGTACAAAAATACTGCTATTGCACTGATGATGATATACGATTACTTTCAGAAGTGCTTCTACTAAATGGTAGCCCGTGGAGCACAGACACCAAGTCGATCCTAGAGCAATGCAGTACAAGCAGCTACAATCCAGACAGTATCCGAGACAAGTTTTCCAAGAGCACTTATGAGAGCGCGCCGGAGCGGGTTTTTATGCAACGCGCATCAAAGGAAGGTTCACAGATATTGAAAAAATCCATTGACATAGGGATGCGTAGTGGCCGATTGGTATTAGACCAGCTACAATCCTGGATTCTGGAGGATCTAGTGAAAAATACTGCCAGTTATGATATCAACGAAAACTGGTGCTCAGACCACGAGAATGATACTTTAGCCGGCACAAATATGGATTGGAAGGTACTTGATACAGGAGAAAACAAAGGGTGGGGCATAAGATATACAACAATCACCAAGCCAGACAACTTTCTAATCTCTTTTTTTAATGAAGAAAAAGACGTCCAGGTTTGTACAAATGTGAGTATGAGAGATATTATGGCTTTAATGTGTCATAATAGTCGCGGAGATCCTTCAGATATTGTCAATAAGTGCTATTAGGTTGCATTGTATCAGGATTGCCTGCCTGCTAAAGGATTCACCGCGACGCACTTTATACTTACACTGGACGATATGTCGATCATGGAAGGCCATCAAACGGAGATTCCCGACCCGTTTTAGTGTTTTCCATGGGAAGGGCTGTGACAGAGGCTGGAAAGAAAGTATTACTAGGTTTTCAATTCGTTCGATGATTTTCCCTCATCTTCGGCGCTCATCTTCGGCGCTCATCTTCAGTGGCACACACGCTTTCCCTTTGCGGCTAGCTTCATTTAAGTTTGTAGGTAGGCATCTAGTTAGTCTCTATAGGGTCAATAAATATGATAGGGCAAAATAATAGCGAAGTCGATGAACAGTATCAGTAAGACCTAGGGGCTTGGCTCTCGAAGATGAGGAGAGACCCTTCATGCATACCGAGCTCGGCAACAAGACCTGGCCTTTGGCTGAGCTATTGCCGAACAATACGCGACTCACTTACCACTGTGAACTGAGACTGTAGACTACTAATATACAGTCACCACAAAACATCAGAATCGTGTCATTTGAGCTCCACAGAAGTAGTGTTGAGCAGACAATCAGTATACGCCATGCTGTCATAGTAGCTAGATAGAAAAAAAATTTAGTGGTGGCATTTTACGCTTATTTAGGAACGCAGATTAAATTCATGCCATCATGACGGGGACTTGGTAAAGAATTTGTTCGGGACTGTGAAGCGCTCCAAAGAGCTCGTTATCTTGGTACCTCCGCATCACAACCTGGAGTGTCCTGGGCACAAGCTGGACCAATGAACGACAGACCGATAACGACATCCACATCTTGGTTTGTCCAGCTTTTAGCAAAATCAAGTCGAAAATCGTCTCTCTGCTTGTGCAAGCGAGCAAGGTAAATGACCTTGTGCATCCCAAAAGGTTCTACGTCTTTGTGATTCTATTCTGTGAGAGGATGTACGGGCTCTCCCGAAGCCACAATGTCTTCTTGGGTGAGTCGGCCACCATCAGGACAGTAAAATCTCAGGACCTGTTCCAAGCTTCCCTCGCGCCAAAGACCTTAAATTCTTTCACGTCAAAGAGTCTAGTATGCTCACCACCAAAGAGACAACCCTTAACTCAAGACAAAGCCCTCTTTACCGGGGGTTGCGGCTCAATGGAACTATCATTGCTGATGACGCCCACTTTGAGTGGTTGGTTTATGGGCGTCTCAAAACCAATTCGCGGGAGCGGGATCACATTACATCCAATAGATGGGGCTTTGCAGAAAGGACACATTTCTAAAAGAGGCTCATATCTCTCAATGAACGACAGATGGGCCCAGTTGAGAGAGGTATGCTCAAGACGGCTAGGGGTGGAGCACCTTTGACATAGCCATTTCACGGGCTAGACCCACCTGAATGTGAACTCACTGTGAACTCACTGTGAACTCACCAGGCCCATTTCACAGCGAGACAGGTGGCTGAAGCCAAAGATGTTCGATGCTGTTTGACTTATGCTAGATGTGGTCATTCGCTTGCAGTGGGCTAGGGCTCGAGCTTATTGCAAGCGGGTATGATAGGGGTGGGGTACACTTGAAGTAACCGCCAGGGCTGTAATGCTTGTTATGTGATCTAGCAAGTACAGGCAGGCCGCAAGAGGATACGTCGGTGGCAGATATACCCACTTATTGTTAATCTTGATATAACGGGTGTGAAGCAAGTGCGCCCCAACCACTACCCGAAAGGTTATGGCGTTAGTCTGAATCAAAGAAAATTAGCGATATGTGGGTTGAAACTAATGACGCTTTGGTAAATGAGGCAGGTCAAGCACAGGCATATCCTGCAAAATATAACCCACTGTTAGCTGGTTTGAAAAATCGACCTGATTGGTTCAACCCAGGCATCAGGTTCAGGGTACGTTACGAAGATTTTCAGTTAGTGGCAGGGCGGTGTTTTCATAGGCACCAGTTAATAAAGGTTGAATTAACAACCTGGGAGATTGCGGTCTCCAACCTATCAAACATACAGGTGGGCCTCAGTCTGCATACCGTGAGAGATGACTCAGAAGTCATAAGAGTAGCTCTCAAGAGGCAATCCTAGAAGATTTGATGTCTCTGTGAAGGAAACAATGGCTATTATCCCGTACTAAAGACCGAGGTTCTTTCTCAGACAGACTGTGCATTCACGGAGAAGGTCCATGAGGTTTGTTTGCCTATCTCCAGACCTTTTAAAGATAACGCTTTTAGAATAGTTCTAAAAAATTGCTTTTGTCAAGAGAATTGTATGGCAGACCGTATGATAGTAATAATTATTCCCAGAGGAGTATATCATGACTGTGTATCCATAAGCAGCAATATGTGTCAAACGTTTTCTATACAATATATCATATTGTAGATGAACAGGGCTGGCCTGAAGGACAAAAGCTCGAGTGGAATAGTCTGTTAGCCAAATGCTGGCTTCGTGGCGATACCAAAAGGGCAGACAGACCTTTTATTATTCCTCTTTTAATCGGCCTAAACAAAGGCTATATAATTGGCGGAGTCGTAGTAATATGTGTGACTTGGGAGTAGTGGAGCGTCGAGATTGGCTTCCACTTTCAAAATTAGCCGTTTGCTCTTTAAATGCCGTCGTTCCCTTAGCTAAGTGTACCAAGGATTTCCTCGAACCCCAAAACATCTTGTTGCTACACGAACAAACTAAGTGGCTCCGTTGTTAATCACGTCACCTTCCAGCCAGTCTGGTGAGACACCAGCCATCACCAATACCGCCTGCTGTGACCACGTGCAGATGCAGGTGCAGGATGCTGCTTCCCAATCAAACGGCCACTGGATCAAGCTGCCTGAAGCCCTGTTCTCGTCTATTATGGCCGTGGAGCCAAAGGTCAACCCCTTATATAAATAATCCAAAGCTATTTCGGATGAATGGCTGCAAATGTAAGGGTCTCGTTCCGTGTATCTCGCTAAGTGTTTTAGACGGGCAAGTCACTGATCGCAACTCCATATAGTGCATTATAGATGAATGAAAAAATAGCTAATATCTGGAGCAGACTAGATATTGCCTTTATGAGTGTAATTTATGCCCTGCGCGCTGATCTCGATACGTTAAAGCTTATGAATGACTGGAATGGGTGGGTTTTTGCGTTTAATAACCGTGAGTAAACGAATTAATATCTAATCTAAATAACTCTCCCAGCTCCGAATTCCGAATTCTAGAGGCGCCAAGGCGAACCGCTCCGCTGTGCATAGCAAAAAGTAGTATCCGCTAATAGAGAAAATAATATAGCATTTGACGAGGGCGTATTTGCTAACGATCCCATCAAGGCAGCCGAAGAAGTTATCTACATACTCTCAATACTGGATAATGTGCACCCGGTAGTATCGCCTTAGGAGAACCCCCTATGGCATACCCTGCAATCCTGCTGGATGCGCTTCCGAGAGCGATTGAGCCCTGGCCTATAGTTCCGCTGGAAGAAGTACTTAACCATATACTGTGTCGGCGTGCTATAATAAGTTGGTATTCAATATAGGGCCTCGAGACTAACTATCTAAGAATATATGGATATACGCGCCGGTTGCGTAGGCGCGTACCCCTGTATTGGACTTATGGAGTAAGTTCCTTCTAATTACGACCAGCCGTTTCAGCCGTCGCGCTGTTTCTTCTAACTTTAGACTGAGATGGTCGCAAGTGCGGTCGCAACTTAAATTTTACTACCCAAATAATTAGCACTGTTTGAGGCAAGACTGTAGCTTTTTATTGGCGCTTTTAGGTCCAGGTGTCACTGTCTAATTATCTAGATCCGTCATCCCAAATACTTTCCATCGCTGTTTCGAACTCGTACTGATTTGTGCCCAATCACTTGTGAATAGTAATGCTAATGGCTAACTCTAGATTCGCTGAAGGAATTGACCTGCCTTAAAACGTTATGGATTATCCCTTAATAGAATCTATCTCACGGATAACCTGCGATCTGGTTATACTGTGAGTAACTCATTGCGCCTAATGTAAAAACCTTGTGTTTTACTAGTTGATACCTTTTAGCCAAAATGACCTTTGCTTATACCGAAAAGACCTCATCTAGGGTGAGGGGAGCAATATTATCTTTATTCTGAGGGATTAAGGAATGACCGATTAATAAGCTGTAGACCAGATTGGCGAAATGCTCTATAATTGCTATAAAAGATGGCATGTCGCGATACTTGAGCTTCCTTTTTGGGGAGAGGGTATCGACAGGGATGTTATAAGGTTTGTCAATGGCTGCCATAATATTGCCCTGGGCAATTTGCACTGGAGGTATTTACTACCCTATATCAGACCTAGCTTATGATTCTGATATTTGGACTTTAGTTTGTATACCTTTAGGTATCTGGGAACTGAGGGCCCAGAGGTTAAGAAGACATGTATGATGAAGCTCCCCTTTATATCGAAATAGTTAAAGTCTGGTTGAGATAGCGAACTAGAGGGATGTCTGGAGCATTTATAGGCAGTTAGAGTCTTTCACTGTTAAAACATCCTCCTAGGCGTAACAAGTCACAGTAACAATGCAGATGTGTCCTATGTCCTGCGTCCTGAGAATGGATGTGGGGCAAAAGAGATCATATATAAGGCCCAGGCGACGCTATTGGAGCTAACAGGCCTCTTCGATACAAGACTAGGGTCACATAAATCATCTTCAATTTATGTAATGGTCCACACATAAGTACATAAATAGAGCTTAAGACGGGACTGCCGGTATTGATGGCCGAGCACAGAAGACACGGACCGTCTTCGTACAGTACTAGTCACGTCTGTCAGAGCAGGGATACTGTCATATTACAAGCGAAATGGTACAACCTTGGGTATTTGGACTGAATACACGTAATGTCCGACATTTACTGTCTCTGAACCCGCACGCACCCACTCTGTAATATGAGAATCGGCGTCTTATAGTGTTAAACACTTAACACTTTCCTCTTTCGCACGGCCCTTACTATATCCAAAGAGCCTTCCACAGCGTAAAACATCCAGGTAGAAGCTAACAGAGTTAGGAGACCGTAAGGAGACAAAAGCGGCTAGTAGGAGCTTTGTCTTGGTCTCCACCTTTCGTGAAATCCGCTATGCCACTTCAAATGTCAGGTGTGATATCCCATATACGGAGCCGTATGATCGGCATGTCAGCATGTAAGCATCATCGGTCGCATACAGCGGCACTGCCGAGTACTGTAAATACCTATGACTCAGACCCCACCTCCTTACCATTGAGGATACCCTGCAATCCGTCGTTATTTCGCTACTTTTCACACCAAGAAAATCTCGTCTTACTTCACACATTCCTTTCTCGAGACCACGAAGCACGTTGCATGCAAAAACGCAGTTTGTAGTCTTGTACGGACTAGCAGATATCGATCTCTTAACCCACTTTTTGGCGGTGGCTGAGAAGTCCTTAGGCTCTACAAGTTTGATAAACAACGGGCTCCTCGGGACGACACAATAAAGCATTTGAGACTTTTATTTAGAAGTTCATGGGGGTTTAGCCAAATTATGAAACCCAACGGTTCGTATACCCGCAACAAAATCCCTACAACCGCGCACACAGCAGTAAACTACCAAGCTGTGCACTTGCTATGTGAGTGGATGACCTTAGGCAGAGTCCTTACGGTTCGATAGACAATCAAGTGCGGGTGGAGATAAATGTCGACTAACATATCACAGGGATCAACCGGAGATGTCCAGAGACAGTTCTGTCTTTGTCTTCAACTCCTGGGATTGACTTTGCTTGAGCGATATGATGACTCTATAGCGAAAACTCTTCTACGACGAGGCGAGTCAGAGATTGTCGCTACCTTCTCCGAAGTCGACGAGATGGAGTACGAGAAGCTCGCGTTGTTGGATCAAGACGATGTCGATCTAGCCTTTCATTGCATTGCGTTGATGCGAATTCTACTCGAGGAAGCAGGAGGGGAGGAAGCCCATCTGCAGCGTGAGCTATGTGATCTAAGGTACTCGGCCAGGCAAAACCAAGTTATATATGGCGCTGCTCTAGGTACCAACGGACCACGTTCGATTCAAAATGTAGATACAAAGGCCCTCCACCATGCACTTTCACAATCTAGACTATGTGTAGGGCGGCCGTTGGCATTCGGCACCATCGGAGATCTGCTGGAGATCTGTTGTGCAGCGCTGGAGCCAGATTGGACAATGATTGAGCTTTAAGTAGATAAGGAATGGTACGCAGAACTCGGCGTATACTATAAGATAAACTTTCTTTTAGGGACTTGGGTCACTCGCTGCGCGCTGTCCTGAACTAGCCTCTTCTCCAATACTGTGTCAAGCGCAAAGTCCCACTATGATAGAGAAAGTGATACAGCCAAAGATAAGTAGTAGCAACATAGTCGCTGCGTGTCAGTGGTGGAGGTGGATCTTGGCAAGGATGATAATTGATTCTTGACCTTTCAAGGAAATGCCTAGGGCTGCCTCTCTGTGCCCTTTAGCTGCCTAATGCCTCACATCGAAGTGAATCGAAGCTACTGAATCTTGGGAGCGCGCCGCGGAGATAAAGGTGGGATAATCTCCGTTCCTGCATAATGATGGCAAATTAAGCAAACTAAGGATGTGACAGCAAGGAGCAGGGAAAAAGTAAGGAGCATTAAGAGGTCCCCGGGTGTTCTTGTCACTCCTGTGATAATGATTTTTCCTAATACCCAATCGATCACCCACAGGACCACGAGGTTGACAATGAGTGGGACGACGATAAAAATCCCAAGGACAACCACGATAATTATTCCATGTCGAGACAGGAGCTTCCCATTTGCCGACCACCAGCTCGCGGCTAGCCACCCAATAAAGATCGAGATGGCTAAAACGAGGGAGGATAAGGACACAATAGTGCCTGCCCTGATCCTGTATTTTATGAATACAAGATAAAGTGGACGCCCATCGAGCTTGAGAAACTGTTCTAATGGAATGGGAAACCATTCATCCACACCTTTCCAGACAGGTGTGCATTTGCTCTTGGAGGCATGCCAGCATACTTGGTCCATGCCAAGACTCACTTGGGTTGGTATGTTCTTCAGAACCTCTGAGATAGCAGTAGCTTTCGAAGATACCTCCTCCACTATTCGACTTGCTCCTTCTTCTATCTTGGAGGCAGCTCCAGGTACTCGGTTTGTAACATCACCCAGGTCGAAGCGAGACACTATAGTGGGTGCCTTAAGTTGAATCGTTCCGACACCGTGGGTTTTAATTCTTTCATTGAGAACAATATGCAGCATTAGACCGATGCTGCAGCCCGATGCTAGAGTAGCTATTATGATTAGAAAGTTGCGCCAATACCTCTTCATATTGTCCGAGTTATATTTCACGATGTGGCGATAGGTCGAGGCTCTTGATCAATATTCTCACGAAGAAAGCAACAGCTTTTATGATAGAATGCGCTGAGCATAATGGAATACTGACCGCTTTCAAGAATGGAGATCCTGCACCACCCATGTCTTGTCACGCTACAGCAACGACGACCAAATGAGATTTGCCATTTTTATCGATTAGGGAAGTTTGTCCGTGACTCTAAAAGCAGAAACAGATCAGCATGTTGCCACGCCATGACAAATACATTTATGCCACGGTTTGTCGGCAGGCCTGGTGGGTAATTCGTTGAGGGTAAGCAAGACGATCTCAACGACCAGTACAGCCATTCAGGTTCTGCTTGAGCTGGCAGTAAAGATACACACCGAAGGCGGCTCGCTGTCGAATTTGGTCTAATAGCCGTTAGATTGGTTTAACCGCTACATGGGTAGCATATGATATCAGAACGAATCTTGTAGCTCCTCATTACGTTGTTCATGTCACGTAACGTCACCAGACATCTTTGCTGATACCAAATCATGCGCAGTCATCGCACCCAAGCAGTGACTTATTAGTCACAATTGAGAATCATGAAAAAGCGGAGAATTCTCAATCTGTTTTCTAATTCCGTAGCTGACAGAAGCTTCTCTAAATAGTAGCATTTTAGTTGTGAAATCCTCAAATAGGTCTCACCAACGGATGCTATATCTGCATGTCGACTACATGGATGTCTGTAGTGGCAAATTCAATCGGGGATATTCTGGAGACTGAGCACGGAAACAGCTGGAACATCACAAGACAGGTTGAACGCAACATGACATAGGTACACGAATCTCGATCAATAGACTGAATATATGTACCATCTGATAGGAACTCTCTTTCCTACATGATTAGACCTTGAAGTCTAAAGTTGTTGAAATAGGTAGACTTGGAAATACAGCTCATGAGTCGTTATACAAGACTATGCCGTCTATAAATAGGTACACCTGTTCTGTTGTGCGCACCACCGTAGTTCCCTTTTATTAGAGCTTCGCGTGGCACAAAGTATACAAACGTAAGATAATTACACAGTCTTGGCGTGGCACACGTTACATGTAGGCTACACCACCATAGATATGTTGCTACCTTGACTGTCAGATATACACTAGCCTACGACTAGATACTCGATTGGGCCTTAGCTATGTCAACAGATATTCGGTCGACATATTGACAAGTCTTGGACGATACACAAAGTCCTCAACTGCAGTTGGACTAGCACCGTGTAAAGGAATGCTGAGGAGAGAAAGGCAAAAAACAAAATAAGAGACTCGACACAGCTTATTGGTCGCCTTGCTGGTACACTTCAACGCTGTTGATAAGCCAGTAGGCTCCCTGTAGGTGGGATGGATTGGAAGCGATGTAGTTTTTGCACTCGCCTAGAGCCGCTGTCTCAGGATTTGTATCCCAGACATCAGGAGATCCTGCCCAATCGCCGCAAAAGGTAGTGTCGAAGACGATGCGGTGGTCTTTGAAGTGATCATCTAGGTGGCAGCCAGCACCACCATTGAACCTAGCCGTAGCCGGACCCCAAGAGAAAGGATCCGGAAGGCCAGACCAGATATCACCGGGAACAAGACCACGCTGGAAAAACCAGACAGCAATGTACTCAGACGTCCACTCAGTCGCATAGACACCGCCTTGCATGCTATTGAAGCCGTCGCCGTAGTTCTGGCCCTCTGAGGTGATCTGACCACAACCTTCCGGCGCGCCACAGTCCTCGCGGAGTAAGACGGTGCTCTGGTCGCTACCCTCGTTAGTGACGACGCAGCCGGGCCCAGTATGTAGATAGATCCTATTATGGGTTTGTGTGTTTACGCCCTCCACTATATCGATCTCGCCCGATGTAGGCCAGTCAGGTCCAAGCATCCAGAAGGCCGGCCATACCCCGGGGATGCTTCCAGGCATATGGGCAATATCAGCAATGAAAAGGCCGTGCGTGAAGGATTGCTGAGAGTAGACGCGGACGGATTTGCGACCGTTCTGAGGATTTTGAGTACTGTAGTCGACGCCCATATATATAGCATTGTCGACAAACCTCACAAGGCCATGCGACTTTGCTGTGGTAACGTCAACGTAGTCGACGAACCCGTGAGTGGGATCATCCTCGTTGAAGAAGGCAAAAGTGCTGAAGAAGTTGGATGAGTCGTATCTATCGCTGAGGGTGTACTGGGCACTGACGGTAGTACTCTGGACAAGACCCGTGACACCAATAGCGAGAGCGAAAATACGCATCCTCTCTGTGGTCTTCCGAATGACGAGCAGCGTAAGGATGAGATGAATTGGGTATTATTGGTTTCTTGAAGGCGCAGAGCTCACAGGTTCAAATGTACAGGCAAGCTACGACCTGGACTGAAGGTGTAGATGAAGACGTGGAACATAACATTGGCCACGGGATGTACCTATTCCACGGTATTCTTGACGCATTAGACTGCCACATGCTGATGCGTATTGGGTCACGAATCATCCTTTTTAAATCCCTAGGGTGTATATGGCTCAGTGGTGGCAAATGAAGTCTGTACGGCAGACTTGATGAATGACCATTGCTGGAGAGTTCATCCTGCGTTTGAACCTCTCAATACCCTTGTTAAGGTCCCACAGCCAGTGAATTCGGTAGAGAAAATACAAGAGGCTTGGTCAGGTCACGAACAAGCTTATTGGCGTCCCTTAGGTCACGGCTACTGGAGTGAATAAGAATCGTAAACGCTTACATACAATAGCTTGCATACTTAGCCTTATTTCTACAGTAGCATATATGTTCAGCAACACCAATGGCAACATCCAAAAAACTCCATTGAGACCGGTGCAACAGAAAGCAGGCAACTAGAAATAACGCTTTGAATTAAAATACGAACTGAATAGAACTGCTCTTGAACGTGCACGCTACTGTGTTTTGGGCCGCTTCAACTTGTGATATGCTAAAATAGTGTTGCAACAAGATGCACAGAGTTTACTGAAATTTATAAAAGCAACGACCAGGGCCGAAGCAGGACAGTTCTCTGCATGGAATTCCTAGTATCTTGGTTACTAGTGCTCACAGCAGACTTGTGCATTTGGATCGCCTGCTCTCGGGTGCCGCAGTTGCGTTTAGCGCTCATCGATAAGATCAATATACGAAGAACGAAGGGCAGAAAGGCGGATACCCTGCGTCAAATGATCGAGTGCAACCTCAAAAAGTCGCATACGGCTTTGCTGGAGGCTGATGACAAGGATGAAAGCGGCTTCGCTCCACCACGGATTACGAGGGTTCTTATATCAATTCTGATCGTGATTCAAAATCTTACTGCGCTCGGGCAGGCCTCCAGAGCCGGCGAACCAATCCGTGAAGTCGTTCTCTGCTCAGGGAAATTAGCACTCGCAAACCTGTTCCCTCTCTTTTTGCTTGGCTCCCACGAAATCATTCTGGTCAGAGTGTTGCGTCACAGCAGACAGCAAGTACTCTGGGCCCACGGCTTATTTGCATGGATCGCTTTGCTTGAAAGTGTAATCCACGTCGGCCTTTCACTGTTCCTTACGTCGGGTCTGAGTAAGTCTTCCTAGGTTTCGCAAAATGGGCTACTACTAAACCAAATCACCTAGCTTCTTGGAATGGATTGATAGGCTGGATCATGGGGCTCACGGTAAGTCATGTGGACTCGTCCAGAATCCAAAGGTACTGACTGCTTTCCCGTAGACTAGTGTGGCCTTGTGTGTCAGCCTGAATCTTTCCCTCAGCAAGGAAACAAGAGTTCGTCGAACATTCCACGGCGTTGTTGGAATCATAGGCCTCCTAAGTGGCATAATCCATCTCTTACAGTCAACTGCATCTTTGTTGCTTGGATTAGGCATCATAGGTATTGGGGCGACCGGAATCCATGGTCTTTGGCGCCCAGGTAGTACTGAGAATGCCAGCCTCAAAGGTAATGTGAAACAATATGTAGAGTTGAAAGTTCGGATACCTGATGATAAGCACGACTTTTACATCAAAAGTCACGGAGCCTTTTACAGAGCTGCGTGGGTCACGGGCCAAGATAGCTCGCAGTGTGAAGCTACGGTCCTTTTGCCGCCTTCTGTCATTGAAGGTAGCTCCAATCGTGGAACCACTAGGGAAGAAGTAAAAGTCGCATGCGATGGACCTTTTCGTGCACCGTTACCTCCCTACACATATCTGACGAAGAAACTTGACATCATCGCAACAGGTAGTGGTATATTCGAGGGGTACTCTTGCTTCAGATGGCGGCAACGACTTCTAGAAGCTAAGGACGAAACATGTTTCCAGACTCGATTGATCTGGTTTACTACGAGATCATGCATTTCATCTCCGTTTTTTGAACGTCTGGCAGAAGATCAGAGCTCTTGGAGAGCTGGATACGATGTTGTGGTTGTCATTCTTGTCGATGACAAAAGCCCCGTCGACGATAATGATTTGCCAGTTGAGTTTACAGGAAAGCTGACCATAAAACACGACGATATAAACAAATGTATGAAATCCGCCATTAGCGAATATCTTGAGAATAATTCGTTGAGAAGACAAGAATATTGTAAGTTTGTTGCCGGCATTGCTATTTCCCTACTATGACTTTTAAGCACATCTGTTGTAGTCTTATGTTAACTTTTATCAGTTGTTGGAGAAAACCTGAGGTCACTCCTTTGAGACAGAATTCTTGATTTCAACCATCGCAAAAAGCCGGGGACATGGCAAACATCTCAAAATTGAGTCTCACCCACCACCATGGGAAGCGTGTTTTCTTACGACCCTTCTGCCGGATCTGAAAGCGCGTTCATGCAGTTGCGATATTGTGTACTCACTCAAGACGTAAACGATAATTTTGCGAACTCGATTACTGTAAATAGCAAAGCTAGGAGTATTTGGACCTAGAGGCGCTGACGACGGCGTTTTGGAGCGGCAGGCCGTCACCGTATACAGTAACGAGGGCCCGCTAACATAAGCGCTACCTTTCTTGTGTCGAGTTTCGTATAGTTTTGTTGAACACAGTCAGGCTCAGAAATCTCAAGCATAGTTGATTCGCTCGTTAACTGAATCGAACTGTGCTAGAGTAAGGACAAGAGATATTGGTTGTCGTTATTTATTTAAGTACATGTAGAATTAGGTTACGACTCGTTAAAGAAGTATTAACGTATGGCCTCTCCATCAGTAGCTGTTCTTATTCTGCACAGAATGCTACATGTTCCATCCGGCATTGGGTACTGTGATGGCCATCCTTGCTATCAGCAGCACTATTGCACTCTGCAAGACTTGGCGGATGGAATTAGCCAGGCGATAGCACGGTAGTAGAAATTCAAGCCTAATCAAAATGACTTTCTGGATAAATTGAGCTTTCGATGTCATGACGTCTTGTGTAGCATTGCATTTCTATTGTCAAGCTTGGTCAGACCGCTACATGATCACCTTTGCACGCCCGTAGCCTCTTCGCTTCCCAGTAAGTATCCATTTGGATGGTAGAAGTTAAGCTGATTCTAGATCTCCATCATCTAAGTCGCCATCGAAGTCGCATCGTAGGTGTAATTCATAGTCGAGGCTTCAGTGACATGCTAGATTCTCTGGACTCCAAGATCAACTCCAGGGCATCCAGATTATCCAGATGCTTTGCCTCGAGCTCCTTTTCCTTTGTTGCTGATGAATTCTCTTTCAGAAGTCTCTCACTACGCTGTATGAATTTAAGATGGAGTCCAATTGCTCTTAAATAATCTTCCTCTTTCGAGGTACGCTGTCGCCGAATATGACCTGGCATTAAAAATCCGCATAAGCTTTGCGAAGCTGGAAAAGTCTTCATTTGTCTCTTAGACGTATTCATTTGTACTGGTGGCATGGTCTAGGACAAGACTGTTGGGTATTTGCCATCGGATGCCCCTGTTACATATATACAAGGGCAGCAGTACACGATCTTCTTTTCTATTCGAACTAACCATAGCCGATGGCTAATTCTATATAGGCGGCCTTCTATACTTACCTTGCAAGCCTTGTCTAGTTACGCTCTTCTGCATCAATTATCTATATTTTGTCATCGAACAGGGAACTCGGTATACCTTTCTGATTTTCTAAATCAAGCTCGCCGCTTAAATTACCTCTCTGTTCTATCAATGGTGGTGTTCGTATTGAATTCATTGAGTACAGTGAATACCGGACCGACTATGCATCATATACCCCATCAACCTTTCTTTATGGATACCCATTGTGGGACTGGAATATTCTAAGAAAATGGCTGGAAAGAATTAAGCGACAGGCAGGCGCTGTGAAATTAAATGCAAGACCGCATGGACGAAGTGTTCATTTTGAGTTATATCCGTAAGGCTCAATTGCCCTTTTGCTCCATATCAACCATCTCCAGAAAAGACGGGTTTAGGAGGCTTTCTGACTTGAGGACAAAGGCTTGTGGTCGCTGACAGAATGCTTCCTAATGGTTTGGTCACCAGACAGCAAAGAGCACGTTCAGCTTCCTGTCCCAAACAACTCAGTCTTTACCGTACGTACTGTAGTGTTTTTGGGGTACAAAGTGCTACTTCAAATGTTGCGCATGTTCGGGTCATTAATGCAAGATTAGCATATTCATACCATATTGTATAATAGATATGCCCCTAGCTGCTCTGTTGTTTCCATGCGGAATCATAATAAACGCGACAACCTAGTTTAGGACATCGTTTCAACAAATCTACTAGCTACCGACTCCTATATTCTACATCGTGAGGGCACCATGTGGGTGCACAAGGGGGCTGTGAAAGAGGGAAACGCAGGTGCTCCATACTCCACCTTACTCGCGAGGCTGCTACAACGTGTTATCTCATAGATTACGAACACGAGCTGACATCACTATCCCTTTCTGATCCTTGCTCGTCAATCTTTTGTGAAAAGAGCTTTGAAATTGGTAACCCACTTGCCCTTAGACAAACTCGGAGTCGAAGGCCTAGTTTAAGCATATCTCTACCCTTCTTGCGGTGGTATGCCCAATGCGGCTTTCCTTTCCACTGACCGCACCGAGGATTCTCGAGGCAGTATTTGGTAAGAATTGCAAGCACCGCCATAGTTGCCGTGCATGCAACTGGGAGGTGATTCCACAAATGAAATCCGGCTCTCTGAACTTGTCTTAACTTGGCCAGGAGGTTTTAACTTTGATCAACTGGGTTGCACACCCTGATCCATCACTTGTCGAAATGAAACTGAAGAGTTTGATGACTGGAAACCATGCACTTCTGGATTTTATTTATTAATCTTTTGTAAAACGGCTTTCTGAAGTTTAATGTTTTACATATTTTTTATTTTAGTCCTTAGCATCATCCTATATCGCAGTTAACCTTAACCCAGTGACACCTCGCCCTGTGCTATGCAGTCAAAAAGGTCATTGACCTCAGACTCTGTCAGCGACTTGCTGTTGCTCATTTCAAAGAACTGAATCCCTTTGGTCGACGGCCGGAAGAGAACTGCGCCGTTGGGTTCCTTAGCGTCGACTTCAACGAATCCCAACTTGGATCCCATAAAGCCAGGGACGAGCGCACACAAAAACGCGGTCAAATCTGGCATAGAATACAATTGGTAAGGATTTTGGCTTTGTAATGACGTTTTGTGTGTAGCGATCTGGAGAGGGTCTCCACGACAGTTGAAACCCAGAATTCGCTTCGCTAAGCAATTGCCCCCAACATTCTCCAGGCCTAGTGCTGAATATTTGATGCTCTGTGCCGTATGCGAAGGCACGATGGTGAATTGTGAAAACTCCGTGGACTGGTCGAGTACCGTCTTGGCTGCTTCTCGGTTGAGGGCAATGTTGAACTGATTAGTGAAGAGATTCGCCGACATGTCACAGGATCCCTGTCTATCGTAAGCACTACTCACCTCTGAATAATCGTAGTTTGGAGCTTACCACTTGCAGGTGACATTTTATCTTGCCAGCCACGCCCCTCTCAAGAAATTGCCGGAGAATCCTTAGCGAAGAGCCTCCGAAGAACCGCACACTTGCTGCAGCCTTGATTGTATGACACACAGAATCTAGATTGAGAGATCGTACCAATGTCTTTGAGTTGCTTTCTTCTCGTCCCATCCGACTGATACATGTCTCGTACCAGCCTCTTAGGTTTCGGGCCCGCTGCGGAAATGGCTTTGTCATAATATCGTTGTATGCCTCTAGCTCGGCCTCGCTCCGATTAAAAAGTTCTTCGTGATGATGTACATGAAGATTCACTGGGTTCTCAATCTCGCCTAGGCTGTCAGCGTCCACGAACACCTCGTTAGGGGCATCTTTAGACCACTGATCAAGGCAAGATGCAAAGTCCCAAGCCGTAAGACGTCCATGAAGTATTGCATCATCCGTGGAGCCGTAATCCGATTTTACAGCCATTTGCAACTGGATATTCAGTGTTAGCAAAGATCCCTATATGCGCTTATAGGGAGAGAGCTTACCAGCTCGCGATCAGCTTGTTCTATGCCTTTGATATCATCAAGATCCTTCTGCTTAATACCCCCGCTCAAAAGGACCTTGAAAGGGCTCCCAACGGAGGTAAAACGCCGCCTTATCAAGTCCTCACACCTGGATGTCTGCTCTGCCCTCATAGACAACCCGAAACATACCTGACGAGGCTCCAAGATCCAAATCACGCGGGTATTTGGTCGCTGGTACGTCGCCTTCCACACGGCCATAGCCGCGGCCAAATTATCTGAGTCGATGGAGTCATTGTAATAAATAACAAGTTCCTCACCCATGACGAATATGCCTGTGTTGGTGTCTTTTAGAAGTTGATGATTTGTGATACACGATCGCAGGAAAGTCGAGGGCGACGTCGGAAGATTTAAGAATTCAGCCTCTAGTAGAGTAGAAAGCCTTTAGGTTTACGGTAGTCAGTGGTGTAATCGTAGGGGGCCACCAGTTAACAGCCCCGTGAAGCGAGATCACACTGATGAATTAACCGAAGCCACAAACTGAAGTCTTGTGAATCGCCAGGCGGCCTCTGATTCTGGTCAGGACCGCTTCACGGTCCACCGCAAAAATAAGCCGCCGGGCGTGATAAATTGTATTGTGTCGCATTGCATCATTGCCGCTTCATGGCTGTGCGTTTATGTGATCGGTATACGCGCAGTGGTTAGATTCGTTGCAAATCAGCCACTCTCCATCATCACCAACCTTCCACGCATCGCCGTCAAGGAGCTTCGTGAGATTCATTAACCAACAACGTGCTATGATCCACTCAGGCTAGTAGTAACCGTTGTGGCATAAGCTTAGAGACAACTGTTGCAGATAAAGGTTCTCTTCATTCAGAAGCCAATAGGTTAGGCATCTCATCCCCGGAAGCATCTTCCACCAACAAAAGCGTCGATCAAAGAATGGATCGTTTAGAATGTATAGCAGCAAGGTACTAATTGCGCGCCTAACCCGGCAAGCACTGAGTTGCGTCTCGAAGGCTAGGTTTTTCATCCTGGCATCATGATTAGTGATCAAGTTCTTGTAGCCGTCCGGCTTGGCGCTCTGAACGAGATATAAAGCTAATTGATGACATATCCTAGCGATCACGTTCGGATCATACCAGGTAACGTCATGTTGTGTCATCGCCATCCGAATACAACTTTCTGCTACGAGTTCAACGTAAGCTTCTTCTGACGTGTTTTCTCCCTTGCGTTCATGTTCTTGATTAGAATGAAAATCCCCGCATTGCTCATTGTCTCTGTTGCCTCCAATTGCGGCCTGTGATCGCATCCTTCGCTCGTGGATGAAATGTCGCAGAAATGGTAGAGGCCCTGGAACACCCAAATCCCAATCAATCACCTGTAAGAATACCATTTCAATTGTTGCAAGTCGACTTTTATACCATTTTGTAAATTCATGAATCCCAAGAATATGACCTACAATGGCCATACCTACCTGGCTGCTCTGATTTTCCTCATACTTGGACGCAACCATGAGTGCTATGCCGGCTAACAATAACAACGATCTCCACTGCGTTGCTTCGTCGGCATTCATGTCCGTCTGCCAAGTCGCTGTTGCAGTAATGCGTCCATCGTCTTCTCCGTCGAACTGGCCTAGAAGGTGGACAGCTTCTATCACAGTAGAGTAGCCTTTCCTTGACGCAAAGACGTCCATCAGATTGACTGCAAGAACGCAGGTGTCTAGCTTAAGCGAAAACGGAGTATTGAATATGGTCTGTACGAGGAGCTTTCGCCATCGGAGATAGTTCGGATACAACACTAAAGGCTGGCAATAGTCTCAAATGAGCCACACGTAATTGGTCAATGAAGGGATGACAAGGTCTTACTACTTTATCCCTAAGCGTTAGGAATGAATAAATATCATCTGCATATTCATGCTCACTGGCGACGCGGTGTCTGGAATCATTAGCGCGGTGGTTATCAATGTTTGTCATGATTCGGCTTTAGCGAAAGGTGCAAGTGACAGCAAGGAAGAGGAAGAGTTAAGGAACGGAGAAAGACATATTAATATCCTGGTAGCCGTTATGTATGAGCTGTGTTCATATATTGCCTGGTCAAGCAAGCTTTGGCTTGCCATAGAATGAATCAACGAGATTTGTTGTAAATGTTATGTTAGCATAGCGCTTTGTTGGTGTCTGATACAATGGTATAGTTTATACGCATGTGTTGTTTGTAACTGTCGGTGCCGCCCAACAGCTAGAACTCTACAGGCCAGTATCTGAACTTCAGATAGAGCACAGGTATGGAATTGAAGCTAGCGTGTGACAAAGATTGGCCGTTATGACTTGCTAACCTGTCAACCGTTTCAATCTTGTTTGTATAGCTGCCCTTCTTTTCATTACTCAACAATATTTTATAAATAGTCTAGTGTCCCCATTGGTTCGGCATCTGTCACATTATCCCCAATTCCTGCAGTCAGGGCTATTCTCGACATCCCCGTGACAGGTTAAAGTCAATTTTAAGTACAGTGCCGTATGGCTATCGCAAATCGTATAGCTATGTTAGCCGCCTGCATTTGAGGCGCCCACTTTGCGTCATCTGATAATGACTTTTCACGCAAGTAGAACGAGAGATTATCTTTTACGGTCTCGGTGCACTTCAGCATCTCGGTCCCTGTAGCTATCAATGTTCTGCATCGAAAGAGAAAGCTCTCGACAGTCTCTGCGGCACGCCTATATGCGCCCTCCTCGCACCGAGGCAGTCACCTCGATGACACCGCCGACCCCGACTACCCAGTTTTACGTCTGTCTGCTCACTACGGCTGCATCGCCCACCTTCGCCGCACCCTTCCTCCCATACTAGATCTGCTTGTGCCGTTCGCAAGTTACTTTCACATCATTCATCGTCCGCTCTAATTTGCACCTGCTCTGCCCAAGGCGCCAACTTGAATACCAGCAAACCTTGTACCCTATCTAATTTGACCTCCACCCGGAGATTTAGCTGGAGGGAAGGGTTAGCACTCAAAAATATTCCGGCGCCCAGTCCTTTGATTCACAAACAGTGTACATCTCACTTCCACCTGTGGCACAACTACCACTTGCGGTTTTTGAATCTTACTGGATTTTTGCTTGCACACCCACGAAGAGAATCACTCACAATACAGCCACTAGGACGCGAATTTGATCTTCACTGCATATTGCAATGGCCACAGTCCAATATGAACTTTCTCAGTCTAAGGCGGAATGATTTCTGCAAATAAAGTTCTCCTGCCTTGCGAGGTAATTACCGATTCGTAGGAAATATGCGCTAAGTAGAGCCTCTATGCCGCAACGTGATCCGTCTATGCAGATTAACCGGTAATGGTTCTCCGGGAGAACAATCCTTATGATACTGTGGTATCGAGGCCTTACATTTTCCACTTTCACATCACTCCTTACCATTTCAGAAGGATTCGCCTATATCGTGAAACATTGGGGCTGAAGTTGATAGAGTCAGCAAACAAACGAGGTTGGTGGATTAGCTGCGAGTCATAGACACTTGCCTTACCCGAGGGAAATCTTAAATCTGTATGTCTGCCAAAGTTAACATGCTGACCATAGGGCTGATAAGGGGCTTTACACCTGACATGCAAAATATCTATTTAATCGTGAAAGATGAATCTTAAAACACCCGAGATAGAGATATATGCTAATATACAAGTTCAGCGGCCGCAAGCCTCTATCTGCAAAGACAAAATACCCTACGGAGTCCCATTCAGGGATGGGTTTACATAGAGCAGAAAGATTACGGATCTCTTGGTGAACTGTCGCCCAAGCATCGGATACTTTCTTGAAGCATAAAACAGTACAAGCCGTCAATCCATGCCATGTTGCCCTCGCCACTGTCATAACCTATTTCGGTGGTGGAGGATTGAGTATAGCGGTAACGCTCATTCGTGGATCCCTTTGTTTTACTTCCTCAGCCTCCCAGTCACGCAACGCTTGATGGACTTTTCCTCGCATTACCGAGCAAGGCTTTGGTGATACAATGTAACCAGGAGCTGCTGGTACAGACTGAGTTCCAGACGCGACGCGTTGTTGAGCAACGTCATTGCTGTTACCATCAATCATCCTTTGACTAGGATATCGGCCGCCATGACAAGAGTACGACCAATTGTCGATTTGCTTCTTGCGGCGATTCTTAAGCCTCTGGCTGGTTTCCGTCCAACGGTGGCCAATCTTCTGACCACTAGGATTTATTTCATCATCCACAGAAGAGTTGAATGGAATGTGATTGGTGGTTGGTATCAAGTATTGATGGAACTGTTCGCGATAGTTCTTCGAACGGCTTGGGCTGAGTTTCACGGCGAAATCCATCCCTTTAGGGCCGTACATACCAACAGGCCCAATTGGCTTTTTATCCTCTGCTTGTGAATACGTCGTCCTTGTATGATGTGTCATCCTTCGCTGAGATGGGCATCGACTTGCAAGAGAGATGAATGATAGGTCTTGAACATTGGATCAGGTATGTAACGAGAGGAGGATTAGTGTGCACAAGATAGCTAAATATATGTCTAGCGTTGGAAACACAGCCATTTATGCTCGCACCCCCCGGATGTTTATAGATATTAGCTATGTCGGCGATTAATATTTCACACGATGTGCCTCGCTTCTACTATGATATATCTTTGACAAACAGGATCCCTAGTTGCTTGAGGTTGAGAAGCTGACATCACGGAAGTAATCTTGATACCACAAAAACTCGTAGCGTAGCGTCTCAAGTGGGCCTTGTGAACTCAGGCTTCTCTGAGATTTCCCATCACGCAGGGCGTGTATCTTTTAGAGTTCCATGAACGACTATTCGCATACGCTTGATGGTGCCAGTGGTCATGAAAGCGACGTGGTGAGTCTTTTACCCATGCACTGGGTCCCCTGGGACAAAAAGCCTCCCGAAGGTCTATGTTAGGAGAGTGTTTCCCGTATGACCACCGTCGCACCTATTGCCACTCTGTACTCACAAGCAAGTGATAAGTTTGAACACTGGTCGTCTCGAAGGTGGAATGTTTCTCATGGTAGATGATTCGGTTCTCTAAATTAGGGGAGACTTTGTTACAGGGTAACAGCTTATTAGGGTTTGGTTTGACTCACCACATAGGATGATTTGCAAGCGTGCCTATTGGCTGACCTTGGGTCTCCGCCGCTACATAGCATGCTCGGTTTATGCAATAAATGTAGCATCTTATTGATATTAGCATGCAATTTTAGATATCGAAGCGCAAAAGCTGCAGAACGAGTGGGGGGATTAAACGAATTTCCGTTACTGGCCCTGATCCATCATCCTTGTTGTGGCAGGCCCATTGATACGTGGAAAAGAATGAGGCAACCGTCTGAAACATAGGAAGGCACGGGGAAACATGATGAATCTCGGTTCGTCATCTTTTCACCGTTTCTTTCCTCCATTATCCCTAATGACAGCGTAGGCATGCCACTTATCAATCAATCAATTGGTATCCGTTTCTATTGAGTAAGTACCGAAGGACCAAGTGAAAAGCTCTTCCAAGTTTCGGGACTCATTTAAATGCCGAGTGAACACACCTAAAGAAGGCGTATTAGGCGGGCTGGTGAGCTCGTACACATTTTGTTGGCAGTTGCCTTGTCGGTCACATGTCCTGTTAGGCTTAATAAAACAACCTACGTTTCGCTGGAATTTTAAGAACAGCCGCTATTGGCGCCGCTTCGTTGCTAGACTTTGGGACTTTGGCATTTATAACAGCTGAACCTATAGAACCCTACCTAGAGACCCTGTGATCATAAGTCTAGGCAGTACGCCAACCTTTGTTTTCTGGCAACTCTCGTACAGACAGAATTCCCCGAAGACCGTAGGTGAATGTTCTGAAGCGCCTTGCTGTGGCCTACAAACGTTTGGAAGCTTGGAGGTGCTTTGAGCAGGTCAACTAGTACACCCACATTCTTGACCATATCGTTGAAAGCACCGTATTCTCCCCTCAAATGTAATGCTTGAAGTTTGACCGGGTAGTGTAAATACCTCGCCTGGCTTGAGACTAAGTCATAAAAGTCGACGGGTAAGCCTAAAAACTCCAGAGAGGGACAAAGTTCGATTATAGTCGCGATATCTTCAATAGTGAATGACAAAGAGGGCCTACAGAAGTCCGTATCCTGTCGAATATCTACTATGACTGCTCGCAGCCTCGGGCCGTGGACTCCGAGATGGCCCAGAATTCTAGACCGTAACCTTTGAAAAGAAACTCCCAGTTTCGAAGGAGCTAGCGACCTGCCGCCGTAGTGATCTTGTTCTGCGAGTTGCGGTAGGCTTTCTAGGCGAAGTGACAATTCTTCAAGGCAATGATTTCCTTCCAATGAAGCGAGTAAAGAAAGAAATGTTCTTCGTGATAATCGCCCAGAAAGACGTAGCACGTTCAAAAGCTGCAGCTGGTGACATGATAATAGTCGCTCCATGAAGATCTCGGTATCTGAGCAGCATCTAAGATCAAGGCACCGTAGCCTCCATGAGTGCTTCGGAAGAAAATGTCCCAACGCACAATTTTCGAGACAGAGTTCACTCAAACAATCTAGCCCGGTAGCCTTCAGTAGGGGTAATAGATGGTTGGACCCGCGCTTAGAAAGTCGTAAATGAAGACGGGATACCTGTTTGCAATTTGACAAATGCCGCCCAAGCCATCCATATTGAGTGGCCGATATGGCGCCTGTATAGGCTATGGAAGTGAGATTGGGGAAGAATTTATCAACTGGAACCCAGGAAGAGGTGGTAGAAAAAGTATTAATTCTCTCCGGACATAAGCTAATACTTGCTAGTGTAAGACTTAAAAGTTGAGAATGCCCCTTCGTCCACATACTAGATCCCTTCTTAACAAACTCAACGGACCTCACCAACCTCGCGATGTCCGGGTTATGCAATAAAGTCGTCAACAGTAACAGCGTTTGAGGCTCTACGTTTCCGTTGTCGAAATTGAGGCGAAGTACGCGATAAAGCATCGGCTTGGCCTTCTTGTAATTTGACCTGCTACAACTCACTAGGCTATGTAGATCCCTGACAGACAGATATTCTATCAGCATCCAATAGACGTTTGGAGGCAGTGAATCCATAGCAAAAGCGGTTATGGTTTATGGCGGTAAGGTTTAAGTATTACTTGCATAGATAAAACTTCACAACTTACCATCGAATGTTGACAATCAATTATACTTTAGGTTTGCTCGAGATGAAGAGATTACTAAACACCACTCCCTGTATATATTGGCAACAGACCTAGTTCTAGAAACTAATAATACCGTCTCGTATTTGTCGACAAATGGCTTACCATGACCAACTCGTGCCAAGAGTCGAAGTACCTAAAAATAATGACCCATAATGTTGCCAATTTTGTTGATGCCTGTAGCATTCCAGGTCCTGGATTTGGTAAGGGTAGAAATGATGCATTGGCTGTCACACTCTGTTCGACCGATGCACTCTCTTTCCTCCACTCCATTGCTTCTTTCGGTCTCTCTACGTTCTTTTTCCGGAACCACAACGCTTAGCCTTGTCATAGCCATTTCTTATTTAGGAGTGAGTCGCACCAGTTTTGGAATTTAGACAACTTTAATTGAACCAGTATGGGTCGTAGAAGAATCGAAATCAAGAAGATACCTAATAAAACCGCCAGAAAGACCACCTTCAAGAAGAGGAAAGAAGGACTCTTCAAGAAGGCATACGAACTGTCTGTTCTTACTGGCTGTAGGGTTTCCCTTTCCATCATCGAAAGCGAGCAGGGCGCTGAGTATGTTTTCGATCCAGCAAAGCCACAGCCGTCCGAGAATACAAATAGGGGCATTGAGTCCGAACAGAAGAGCCGAGAGGCCACGGTGGCGATAGAAGAAGCGCTTCCGACAGCTTTGACGTTGCCAGAACCGAGCTCGTCATCGCTCGCGGCGCTCGAGCCCAGCAAGGGCTGCAAGCTTAGCACAACTGACGCACAATCATTTGAGACATCGTCATGGAATTTGGACAGCAGTATGGACTTGATGCCTTTGACAGACTTCACGAGCATGCCCACTTGGGAAGAAACGTTGGTGAATGATTGCATCGACGTTGCTGGCCCACTTCAAAGCATGCTCGTACCATCATCAGCATGTACACCACCATGCTTTACCGACCCTTATGGGTTTTCGATGTACCCATTCTTGCCCTACGTACCAAATGACTTTGGTTGGCTTACAGAATCTCCAATGCAAATGCCGCTCCTTTTCTAAAGAAAACGAAATAAGTCTCTCGATGCGCGCTGTATAGTATATCCAATTGATCTCTACCTACATCGATACAAGTTAATACGTCGGGCATCGAATTAGCTAGCTATCTGGGCAACTCATGGGTCGGCTTGAAACAAGGCATCGGTATAATGGGGTGAGGGTATCAATGTAGAGCAGAAAGGTGGCGTTGGCACCGATTAAGAAAGCTTGGATTCATCATCCAACACGGAAGAATGGGCTCAATCTAGCTCGCATCTGAACATGTAAAAAGCTATAATACAGTATGTCGCAGATTCAGTATCTCTGCTCCTGGTAAGCCTTCTACAGGACAGGGGGTTTAGGGTCTTTCTGCACCATGAGAAATAGGAAGAAATGTAGCCAATTGTTAGGCGCCTATTCGGCATCATCCGACCTGTTCGGTCATCGTTACGTCGCTTGGGGTGCAGACTAGTTAACAGTATCCCAATGGTGCCATTGGGAGAAATTCAAGTACAGTTGCACACCTCTATTTTGACTGCACCCTGGACAAATGTAAACTGCATCTTCTTGTTTGTTTTCAAAGCGTCACCCACATATCAAATAACATTTTCAACCATTGTGGGCTCTTCACTAGCTTGGAATCCTAGCTCTTACTGTTGCTTTGCCTTGCTTTCCGCTGCGTTATGCCATAGCACCTGGCACCCTCTGTTTCGTCTCTCCCACTAGTTTCCCGCCTCTCCGACACAGCAAATTAGGCCCACAGGATGGATTGTAGTCCCTAGCCGCATCAGATGAGTGGGCCTCGTTGGATGCATTCCTGTAGTATTTCCGTCGCAGTGGTGAATCACCTCGGCAGACCTGCGCTCCAGGCATAAGAAAGCGAGGGCCTGCTTCATCGTTAAGCTTGGAACCTCTCTAGCAAATCCAATTAGACTAGACTCTTTTCTAGAAGATCACTTGAACCTGTTTCGGTCTTCAGATGACGAGGATATGGCGATCAACAGCAGGTGAAGGTGTAGAGCTAGAAAGGAGCTTGTTTAATGGTTTTGAAGAGAAATGGACTGTTGGTAAGGGGATTGAAGATAGCCAAAGAGATCGATTGTTCTTGCTCAGCTCATAGGCCTGCACATGGATTGAGTAATATTACATTGTTCATCGGCGCTTTCACTTATTTCGTACATGAAACCATCTTCTACGAATCCAATCAGTATCGATTCTTTTACACTTCTATCAAGTGTCTGCCGTCGTGAGCCTCAGCTTTGATTTGCCGCTATCTTCTCTTGCTTACGCCTTAAACAGGGTATTGCGGGGGAGAAACCCAGCTACATAGTTGACAGGGTTGAGATCTCTTATTATCCGTGAGTTGAACAGTTATGTCGGATTCGTAAACCCGACTGCTTTTTCTTTAAATGTTCCATTTGATTGTACTTGATGTGGGTAAAGATGGTTTGTCTTTGTTGCGTTTCCAGAAGGAAAGTAGGGGATGCTTTAAATCGTGCTTGCAGGATGCCATGGAAATCCTTCCACATCTGTACGTGCATAGAATCCCACCTTCGTGGCTCAAGAAGCTGAGTCCTAGGGAAAGAGATTTTTCTTTGCCTAGTGTCATCGTCAGAGGGTCGCTAAGATCAAGTTGTTTCTGCGTGAAAGTCGTCTAGGAGAACAGCGTGGGTCTACCGTACTACCTACATCCCCTATTATGTTTTATTTTCACTGTCAGTTTCCACGTGAACCCACATTTACATAAATGTTTCGAAATCTCAAACTGTGGAAATGTGAGTGGATTAGCATAAACGACACTTCCGTCGTGTGACGGACAAGGTGCCTACTCCGGGGAGTCACTGGTGATGTGTGGACTGAGACGGGCAGATCAATCAATTATCATTGGCCAGCGCTTTATGGGGCTTTGTCCACACGGTGGCTTGCGTTTCACACACTACAGGACTAACAGCCTCAAAGCTACTGTCCTCCCGCGCAGTTGGGTCCATGAGTCACTCACTACCCCCTTCACCCTTCACAATCGACTACTCTGTATACCGTTTGCCAGGCTGGAAAGCCACAGAAAGAATTTCCATCAACATTCAGATTAGCTTTACAAGAATCCTGTGTGGTTATCGTAGGTTGTACTCAACGAGGACCATGCATTAATTCAGTCAGAACCTGCATCGAAGCATACACACACACAGCTTTATATCATTCGTGAGAGTATCACTACAACCACAGCCTTTAAAGCTCAGCATTCAAGTCTAGTACGGTGCGTAGCCCAGTTAGTCCAGTAGGGCGCTGTTAGTTCGTTCTTGGAGGGCAGAATGTGGGTAGTTGAGAGCGAGCTTGTGGGAGTAATCCAAGACGTGGAGCTTGTGAAAGCGGCTGACATGTACTATCACCTGCATTCATGGTATACATAGAGAAAATCACAGACAGAAATCCAGCCAGTATTGTAGCCTTTTCGTTGCCCAGGTACTTAAGTAGATCGTCTCTCACTTCTCCCAAACATCCACAACCTCATACATCAACTTTTAGCTTAGACCGTAGCTCAGATTACGTCATCATGGTACACAGAAATCTTAGCTTTGCTAGCAGGGCTGGCCGCGGCCTCACTAAGGGTATCATGTTTGCTACACGCAGATGGAAGCCTATTCTGCTTGGCTATGCCTGTGTGGTCGGCACCGGCAGCGCTCTCCTCAACATCCACAATCGTACGTCTACACATCTCAAAGTCCTTCTGTCCTAACATGCCGCAGAGAAAAAAGCCGCAAGTCCGCCCGTCGAGGTTGGGGCGGTTTTGACCAACGTCCTCTAACAGACAAATGCCATCGCCAGGAACGCGTCGCCCTCCTCTTTGGCTGTCTCGGCATCGATCATTTCTACGCCCATCATTGGCCTCTGGCTATCTTCAAGATTCTGACATCTAGGCTCTTGTCGATATGATATTGTGGATCGTGGGTGGTGTCTATGGTACACCTGGTCGCCCGGCGGAAGCTCAGTGGGCTGGCAGTATTAGTTATCGGGTGATAGAGTTTCGTAGCGTTGTATAACCTGATAGTTCATGACGTGGGGGGGGACGTATGACATACACGCATATAGCCGGTGTGACTGTCCGTACTGGGTCCAAGCCTAAGGTTCCATCATTACGGGTATTACGATAGAACCAATACTGACATCTACGTCTTCGTACGTGCGATGAGCGAAAGCGCCACTGATCGAATTATCTAGCTTAAACAGCCGAGTTACGACAGGATCGCAGTTCAGGTTCAGATGTGCTCTGATCAAGTATCTCAATGTTACAAGTCCTGAATGACTCCCACCGATTACTGCGACTTTCATTGTCGGAACGAGTCTCCAGGAAACCTGCGAGACAGGATAGTAGCTTCCCTCAGAGTTTTACCATTTCTATAGCATCAGACCTTCTTCAGTTCTAAACGCTTGTCACAAACACTGGACGACTATGCACGATTCTTTTTGCCATCTCTTTCCGTGGCTCACTTCATCAGATTCACAAGCAACGGCGGTCAGAATTAACACATTTCACTACAATGGAGATCAATTAGAGTGGTCGGTTTGTGGTCTACTGTTTTCAATTAGTGTGTAAGAAAAGAAAACAAAACCTACTGGGGTCAGTGAAAACTTTGACGACCCGCCTGCGTATCCGTGAACACACAGATCATCATGAGAGCGTCAGCACTTGTAGGAAGGAGCAGAATCGAGCTGATGAGTGCGGCGTTGTTCTATAGGGTACAACCGTGACACAACTTTGAACCCGGTTGTTAACGAGTGACGTGGGTTAAAGAGGCACCACAGCTAAGTAAGCGGGCTCAAAAGATTTGTTAATTTATTTCTGTTTCGCTGAGAAGCATGCCTTTCAGAGGTCGTCATCCCTCAGGACTTCGACCGCGACCCGCCATTCGATCCATGGCCAAGCGGCTTAAGCCTAGAAGCTGATCAGGCGTATGTATACCTGCTAGGAGTAGTATTTCACTACGTAAACGATCCGTAAGCTCGAATCACGAAGCCTGCAAACCAAGACTACGTGGGTCCTATATCTGGAGGAATTCAGGGTGGTGTGGACATCACCAGGAACAGATGCTCCTCTCTATAAGGACCGCCAATCGAATAGAGGTTGTGTGTGTTGTGTGTGTTGTGTGCTTGGGAGGATTGGGGGGTTTGCAATGATAACTGACTTCCAAGATGTATTAAATGTCTCCGTCTCCCAATGTTTAACAATTATTCTCTTGTTTTTAAAGTATAAGCAGACGTTCATAAAAGGCCATGTCTATTCAATCTACCGTGAAGGGTATTTCCCTCCCTCAAGCGTTGGCTCTTATAGTCTTACTAGCTTTGACTTGGGGTGTCACCACAGTTATGTACAGACTTCATTTTCATCCTCTTTCTAAATATCCGGGTCCCTTCTGGGCACGTATCTTAGCATTTCCGGCGTACTACCACACTCACAAATAAAATCGCTATATATGGTTCTGGCAGCTGCAACGGAAGTATGGTAAGTTAAACAGTTTACGAGTCAGTAGAGACAGAATATCGACTGACATTTTCATATTTAATAGGCTCAATATTTCGCATTACTCCTGATAGTGTTTTGTTCAACACCCCGACCGGCTTTAAGACTATCTTTAACAATAAGGCCAATGTTAGGAAGGACGAATATTACGAGGTATATCCTCGTAATGTTTATGCAATGACATCTTGGAATACGATCGATAAGACCGCTTATGCCCGGAAGAGGCGCGTCATGAATAATGCCTTTTCTGATAAGGCACTGCGCTCCTGCGAGCCGTTCATCCAAGAGAATATCGACTAATGGTTCGAATTGATTAACCAAGAAATCGGCGAAAAGGAATGGTCCAGCCCACTCAATATGGCTCGTTGGTCAGACCATCTTATCTTTGATATTCTTGGTGATCTATGCTTTGGTAAATCTTTTGGCATGAAGGACCACGACAGCGATCTACGATATATCCCAGGGCTGATGACAGATTTTATGGCTCTAATTCACCCCGTAAGAGCCCCCTTTTAAACTTCCAGTAATTGAAAATTGTGACTGACGCTTAGATATAGATTGCATATTCCCCCTTTGCTTCTCTGTGGGCATGGCTCAAGCCTCGAGGGCTTAACCAAGTCCTCGCTGCCATCGCACCACCTGCCTTGAGTAAATGGCAAAATTTTGTCGAGACATGTTTTGCTGAGAGGGTAAAAGTTGAAGCCGAGACCGGACGGTTGAACAAGCCTGAATCTGATAGCCGAAAAGATTTCTTTTACTATCTCCTGCAGGCCGTAGACCCGGAGACAGGAAAAGGATACACTGAGGATGAGCTTTTTGGCGAAAGTGAGTCTCTCATCATTGCTGGCTCTGATACGACCGCTATCAGCACAGCTGCTGCTTTTTTCTATCTGTCCCGTAACCCTTAAATACAGAAAAGGCTTGCAAAGGAGATTGCTCTTGCTTTCTCTACCGCTGATGATATTAAGAGCGGCGCGGCTCTCTACTCTTGTTAGTACCTTCGGGCTTTCATAGATGAGACGTTGCGTATGAGTCCCCCTGTCCCCGCCGATCTTTCTCGAGAAGTCGAGAAGGGTGGGATTATCGTCGATGGATAGTATATCCCTGAAGGCATGAAAGTCAGCACCGCATCCTACTGTCTATACCATAACCCCGAGTTCTACCCTGAGCCGTTCAAGTTTCGCCCAGAGCGTTGGATTGTTGATGAGCCTGGTGTTTCAGCCGAGAGTGTTGCGTTGGCCCGGAGCGCCTTCATGGCTTTCTCTGCTGGACCGCGGGGATGCGTCGGAAAGAACCTGGCTTATCTCGAGATGAGCTTGGTTCTCGCGAGGGTGGTTTACAATTATGAGGTCAGACGCGATATTACCAGCAATCTTGGTGGCGGTTGTCTTAATGCTATCGATGGACGTCGCACTGTTGATCAATACCAACTACGTGATATATTTGTCGGTATTAGGGATGGACCTATGGTACAGCTTGCTAAAAGATATCATGTATTGTGTCCCACCTCTCCATAGTCCCTCTAGATTGGCTATAGCTTCAAAAGTAAAAGGGATACAGCTAGCATTATAACCACAAGATACTGTACTACCGCAAAGTACTCACAGCGGATGGGTAAACAACACTACTTACACAATCAAGGAGAGAACAAACACCGCTCTGGCATAAGGAAATATGGAGATGCCACGAAGTGAAGAATTTTCTCACCTGGACAGCAGGAAGACAGAGATCTCCGGTGATCATAGGAGAGAAGCTCAACACGTTCTTTCAAACTATCTTATTCACATCGCATCCTAGTTGATTGATAGTTACGGAACCCATTGAACAGCGCTAGACCTGTACCAGATGTTGAATGGGAACGGGTTGACGACAAAGCCAGATCAAACTTTTGTATAACCCTGCTTGTTGGGCGATGTGAAACTTGCTATGTTCAGCTACTACACTCTATAAGCCCGCCAACGTCGGATTGAGAGTGGCTTAGCCAACCATGCTGGTGATGTAAATTTGATCAATCAGGCATCCTATATTCGAATGGGCATATAAGTTCACCACCATAGACCTCGAGCATAACTTTTCCTATACGTCGGACAAAGATTTGAGCAATAAAATGCTAGCAAAAATGATGAGGCAAGACCTTACTATTCGATCGAGATACATTTCTTGAAAGGTTTTAGTCTGAGTACACTTCGTTTTGATATGAGCCAGCGATAGTTACATGATCGTATTCTGCTTTACACGTGCCCTTGCTATTCCGCTCAAAGTATCTCCTTTAAACATTGTGGCTAAATGTATGTTTGAGAAAATATCATTCTGGTATTAATATCCCACAAGGATACTTTTTTCCCGGACATTCTCTCCCTCTCGCCATATGGGAATGATGAACCTTGCCTCCCTGGCCGTGCGCGAAACCTGTAGTTTGTCTCCTGTTGTTCACGTCTGACTAAGGCATCCCTCCCAATAGGAGCGTCAACCATGCCAGATACGTATAGGAAATGTGAAGTTCTGCTCAAAATGATTCAACATAAGTTTTATTCTAACTGCTTCTCTACGACAAAACAAAACCTAGAAGTAGGATGGCGTCCTAGGTTTTAAGACATAAGAATCTCCTTCATGTCATATTCCCTATTGTGATAGCTTTCTAAGGTGGAGATTGATACCTCCTACCCGCTACCATAGAATTAGCGCCCAAACACCGGCAGTGGAACAATCATTCTTAGTACACGGATTTCGGCATAGAATTTCGGCATAGAGTTGATGTCTCGACGACTAAATCTCTGCGGAAACCACATTGCTGTGCATAACCTTGACATCGCTGATCGACGCAAGAGGCCCCACTTCATCGCTTCTATCTAATTAACGGTGAGCTTGAAAAGCCGCGCAACATTGCGAGAAGGATGATGCCGACGCTCAGGTGTGCCAAAAGAAAACTTCTCGCGCCCCGGGATCGGGTCTGAAAGTCCGATCAGACACTGATCAGACATTGATCGGGCTTCGAAATAGTCCATAGTTGAGGAAAAACAGGTCATGGCATGAATCATGAGTAAAGACATAATGATAATAGTATGTAGGATACATGCTGGACGAGACCTCTACATTATGAGGTCGTCGGAGATCGCAGGCTGAAAAAGCACTATGATAATACTAAACTGCCTGACCTTCATAACTAGATGAACCATATCAATACAGCAAGGAGCTGGAAAGGTTTGGGTCTTATTACTTAATGAGTTTGGCCACGCGAAGGTGGGGCGCCGACATAGATGGTTAAGGACTGAACGTTATTCGAGCTCACAACCCCAGACGCATCCTCATTACCATCAGGGTTAACATCATCATAAGGAAAGGCGTAACCTCTACCATCAACCTCATAGGAATGGATAATGCGGCTATAATGATTAGTAGGGTTGACTGTATAGTAGGAACTCTGACCTAGGTGCGGCTGGGCGTTACCGCCATCGAGCAGGAGCGTTGATCGAACAAACGCAGCACAGAGGCGTGGAACTATGGCAACATGGGCTGAGGTATCACCTTCCGAGATAGCAAACGGGCCGCTGTTACAGCCCCAGATGTCTTTACCGGTAGGTTTGGCGAACCCACGATCGCTTCCTTCACAGATAAGCTGATCGCCCGAAACTCTACACTTAACCTGACGGGCACTCGTTTGTGTGTCGATAATAAGGTCTCTTGCTGCGTATGTCTTCCATACCTCGTTGACATAAGTATCCCAATAGCTAGCGAAAAGTTGAGGGTCGAGATCCTGTCGATTTCCGGGGGAAAGGACACGGACAGTCTTCCCCTCGGCGTTCGCAATGCAGAGCGAAGTCCAATCACGATTATCAGTCTCTCTCAGTTTGACCAAGTCATTACAAATCTTGGTAACAGCGTCGGCGACCAGCCCAGCAGTGGTCTGGGTACTGCCATCCTTTTCAGTAAGCATCATGCCAAGTACTATACCGACAAAATCAACATAGCTGATGTTAGCATATAATGAATCATCCATATAAGTCAGTTCTACAAATCCCCAGTTCACATCTGCATTAGGATCTTGTAGATTAGTAACCGAAGGTTGAACCACGCTATCACCTTCTCCCATGTTGACTACAAAGAAGCGGAGGTCGCTCTCTGCAAAATAGACCCGACCTGAGCGAATATAAGAAGGGAGTGAAACTTCAAGAGGCTGATCTTTTGAGCCTAGAAACAAGGTAATATCTTCTGTGATCTCACTCGGTACGCGAGGCTCTTTAGATTTGGGGTAGACAAGCTTACCGTTGGGGGAGACAAAGAAGACCTCACCAGTAGCATCCAGCCCGGATATATAAGCTCTAATATTTGCCCTATCAAAGTTATTAACCATTTTTAACATGAAGGAAGCAGAGTCAGGAGCACGATGTTTCAAAACGTGAGTTTTGGGATTGGTAGACGTCCCAACAAGTAAATTCTTCGGAGTAATTTCGATTTTATCAATGCCAGCGGGGTCTACTTTAAGAAAACCTTCCGGTGTGGTATCATGGTTATTCAAACGTGGCATAATGCTGAGCGCAGTGGCTAAAGACATTCCTAGCAGGCTAACTAGAATAGGGACGGAACGCATAGTAATGAAATGTTATGACTGACTCAACATTAGCGTGACACGAACAGATGGGGCCGCACACGTATATGTACTCGTCCTCGAATTTACTTTTGAGTGATCACTATTAAGAGAGGTTTAAAAATAGTGCTTTGACATGCATACCACGTGGAAAGCTACTAAGGTATACGTCCTATCTTAACTATAATTCGTATTTCTCACTATATCCTTGCGATTTAATCCATTTAGCTCATTTTAAACCTCTGTAATAGATCTACAAGGAATATGACCAAGTCTTTACCTCACTAACTATACGGTTTTCGGGCTATTCTTGTTCTTGCCTTAATCAAATAAGCTTAACGTAACCCGCGATTTTCCGACTTTCACAGGCGTTGGGCTAAGGGTGCGTTGCCACCGACGCTCTCAATTGAGCCAATTTCATTAGAAGATGTATCCTAATTTTCATGGTGAGTTTTATCTTCAAGATGGATATTTTTGGTTCGCTCAATTATACGGCTCACTTAGTTGTAGACCACATTTTGTGTTTATATCTAGCTAAAATTAAACCAAAAGTCCCATAAAGTTATATTACTTATACTTACCTATATTAAAGCAATGCGCTGCAAATCCACACCTATAATCGTGACCGATGCTTCGCATTCATGGTGGTCTGTTTTGTTAATATTGTTGTGAAGGCGTTTAACAGGTATATTCTTGCAAGCAGTATAGAAGTAGCAGTTAATCACTCGCTGATCAACCCGCTACATGCACAGTTGCACACATCACTCTGCCTAAATACACCTACCATATGCTGAAGTGTAGATTACGTCCTGTAACGAACCTCCTTCGTCAATTCTTTACCATCGTGGTTCTTTTCGTTTTAGAGTCAACCAGATGCTATCATGAGTTCACAGCCGAAGTAGAACGGTCTGTAGTAGCAATTTCAACTGTCACAGAGCTAGACGAAAATCATTTCAATAATTCCTCTTTATAAATCCTTGTGTAACGATTGATGTAAGCAATACCAATCAATGCGACAGCATCCACCTCCCCATTATCCCTAGCAAATTATATTGGCGTGTCGTTGTCCTTGTTCAATGCTCGCATGTTGGCCCCTTTCTTTATGAGCAGTTCAACCACAACCAAACAGTGCGACGATGAGGCCCAAAGCCGGCTGGAAGCTTCCCTTCAGAGCTTGTGGGTCCTGTGGCCAATCGTCCGCGGTGTTATATCCATCACTCCAAAGTGAGCTGCAAACTGTTCTGTCTCGCAATGGGAATGGTACAGGGTAAGGAAGCTCCGCCTGCTCATTTTGGAATAATGTGATTCCACACGCTGGCACTGCGCCGTTATTATTGGTTGGAATCTTGCCAGCCTTGTTAGAGGAACGTTATCTTATCTCATCCCGGTATTACACCCTAGACGAAACTTCTATTCTATCAATGACGTACCCGCAGGGGCAAAGAACGTAGGGGCTTATAGCTTTACTTGCCCGGCCAGCGATAAACGGTGGTTGGTCTTGCTATATATGTGATCAAGCCTAACCTGGAAGGAAAAGCAAGAATAGACTGACATGTGCATCTCGCCACCCTCCTTGTTATTTGGGGCATTTGACAACAAAGAGCATTCCATCGGATCCGCATCGCTGTGCATTTATTGATCATAACCCCATCAAGGCCCATCCATTGCGTCAACATGATATCGTTGACTCCGAACATAATGCCAATATCCCGACTTTGGCCGTCTCTCTTAGCCTGCACTGCTACATTTTGGATCTCGGGCGTCCACACCAGGCCTTCCGATACTCGTAACGTGGTATCCATTACCCCTCATGACAGATATTCTAGCTCCATCGGAGTCTTAGGTTGTAAAGCCGATACGAATCGAATCGCTTACTGGCCTTTAGAGGTCGGATGCGATGGTATGTGCGTTAAAGTCTCAAATGAGGGGCGTTCCCTTCATCTTCTTCGTATTGATCAATCCGGAGGCGCGTACGATATTTCCTATGATGCTTGGAACTACCTTGGATTTGGTATATCTGCTATGGACGACCCCCATTTTGGTGGGGGAATTCAGATGTCTTACGAGATCGTAGATGCCTCAGAATGTCAACACCTACTCAAAGAAGGTAAACCACCGCTGTCAGCCGCGAATTCAATGAACTACGTCTCATCTTGTATCAGTCAGCCTACGAGCTGGGTTGCGCAGAACTATCAATTATATAACATCAATGATATGGACTGCAAAAACGGAATAGACGAGAAATGCGACTTAGATCTGACTATAAGCAATCAACCACAATGTCCAAGTGGTCTAGGTAGTTCTCAACAGCTTGAATCGAAAGTAAAGAATATCGTATACGGTACCGGAGAACTCATCCCAGGCTAGTGGTTGGCTTGACGATCATATATTGATTTGACAAGTTGGGCCAAATTACAACCCAAGCTATGGAGTCGTACATTGGAAACCAGGTTGGCAGCAACCCAGTACAGCGCCAACGGGTCTGAAAGGGTTGATCTCGTAGATCATGGATATATAATCATCGAAGAAGCAGCATATTTTTGTATTCTTTGTGTAGCTCTAGAACATTGAGGGAGTCAGGAAAGGATGTGATGTTATATAGCTAGCCTACTGTGGGAATTAACGGCGGGACATCCGTTGAGACGAAAAATGACATAAGAACAACAACTGAGCCTATAGAAGTCAAACAGAATGATCTTTAACATGTTGCGCTATTCAACGAATGGAGAAGTTAGACCAGTAGAGGCGGCGGGTTTTGAAACTCTCGATCCAGGATTTTCCTCTGGACATTGACAAGTTCTCCCGCATATTGGCTTCTCTAGTTAAACTAATTAATGCAACAAGTGCTGATTGACTCGCCATATTTCACCACCGGGCTTACATGAGCCTACCAATTATAGACTGGATTATCTAATTCATTCAATCTGATAGCTAATTACCGCCGACCTTTAGCCGCTTTATGGCGGGCAAAACTTCAGCGTTGTCTACCGAGTGTTTCTTACTTGCATGTACGGGTCTCTGAATGTTGCCATTCAAAGTTCCGTGTCGATTTCCGGAAGGCACGGCTCTGAATACCGATGCTACCATGGCGCTACTATTGTTCTTGTCAACGTCCATCTGGATGTTTGACATTGATACATCGCAAGACTGAGCTGAAGTGAACGATGTGTGACCGAGGGCTTTGAATTCAGAATCATCGCTGATGGGACATGGCGATGGACGTGGACGCAATTCGCTACGGCGCTGACGGGTATCGTCTTTAAATAGCACAGCCAGAGACCGACGTCGAACCTCATCAAGAGCATCTTGAAGCTTCAATGCTAGCTGACATTCAGGGTGTAAAATCAAAAGGGTCTCCTCTAGGGTGTCTCGGCAAAGCTTCAACTGATTCTCTTCTCGGATTGCCTGTTCAGACAGTGGAAGTTGGGTGAAGGCGGCGTAGGTGGTGATCCTCAGCCCAGGTCGATAATAAGGGGAAAATGGGCTCATAGCGATAAATCACAATATCGAATGACGAATGTAACAAGAGATGTGCAGAACTTTTATGAGGATTCAGCTGTATCTGATAATTGCGAGATCAGTTTTGTTGCAGCTGACTATAGTGGCCGTCGTGTGCCTGCCGTTATGTGAAACAAGGCAGCTAGCTGAATCCCCACATTGGAGGCAGTATAAACCAAATAGGGCTTACAATGGGAATTATAGAAACTTTATGTCCAGCAAGGGAAATCGTGCATTCAGTAGCTTGAGTAGTGGAATATGCCTATAGTTGGTTAAATGCATCGAGGTTTCTACACTCGGCCATTTCAATTATCTATGTGCAGCTCTATTACGTAGATCAATTACAAATAAACCATGGTAGAAAGTCAAGTGATTGGTGAGGCACAGTACGTTTTAGCGTGCCAGCTCACTCTTCCATCCTACCCTGTACGTGCTGTAGTTGAAACCACTATTTTTAGCCGACCACTCGTTTGGGGGAATTGGATGAGTGGTTAGCAGGCACTTGGTCCCTGAAAAGCCTTAAGCTGACTTGAGCCAGCAACTATTCATCACAAATGCACGAGGATCTTATCAGTGTTTTTCCGCTGATAGTTCTTTGGACTTAAATATTGCTCTCGGTTAAACGAAATCCATGAAACAGGATGCCACATGTCAATCAGGGCTTATGCTGATGACTCAACGCCAGTGAAATAGATATTGCGCTATAACTTTCACATAAGCACTACAATGCATAAAGCAACGGGCAATACACACTAGCCTTTTCTGGCCAAGTGTGGCTGGCGAAGGGGTTTCCAAGCACAAAACTTTAGAAAATGGACCTGGTATTTATTGTTTCAGGAGCCAATGGAAAAGTAAGCTCGGAAACGGGTGGGTGCTTTCTCGGGGACGTCAGATTTATGATTGTGGGGCCTAATTCCAAAAGATGCTGCTAGTTAAGAGTCGTCGACTGTACATGTTCTAAAACTTTTCATGAAACGGTATTAATAGGTTGGGGGTGAGAACGGTGTGAAAGTGGAATGGAAATTTTAATGAGCCAATGTTCAACCCAATTTAACTTAGGTGGCTAGGCGCACGGGTTCCGATGTCCCCACCCAACAACTAGGAGTCAATAGTAGTGATGCTGACCTACAACATTATCACAAATTGATTGAGGCCCCACGCGATATGAACAATGCTGGTTTAAACACCGTATACGTAGATCAAAGCCCAGATAGCATGCATAATCAGCTTGATCATAGTAGTGGAAGGTCGGACGAAGCTGATCTGCACTGTCTAGCTCAGCACTGTATTGTTTTAGGACTAGCTCAGCCATTTCGGACATGAACTTGTCCTCCTTTACCAACTTTTTCCGGCGTGTTGTCTACGGCGGGCTCTCGCCCTAGATTCTCAGCACAGTTTGACACCACGAAATATATGCGCACGAGGTCTGAACCTATTCCGTAAGAAGACTATTCTCAAGTATTAAGTTACTGAGTTGGAAGACACACCGTAGTGTAATACAATGGGATATTGGAAAACGTAAATCCAGGGTAACCGTCAAGGCAGTCATTTTTTTCGGAACATAATGAAAGTCAAAATCACTGGGAAGAATTTCGCATAATCGGCAATCGTTAGCGCTAGCAGTTAGGACAGTGCGTATTTAATTCGTTTCCCATTGGCCTCTTCTTTTCTACGTAGAACAAATACGACCAAATGGATGTTGTGACCGTTACAGTAGGAAGGAAATGCCACAAATTGGAGGGGTTGACCTATCCTGCTTCCGAAGATCTTGGGAATCTCCAACCTCCCATTAGTAAAATCCCTGGGTGAAAGAAAATCCACATGATTCACTAAAGTATGTGATGGAAAGTGGATCTAGAACCTCACATACTACCCAGATGTTAGGATTAGGGTGGAGAGACCCATATCGGTCGAGATTATTATGATTAGCTGACGAGTGCGCTCATTACTACAATAGACGACCCGAAAAGTCCACGTCATTTTCTATAAGAGTAGTTGGACGGCTGAAACAAACATTGTCCGTCTCTTACAACATTGATTGTACGTCGTTCTCAATCCGCACTCACAAGAGCTACCGTCAAGTCATCTCAGAGAGCAGGCTTCTAGCATGTTTCAATCCAAAGCAATCCTTACCCAGGATATTTGGCGATGTGACCATGATATTGTGGCCCCTGCCTCCAGACGAGATATAGCCATACATTACGAGAGGGCAAAGTCGATGTGTCGTCACAGCGGTGCGTGCAAAGTCTTGATTAGAGAGCATTACTAAGTTATTTGGCAGGTCTGACACAACATGACATCCAGGATCTGACCCCCAAATTCTGGGATTTCCATTTTGATCGTAAGTCTAACAACCCTCCGTGTACGCTCGAACACTGCTGAATTAGTCAATGTAGTGATTGCTGCTCGCGACATGACGGCATTCATCATCGCAGCGATACACATAAACCTATATATAGGAACACTTTGCTCCTTCGTTAAAGGGCGCCCCGACCTACAAGACTTACTCGATAGGCTCTTGAATTTTGATATTTGTGGTGAATTCATGCTGACCGAAGTTGGCCATGGCTTGGATGCTCGTAACCTAGAAACGACTGCCACACTACTACCAGATGGATCCTACGACTTGGATACTCCTCATACAGGAGCTTCAAAAGCGATGCCTCCGACAACACCCTATTGCGGCATGCCTCGCGTAGCCATAGTGTTTGCTCGGCTCATGATTAACGGAGAGAGTCATGGTGTGAAACCCTTCCTCGTGTTCCTCAGCGACGCTGGGGGAATGCGGCCCGGGGTCACGTCACGTATTCTCCCTACGAGACCAGGTACAAAACCGTTGGATCACTCTCTGACGACTTTTAGTCATGTTGAGTTGCCCTCAACGGCCCTGCTCGGTTCTTCCTCAAAACCAGAGAACGACCGTATTGAGTTTTTACGCCAGATTTGGCGTGTAGCAGCTGGAACGCTGTCTCTCTCTATCATGGGCGTCTCGGCTATCCGGGCTGGAACACGAATAGCTGCTGTTTATAGCGAAAGAAGGACTATCGCATCAACTGATGGGCAAGAAAGAAAGAAGATTATGAGCTTCAGTACTCAGCAACGCCCAATTATCGAGGGGTGGGTTCATGGAAAGGTCCTGCATGCTTTCGCTTAATGGACTATAGACATGTGCCCTGACCCAACAGACCCCATGCAGCACGCGCTTGCCACCATTTTCAAGGCGACAGTAGTCAGAGCCTCTCAAGTCCTGAGATCCCTCGCCGAAAGATGTGGGTGGCAGGGTCTCTTCGCATATAATCAAATAAGCGAACTGGACCTAACATTTCACGGGAATTCAATTGCCGAAGGCGATACGTTGGTGTTATGTATTCGTACGTGCTCAATCGGCATTTGCCTACTGACAGTAGTCGCTTTAGCTTCTCATGCTAACTAATCATTTTCTTTTATAGGTTTCATGTCAGAGCTTTTGGGAGGGAAATTAGATCTCCCACAGGCGCGGAACAGATCATCTCGCTTAGCGCAACGCGAGGAAGACTTAATGGCAGACATGAAATCACGGCTTGGAAGAATCAAGGGGGGTTATAAGGAACACCGTGGTCCTGCATTCGATCGTCACATTCTCCCCCGATGCCGATCGCTGGCCGAAGCGATCGGAAACCGCATGGCTTATGAGGCCGCTGAGGACGCGGGGCTCTCGTTGGAAGTGCTCACGCTGTATGAGCGCATCTGCATGTGTGAGGATTTAGATCCTTTGCCTGAGCCAGGGCCGTTGACCCAGGTATATGCACCGTCTCGAGCCTCCGAGTCATACAATACCGTCTTGGCCCAGATCAGATCGGAATCTGCTTCCCAATCTGATATAGACGATTACGTGACGGCACCTATCACTTCTGAAGAATCGTGGGAATCTTTCATGAACAGTCTACGTGTATTTAGAAACCCTCACGAGATCGCGGCCGTTCCTTCAAAACTATGAAGATTGGCGGGTGTTTGTTCAATCCTCGCTATCGATCCCTTTGATACTTCTTTAGTTTAGATTATGCGTTATAACAAATACCCATCTCTCTCAGGAAGTTGACCTTCTCGAGATCCTACGGTCCTACGCTCCTAATTAAGAGATATGATAGATCTATTCTTGGCATTATATAATCAATTTGTAGAAGAATGAATGAGTTCTTGGTTTCTTTAGCAGAGTTCAGTGATTTCCCGTAGTTTGTGAATTCGCGTCCGACCAAGGGTAGGAAAGGAGACGGAAAAGAAGAAACAAAACAAAATGGGAACCTAAAGTTGAGCATAAAGCGCACAATGGCAATCAAAAGGAATAGCTCACCCATTACCTGGCTCCAATGACTTTGTGAACAACTATGGCAAGTTGAGCCTCAAGACATGAGAAGATGCTCAACTTTCCACCGCAATAAAACATCAATCCTGACATGAAGGTGGTACCGCTGCACAAATAGTTTACAACTGAGATTAAGAGCAGCCAATCTGTTTACACCATTGAGGGTTTACTTAGCAGCCCCCATCGAGAGCTTCTACTTCTTGCATGTACTACAGATATTTTGCTTTTCCTTGCAGTACCGGGATGGAAGATCCGAATTGAACTACTTACACCTGATGAGTAGACCGGGACACTCAAACAAGCGAGGTACTTGATGTGAAGAGAGTCAGGCAGATCGAGACTTGTTCAACAAGACGCCAATGAGCGAGAGCTGAGATTGCTGGAAAGATCGAATGCTGTGTCAAGGCTCGTGCTTCTTAACACTATACCTCATTCCAAAAAGCCACTTAACTTGATCCAGAAACGGATGGTAACGCTAAGACATTGACATGTCCACATGCCGTTTCAATAGACTGGGACTACAAAAGACAACAAATCCAGCCACAAAAGAGTTTAATTCCGCCATTTCCAAGAGGCCCCGGGACGTGGAGTTAATATAAGGACGCGAGGAATACCGGTGCTTGGCAAGCTGTCTGACCCAGGATCACAATTATGTCTGGTAGTGCCAGTATATGAGAGGGAACCTTGGGCTTCGGTTGGATATCGCGGCTGCAAGCTTGTGTTCAAGTCTTAGCTGTGTATTCCTATCAAACTATCAAGCTCACTGAAGCTGCCGACTACTATAGTTGTGCGTTGAGGTCGGATTCCAAGTCCTAGTTCTGAAGAACTGTCCCCCAATCGCACAGTCTAATGCGTTATTCAGAGGACATAGAAAGCATTCTATGTCTAAGTCTATTGCTCTTGATGATTGAGAACAATAGGGAGCATCTTGCTAGGTGCGACGCCTCATATAGGAGGACGCATCACATCAATATCATTAGTCGCATGCCGTGGTACTCTCAAGGACTGGAAGTGGCTAAGACTTGTACCGCACGCACCAACCATACAAATCATTTATTTCACGATTATACCAGCGACCGACCTCTATATTTCACACTCAGTGGGGGTTATTTGAAAGTGTAAGGGTGTTGTGAAAGAGAAAAATGCAGCTTCACTGGTAAATAGAACTTGCATCAGAGATATATCTCCAGGACAGAATGGTGTCGTAGATCAAAGATTTAGCGGTTAAAAGGTTTTCATGGACATAAGACCGCGTGCGACCGAACACCGTATCCTGGCCCTGTGAAACTCAAATGATTGGCGTCTAGGCGGAGGAGCTCTAGAGGTGGAAATCTGGACCTGAATCAATCCGTAGAGTTACGGTTAACGATAAGTATTGCGGGGCAGAGTGGTAAAAATAAAATTGTTAAACGGAGATAGGCAGGATGAACCATTTGCGTATTCGCTACTGCCATGTGAGGTGCTAATTGTCTGTTTACGTTGAAAACGCTGTTGTATAATTTTCCCTGTCCTGAATCTGCCTAATTCTAAAGCATGATGCAAACAAGGCTTTCTCCTTCATTCGGTGATTACTGTTCCTCGGCCGCTGTCGATGAAAATTGCATGTTGGCAAATTTGACCTAGCTAGTACTCATTCATCAGGGAGGTAATACTCTGCACGACATTAATGTTACACAAGCCTCCGTCCATAACTTTCTCGTAGTGAAACGCAGCTAGGACGTGCAACTATTCATATTGCTTTGCTTGGGTGTGTTAACACATATTTCGGGCCTTCTTCTCCTTGGTAACGGCATATCTGTGAAAATATCGAGGGGCAATACCACAACAAAAGACTCAGTCGTACACTAACCTTATAGAGAATGTCTATGCAAAATTGAAAACAAACCCGTGTCTCCTGGATTAGTACATTAGAAGATGTTCAGTACATGAGGTAAGACTCGATTCCAGTCCCAGTACTCCCATTAAACGTCGTCCTACTCTGTTGAAGTTCCCCTTCCAAGACTGAATATTTCCCTCCTGTTAGATTCCCCACGGAGCCTTGGTTGTCAAACCATTCGTGCCAGGCGCTCACTCACCATGGACGAGAAAGGCAGCGGTGGAAAGGCAGGTTGGCAGCTGTGGATTGAATGGGATTGTTTACTGCTGGAGGCTGGGACTCAACACCTCCTCATCAGCTCGGTCTATGTCCTAATCTTTGTATACCATACGCGCCGAAGTCTGCTAGTCTACCATGCGAGTTGGCATCAGGAGAGGTTTTTTACCTTGATACTGTATATACTGTCTGGCGTCATCGAGTTGGCCAGGTACTATCTAAGTGTAACCGAGGGTCCTATTCTGCCGGACATTGTGGACACAATTTTGTGTTTAATACATTCTATGACAAGTCTGAGACTTGCCAGGCCCTTATTGAGGGGCAATAAAACGATATGGGCGGCTTACCAGGCGCCCGCTATTATACGACCCATACTGGCGGTCATTGCAGTCGTTGGCAAAGATCCCCATTTACATGGAGCTGTTATCAAACTATTACATGCTTTCCTCTATGCCCGGTTACTCATCTACGTATCTAAGAGAATTGGATTGACCAACGCATCTGAGATAGATGAATCGACTAAAGTTCAATCTGAAGATACTATCTACGCCTAAGCTATGTTCTTAGGGGCTATCTTAGCTATATAAGCATCTGGTCTTCCTAGAGGAGTGGCAGTCTACATTGGCGCGGTTGGTGTTGTAATGGTCTTGTGTAGATGCGTATCTAACTATTTGTCTCGGTTAGTATACCCTTAGTGGAAACCATAAAGAGCTTTTTTCTAACCTCATTACAGGCCGCGAGAGGCAGCAAGGCCAGCCTCACTGCTTGATCAACTACTGGTGCAATCATGTTTGTGGATCGGCCTGGCTGAGCTTGAAAGCATCAGGGCTCATCAGCCTTTAGCGCTTGCATCCTATGCGAACGATGAGTATACCAATAACAAAGCCGCTGGTGGAAACAAAAAAGTCCCTCGATCCCGTCGGTCATTAAAGCAAGGCTAGCTTCTCATTTATAGAAGGCTATTTATCATTTGGGCGGGAAGCTCTTCGTTTCTGCAATAAACTCTCCTTGTGGCAAGGATAGATGACAGCATTGTGTGGGAAGTTCAAGAAAGGCATATGTCGCGATACTTGAATCTATGATAGTTAGGTCATAAATTAGCCGGAAGCTCAAAATGAGACCGCAGACAGATATATTACTCCGAATTTGTTACATGGCTATTTTAATTGTGGATGCATACAACTTCGATTGGTGTTTGGTAAATATCGGCAAGGCAGAGCAGCCCACGCAATGGCAACTAGAAAGTCTTCCTCTACAGTGACATTTTTTAAGATATTTGTTATCTTATTAGCCTTAATCGAAGCTTGGTAGACATGCTCGGATGGGTACTAGACATGAGCGACTTAGCTACGCCATCATCTTTGCATACCATACACGGCACAGTATCTCAGCCTATTATGCACACTCACGTGCAGATAAGTCCCTGGCACTGATGTTGCATATTCTGGCTACTGCATTCGAGCATCCGCGATATTACATTCGTGCCTTAAACGGAACAGTACAGCCAGATCTCTTGGATACTGCTGCCTGCCTGATCCATTCGTTCACCAGCCTCCGTCTACCTAGGACGTTGCGCAGGGGAGATAAAACCACTCGGGCGTCATATCAGGCGCCCGCGATGCTACGATCATTACTTTCCCTGGCTGCAGACATGCGGCAGGACGCCTTTGCGCATCAAGCTTGCGTCAAACTCCTGCATGCATTCTTGTACACCCGGCTGCTCATCTTCGTGGCTAAGAGAATCGGTATGGGGATGATTCAGACCCATTCTACGATATACGCTCAAGCGGTCACTCTGGGCGCTACTTTAACCATTGTTTCCTCGGGTCTTCCGGCAGGAGTACCGATATACATCGGCGCAGTCAGCTTAGTAATGGTCTTCAGCCAGCGTACGTCCATAAATCTGCCTTCATCAGCTCACTTCGTGGATGGAGCAGAAAGACGTGCTGCTACCAGAGTCAGCAGGCCAACCTCTGCCAAACAAACCAAAGAGAGAATTCAGCAGACAATTTCGGGAGTTACTCAATTGCTGGGTTTGTTTGAAATCAAGAATTTTGAACTGAAGCACCGCTCGCCCATTGTACCCTCAGGGAATGTTGACGAGTACACTACGGAAAAGCTCGCCGCTACATGAGGTCTGGTACCAGATAACCGTGTGGATTCGTTTGATTATTGGTATTTGCTTACGATTACCATGCAATGAGTCGACATCATCTTTGCGAGTGTACAGACAAGAGGAGTTTGGATGAACAAGAGGTGCCCGAATCCTTAGACTGCTGTGCTGGTATGGAGTAGAAAGGTTCTGGAGATCCTAAAATCATCGATAGAACTATGGAACTTTACATCTCTTCACTCCATTGAAGCTGATTCATGTAATCAATATTGTGTTTTGTGAAAATGCTCCCCTAGCGGATTTGTTTCCAAAGGCAATCTCAAGACCCAAGTCCGGAGATGACAGCTTAGCCTATAACTTCTATTCTATAAAAGTACATTGGATGATAGGGTACACAGAGCAAGCAGGACCCCGGGAGGGCTCCGCCGCAAACTGTCGAGAAAGCACCACTAAAGATGTTGTGTACTACAGTGACGACCGGTATCATACTGTATGCCGCCTGGCTATCTAACTACCGGATCCGTGAGCGTGACCCAGGACGGGTGCCAAGTGGCTACTATTATGGGTTGAATAAGTCACGTCTTGCACTCTGATGTAGTATCTCTCCTACCTAGTCGGCGAAAGAAATCGTGGTTCGCAGTAAACCCCATTACGAGTTCAAAACCCCACCGACGCCCTTGTCCCATTTTTGCTGCCATTAGAAACTGACTTGGTCATAACACTGATGCCTTCATACACTCCCGACTGAGATCAGAAGCGACATAGCTTTTTCACAAAATATTTGTGAGCAAGGATCAGAGAGATAGTGATGTCAGCTCGTGTTCGTAGCCATTGAGGTAACATATGACTCTTGTCTAGCGCGTGCTTACGCATTGCTTCGTGAAAGCCAGGTTGCCTCTGACTTTCGAACGGTGCTGACTTATACTAGACTTGTGCGTGTACTATTCACAAGCCCTCCGCCAATTAGAAGATTATTGTGATATACCCTCCAGCGATTCTGCCATACCGATCGACCCGATGTAATTCCAATGCTTGGCTTGATGCTGACACATCACGCAACATACCCATGCGACGGAGCATAAAGCCGTGAGATTGTTTGATCACTAGCCAGCCAATAAATAGATCGCCCGTATCGGAATATTGAAAGTGGCTTTGAAATTAGGGGTGATATCCAAGACTGATTGGGCCAAAACAATAGAGCAAGGCGGCCAAGTCACTGTCAGATACTACGTGTATTCGGCTCTTTAACCATATGAGTGTATTCACGCTGTGTGTTCTGTTAAAGCTCTATCCTTGGCTGGTCCATTATCTCTGCGCGTAATCTCAAGATCCCTAATCTGCATGCGACACTCTAGATTATACTTTTCACTAAACGCTTGTCCATTCCTTTGCCTGAGCGAATTTGATTGTTTGTGGGGATCAAGAGATGACTTTTCCTTTTCTCTTTCAATTCTTCCATTCCACTTTATTCGGTTATCACAAGTTCAAATCATACAACTCGACCTCTTCCTGGTTTACTTTGAGGAATTTCCGCCCGCCCTTAGCATTGAAAGAAACTTTTCGAAGTTTATCGTAGTGACCAATGAAGATTTCAAAATCTGTGTGGTTGCAGAATGGCTTTGACACATGTTTAGCGTCGTTCAGAGTTCTACTGAACGGATGATAATCACCCCGAAGATGGAACGCTTTCAGCTGCTTCGCTGCTAACTGGATGTTCTTCTGCGACAAGGTTAATGCGACTCCCTTTCAAGATGGGCAAAGGAACTGGTGGCTTTCACTTACTGCATAATTCATTCGTCGATAACGCTGACCCCCTGGAGCCCGCAGATTGACTGACATGCCAATAAACTGGATTTTAGGGCATGATACAATAAGCTTTTGTACGCCATGGAGGTCAAATCGCATGGATGATTGCGGCTGATCTATGACCTCTCGTATATCCAAGGTTAATAATCGAAGCGTCTTGCCACGACGCATGACATTTTCCAGCAACGACGAACGTAGATCTTGGAGAGGTTCGTCGGCTTCATCGGAATTTGCCATTACTCCAGTGTCATGGACCGAACTTATAGCATCACTCTTACCTGCGAGATGAGACAGTCCACCTAGACGAAGCGAGAGCTCCTCTAACTGACACATCCCGCCTAGATCCGATAGCAGGTCCGAGAAAGACTGCCTCGAGAGATGGCCGGCGAAGCGAAGAACTTTTAATGAGCTTAGCTTTTTCATCTCCAATAAACGCTTGATCAATCGATCTGCGCCCGGGCAAAGATTGAGGTCCAGATGATGGAGATTCCATGTCCCAGCCGGTACAAGTTCGGCGACACAAAATCCATGGAGCGACAAGTTCCTCAGATGTGTTAATAAAGTATTTTTAAAGATCGTAGTGTCTGTTATTACATTCCAGGCTGGAATGCTGAGGCTAACGGAACCGAGTTGGCTGCATTGGGACAAATGCCAATGAACCCATTCGAGCTCCGCCTTGGATCGAATATTTTTGTGAACCAAGCTTCTGAGACAGGGAAATGACTGTGTACCTGTAACCCATGGACACTCGCATGAAAAAGACGTTACACGCTCAGGAGCGAGTATGATGGCTGAAAGAATTGGTCTCAGGAGCTGAGAGTGACCTAAGGTCCACTTGTATGTATTGCCACGATGGAGAACATCGATAGATCGAACCAAACCGCCCAAGTATCGATTTGTTGATAACGTCTGCAAGACTAGGAGCGTACTGGAATCGGCGAAACCGGATGTGAAATTGAGCTGCAGAGTCTGGTATAGGATTGGCTGGGCACGTTTACAGTTTAGCCTATTGCATCTGACCAAGCCGCTCAGATCAGTGATGGGTAGATATCTTGCTAGAATCCAATATACCTCGATAGGAAGGGAATCCATGGTGATGAAGACGTTTGGCTGCGAGGATTGCCACGGCACTTAATGTAGTTGGTCTTAGCACGACGGGTCTGCAAGGTGTATCTTGATATCTACTTTTGTGTGTCTCAGAATACATCATGTGGCAGCTCTGGATGCGTCGCTTCATGAAGCGTTGCCCCGTCCAATATAACACGAGAATTGAGTTGTGGTGTAAATGCGTCTTTCGAATAAACTGTTCTGTCTAAGCCTCGCGAAATGGTCAGAACCCTGGTTGCGCATACTCTAGTTCTGCTTCGTTAATGATAATTCACTCGGGTCTGTGCCGCACCGGGTGTCACAATTCTGTACAGTACGACTAACAGCACACACTGTTCCAGGCATAGACTCAAACTCTGACAATATTGCGATAAGTGGTTTGTGAGTGACTACATAACGACAACAGCGCTTGATTTAACGACTTATGCGTGACTACAGATGGTGAGACGTTTCTTCAGTTTTTCCAGTATCAGACGTTAAACTCGCCTTGTATATAACCGAGGTCATGTGCTACTACTTCCGTCTCATTACCAACGTTTTCACTCCGTTGCCTGGTTTCTATTAAAAGTCCATCAGCTATGGAAGTCGCATATCCTACATATAAATATTCGGCTCTAGCCCAGTCCATCGTCCAATGCAAGTTTAGCCGAGATTCCAGGTCATCGTGATCATGCGCATCGACACACTGAATATTACGAACCCATGGGATTCCCATCTGACCCCCACTAGTAGCCCTGCGAATATCCTACCAGATGGCTTCACCCACTACGGTACTGATCAAGCGCTTACTTGCCAATACAGTACTAGAGAGGGCCTTTCCGCTTTTGATTCGTGTTTCTACTCTTTCTTTGAAACCCGGCCAGATTCCTCTAGCCCGCATGAGCTACCAGATTTACCCCAAAGATCAGTTTCGCCCTGGATGACTCCAGGTGACCGCACGCTCCATTCAGAGACTGCTGGATATGATTTTCATACAAGCCATATATTCGCAAGCCCGATTTGGCCTTCCGATGAAGATGAGTATCCCGGTGGGTTCGAGCTTTCGGATGTGGCTAAGGAAGTCAATATCGCCTCTGGGTGGGGTCTCGTGGATGACTTGGAGTCGTTTCGTCGAGCACATTCACACACTAAAACAGCTGACGGCACCAGCGAAGACGTGCCTAGGCAACACGAAGCAGCAAGGAGGTCGCAGAGAAAGCGCAAAGACAAACCAGTTATCGAGCTTCCCCAGACCCTTCAAAAGAACAGTCACAGATGTGGTTTTCCTAGATGCAGCCGGACGTTCCAAAGACCCGAACATCTAACACGTCACATCAAGACGTAAGTGCACTTTGAGCCCGAGGCCTTCCACTATCTACAGGCCTGTGTTCGCGACCATGCTGAAGACTGTCGCTTTAGTTTGCACAATGAAGCTCCCGAATCTTTCTTCTGCGAGTTTTGTGGAAAGAACAATTTCAGCCGTCGTGACAACTTGAGAACTCATCGCAAGCTACATACACGTCGACAAGGCCGCAGGTCCAGAGTTGAGTTTGTTCCTGACGCAGTACTGATCGTTGAAGAAGAGATGCGAAGTAAGAATGCGAGGGTACTGTCGCCAACCGCTCGTATAGTATAGGACTTATAGATACTTAGCTAGTTAACCTCGTAGGTCTTCTTACTCCTCGGAGCTTTGAGGCTACTGTAAGCCGCAAGACGGAAATGAACAATCAATCAATCGAAAAAGTTTCGAACCAAGCCTAACATACATTTGGTACTACCATTGGGGGACGTGACATTTCAGCTCGCTCTGCTTACACACCCTACGCAATCTGTTAGCATAGACTTTCCACGTGCCCACGTTAGTTTATCCCTTGGTAGTGGCAGATGCAACAGCGAAATGGAATGGCTATAGTTCTATTGCTAGATAAGTGTATTCAGGAATTGGTTCTTTTACATAGCTATAGATGTGTGTATGTATGTATGCGGAATTCATAGTTACTTGTTGCTATATAACAAGTAATGACTTATCTATACTTGTTCTAGTGGGGCAAATCTTTGATGTGGAAGGGCTACGTCTAAGATCTTTTCCATAGACTCCTCATTGCTGTATCGTGGTCGCAAACCGAGCTCATTTTGTAATAGAACATCGGCGGTTGCGTTGAAGAAACCTTTCGCAATACGAGAACCAATTCCTTCAGCTGATAGTCCTGGCCCTGAGTTGACCTCCATCAACCAAATATGCTCATCTTTATCTATCAGAAAGTCCAGAGCGAAGATCTCGAAGCAGTCAGGATGAAGAGCGATGTTAGTATTCATAGCCGCTGCTGCTAAAAAGCATTCTCCAGCAATTTGTTGGATACGTAAGTAAGTTCTATCTTTCCATGACCCGTCCAACCCGAAGAGATCATCGGGTAATGTCCAGAAATCTCGCCTCGCTGACTCTGAGCAAACGGTGCCCTGCAAATGTGTATTGGTAAGTGCTGATCCTCTGCTCATAGACTCCCAGGGAGGGCAATAAGGCTCTGATGCTGAAATGACCAGCAGCCCTTGGTAAAGATAGACTTGTAAACGACCAACGGCAAGAACGTAAGCTCGTATATGAAACTTTCTGTTGTCTAATTGGGGAACATTACTTATATATCGTTGAGCGATGAATTGTCGCAGGCAAGATGAGGGTACTGCCCCGCTTGCCAGTGCATGATTGGAAAACCTTGCTTTGGCATCTTCTGAGAGTTCATCTTCATCGTCTTCAACAGAATCAAAACTGTCCCTCAGTTGATCTTCATCACTGAAGAGTCTGATACCGTCACCACGTGCGGTCATCGCGGGTTTCAAAATCCACCAGTGTCGATCTTTCAACATAAGTCCAGTGTTGAAGGACAATGACTTGCAAAGCTCATAAGAGTCTGATTCTGCAAGAGCTTCGTCTAGATATTCAGCGTAATCGATCTCAAAGGAAACTGTTGTAGGCATGCAGCCTGATAGCGCGCTTCCAGGTCTTTTAGCAGACCAGTACTCGACTACCGTCGACAAACAATCTTTGCGGGTTAAAGCATCTGTCAACGGATACATGCTAAATAAAGCTCTTGAGTTAGTTGGTATAACTATGGGCTTCTCTGGCTGCGTATGGCAAAAGATGAGAAGCAAATGCTTTTCGGTAGGTAGTTCGTCCGTATGCTTTACAAACGAGCATTGATATGTAGAGGCAATATAACTTTGAAGAGCATCATTTAACCAAGGGTATCCAAGTTCGATGAGCACAAACAATTCCATCGCGTGCGTTGTATTGCTATGTTTCGGAGCGAATGTTGAATCATTTTATATCACGTTACGGTATAGTCTGCTGCTAGATATCATAGCTCTCTATAAACGCTTATTTTAGATAGCTAGTATGTAGTAGCACACATAACAAGCCAAATGAGAAACAAGCAACTATTCCAGCCTGTGTAGGTCTAGCTTCTTCACTTTTATGTGCCTCTTTTCTATCGTAACCACCTTACGTCCTTATCATCCGCATTAATTTTGACTAGAAGTGTTTCTTTTCCTAAATTTGAAACTTAGTAACATACATAAGAAGCAGATTAGACAGATAAGAGAACCAGATAGCATACTTTGTAGCCAAAAATACTTACCCTTGTTATAGAGCTTCCTAATCAGGAAAACTAGGTAGTTATAATGGAATTGTATTTAGTAGAACTTGAAGAAGGGGAAACTGCGCCCGTCGCTCGTATGAGTCGATATGACGCGTGAGTGTGCGGTTAAAGCTCCCATCGTCTGAAATATGGCCAGAAACAAGTAGAGTCGGCCATTGGGACATGAACTAAAAAAGTAGGCATTGCGCAAGTTCTGGCACCCCAGTGTGGATGTGCCAAAGGCCTGTGACCAGCTTATACCGTGAATTACATTCAAAGGTTGTTACCACACTTCGATATTGATATTGATAAGAATAGCCATGATGTTTCACGGCCGACTACGCGTATTCTGACATTCACACATACCTACTGCACAGGCCAAAAGAAATGAATGAATCTACCCAGATCTGGAAGGACGCTTCATAGCGCCCACAACGCCAAATTCTATTACATCACCTTTCTCACTTCTCGCCTCTCTACCTTTCCCGATCCTCCATCTCGCCTACGTCGCCTGTCTGGCAGGCCAACTCGAAGGCTAATTCCTCCAAGACTGAATGATAGATTATCCACCGGTTCGCAATCCACACTATGCGTCTGCTCTTCTTCACTTGCCTTCTTGCGCGTATCTGTATAAGACATGCTGGACCATACATAGTGCTCGTTATTAAGATGATATAACCTTGTGGGTAAGCCTTACTGCGACGTTCCAAGAATGAGGATCTTCCGTGCACTGAGTTCCGTTCCATCCCGAATTACCCGAAGTACTCATCAAAAGTTCGATTATATGCATTATCAACTCGGCTAAGCATCTAGTGCGCTCGATTTCGTCTAGGAAGCCTCTCTGTGATATGTGGTATTTTGGGTTGGAGTACGTAAATGTCAAGCGTATGCTACTTCCCCATGGTGCTCTAATCGTCGGGCTATTCTCGGACTTCCATTGTCGTATCAAGTAGTGAAACGAAGAAAGGTGCCTTACAGACCCCACTCGCCTCCATCTCCCATTTGAGTATGGGGAGCAAAAAGCAATTTCTATATAAACCTTTCATGCTGTTTGGTTCTGTAGAGCAAGCATCATTACTTCTTTGATAATACGGACAACCATTGTAGCCTAGTATCATGGGTCAAGTTCCAGAAGATAGAATTGATTTACCTGAGCTCCTTCGACGCAAAAATGTAGGGTGGTGTACTCAGAATATAGGCCTCGAAAGGTTGTCAAACCAGGGCTCCATTCTTGTCGCGACTGGCGTGATAAAGGTAATTTATCAGGTTCATAACTAATCGTCCTACGCTAATCATGTAGCAGTCTGGGGAGCGGATCCTTCAAGGACATATGGGCAATGCGCTTGACTTTCGTCAAGTTCAAGAAACACCGAAAGCAGGAGCAAAAATATCGCTTTCGCCGGAGGCTTCCGTCCAGTGCCATTTTGCGGTACAGCTCACGTTGCAGACGAGTACGGCGAGAGACTACACGTGTTGGCAAATCCCTGCTATCAGTTACTTCATAAAATATTTCCCTATCCTGTGGGGTGAAGAACGGCAGGCTTTAATTTCTGAAGATGCTGAATTATGGTTGACAGAGCAGGAATCTCGGCTGGATATTGACTGGGCCCACGCCAAGGAATCATGTCAGTTGGAAGCAGATTGGAGAGATGTAGGGAAAAGCTCCACCAGCTTTCGAGAGGAGTTATTTCTAAGATCATGGCTCTATGTGGAGTCCAGAGCGTACAAGGATAGGCGTGAACATGATGCTCTATCATTGGCTGCACTTCATCCGAATGATTGGCAAGTTCTTTTCCCCGTGATTGATCACTTGAACTTGGATCCTGGAGGTTGCACAGTACATATCGAGGGAGACTTCTATTGGTTTGAGACCACCCGCGAGTATAAGCCCGATCAACCGATCGGTCTTTTTTGCAAAAATAACGAAAGTGACCTCCTGATCACCTGCGGCGCGACCGCACAGACTCTGGAATCACTGGAAGACCCGAATGTTGAATCACTGAATCATGTAACCAATCGTGGTCTATGAAATGAAGTAGATTCATGAAAGAATACCGGTAGAATATAAGGACAGCACGCGGGCCAACAAGGATGTTCGACCATTCGCACTGTTCCTACAGTAAATCCAATTCACTGTTGAAAACCACTAGATGATCACGTACACGTGGCGACTGTACAAGTAGATATCCCATCTACAAGATCTTGGGCAGGGGCGAGAATATGGAGCAAGTGGGCTACTCACCACGGAGCAAAGGTTTAATCAATGCAGAGGAAATTATCATTCATTCATCGTCGCTCGTCGTGCTGGGAGGCTTTACGAGATAGATTAGATCTATGGAGAAAGCGTAATCTTTGAGAACCACTTCTATAGATACTTGGTCGCCCTTTCTAGCACTTCCCAACAATCGACAGGAAGAGGAATTAAGAAGCTCATAATAATTCGCCTTGTCTTTGGAAAGAAACAAAACGATTTGAATAATGTTTTTACTGATATATCTAACATAAGGACTTCACTCATGGTGCTAATCAAGGTACAATTTCTCATTCACTGCCTCATTTCTCATTGTGGAAACATTCTAAATAAAGCATTCAATAAGGACGACAGATGTATCACGATGGTCGGAACGTCTTGGCCACTGGTTGTCTAGCTTCATATCCACCTGATGTTGGGAGATCACAGTATCGTGCGGGTTGGGTGACATTTCTGCTCTTTGTTAACATTTCCTAAAATAGAGCCTTGTAGGGAACTTTCTGCTCTGAGGGTCAAGGCTTGCGGTCGCTCAGCCTGCACGTTGGTGTACCATTCTCAACCATGACTAACAAACCGGTCGTTGAAGAAGCATCGTCTTACCTCTTCTGCTTATCACAATGGAACAGCTGACAACTATACCTGAAGACTAAACTCGTACAACAAATTCTTTATTCTCGCAGGAATACTAAAAATAGCTCTGCTCATGTGTTACATGCCTTTGACATCCTTCACTGAGACAATCTGAAACTTGGAGGCTGTGGTCTTCAGGCTGTTTCACCCATCTGAAACACAGAAGAGCGGTCATCGGAAGCTCTAGCTTGGACGAACCGTGACAGCTCTCGACCATAAAAGGACAGCATGGGTCCTGAGATCACAGCAACACGATAACTCCTACCGAGCAAGCCAATACAAATCACACAATAACCAGTCATGGCGGAAACAGCGACTCCAAACCATCATGCAGACACACAGGATAAATGTGCGCAGCGAGAACGAAACAGAGAGAGGCAAGCAACTCGCCGGAGCCGGGTAGCTAGAAAAATGGAAAACAACGAGAACACCATCGTCGTTTTAAGGTGGGGGCTGCGCGAAATCGCCCGCGCTGCCCGTCACGGAGATTTCGTTCATGTCCAGACTATATTGAGGAGCTTGGAGCCCTCACTCATCGTTTCCGATTTTGGATCAGCGCCTCCAACTCTGCAATGGTCCGACAGCTTTCCTGATACTTCGAGCCCTCGGAGGGGTTCAGCCCCTCTATTTAGCACCACTGATTTTAACCTTCCTCTATCGTCCTATACAAATTTTGGAACAATAGGCCAAGACCAGCCCTTGCTCCATCATATGGTCTCAGATTTTGATGCCTGGAACCCCTCCACAAATGCCAATCAGGTTTCTAGCTCTATGATTACTCTGAACTGATCGCTAATGCCCGATGCGCCCTAAGGCAAACGGACTGAAGCTTTCGAGACCAATCGGAACCCTCCAAGGTCCAGAAATCACGAGACTACACTTCCAGTTGAATAAACACCAAAAAATCTTGCTTGGGGGAGGTATAAATCTATTTGTTTGGGGTTGTTGTGAGGGAACGATTGTACCAATTACCAATATGCCTTTTTTGCTGTTATAGCGGTGCACTGTTTTCATAAATTCTTTCACGGACTTTCTTATCACACACCTTGCCCTTAGATTAGTGGTCGTTCAAATCTGATGCGGTTGCTTCACCACCAATACATTATAAATGATAAACGATGGCCCTTTCAGATTTCCCTGAGGTATGCCACGAGAAACTTCATAATACGCGGCTTTCCAATTGGGCAAACCTCTCCATGATTATGGATCGCGAATGTGTTCGATGGCGATGTGAAAGCAGACGATGACCGCCAGCCAATTCCGGCAGCGCGAAACGATGTGCAGGAAGACTCTCCAACCAGAATTCCCGAGTTTCCGCATGCCAACCCATTGCTCCCAAGCACAAAAAGAATTTTTTCATAATACGTCTTACGTACTCTACAGGTCTGCCATAAGAGTCACCCTACTTCTGCTAATTACTGTCTAAAGCCGTTCATTAGAAACCCGCACCGACATTTTAAGGTACAGGGTAATATGACGTTGCCAATGGAACCTGTGTAGCCTAACATGGCGCCCTGCCTTTAGTGGCAAGCGGCTGAAACGCCACCTCGGGTATATTCACGATTTGTTGGTCAGATCAATCCTACAATCATTGACTACAAAATCTCTGATCAGTTTCCATTCAACACGGCATACCGGGCACGATAGCGATGACAGCATCGATCGAGATGAATTCTAGTCTAGGTAGGCCGCCGTAAGAACAATTATCCTTTGACGACATACGTAAGGTTGGGCCGAAGGACGTAGTTCAGAGATATGATCCAGAGCCTGCGACGCGGTTCCGCGACAGTTCTATCTGAGTTGTATAAAATATGGTGACACTCAGTTGCCGGAATTGAGCCTCCCATGCCATACAGCAACCGCATTTCTTGGTGGCATGTGTAGTCGCATCCTTGGGGGGCTTGTGGAAAAGTGCTGATCTAGAGCCAGTAGAGTAGACTGTAATTGTCCGAGGCTCAAACAAATTACTTCCGGTTCGTATAAGGGATTGCGTACTTCTATCATCATACTTTCCAATATCCCTGCACTCGCAAAGGGCCCTTACACAGCCGGAAAAATAATCGGAAGCTGGTAGGGTCAGGAAATAAACGACCCAAATGCGCTATGAGTCATGGGTACTTGTATTACTTGAGAGTACAGTTACATGCCTCTGTTAATGCTGATATGTAGATCATGCGGCTGTCTACATGAAACGTCACACTCGACATTTGAAGTTGCGTTTTGTACCTTCAGGTAGCGCTAATAGTTTAGACAAACAAAAACGAATTGCTTTCCAAGACGAAGGTGAACGTGTTCTCTACTATACCTTGCACGAGCTTACAATTAGCGCATATTTAGCCCCACGCACGGCTCGACTCGAGCAGAGCACTCCCTAATCAGTTTTGAGCATCGTGGCAGCCTAGACTAAAGGGCATCACAATTTAACAAGGGCAGAGTGAATAAACAGCGGTAGCCATCGCGCCTTTGACCTGTATTGAGCTAGATGATGGTAGGGTGGGAATGTGATTGTGGCTTGTGAAAACTGGTTCGGCGATCGTCGGAATATCCCGATGAAGCTCTGGCCCGACTGTCTTACTTAGAGTTTCTACACAGTAAACAACACGCCGACCACTGCAGCAAAATCACAGGTGTACTCGTAGGGCCTGATTTTCACACTACATAAGCCTACGAGATAGGAAACCGCCCCGCTATCATCCCTGGGGAACAAAGCTACATTTGGTCTCGACTCTGTTCCTTTCGATGCCCTTCGCCACTATATAGTGCAAGTCAGTCTACGTTCGATTGGCTCTTGTCTCCCACTGAAGATATTTTATCTCAGGATCAGGATCGCAAACAAGACAAGATGTCAAGCCATACACTAAGACCTCCCCCTTTGTCCGTCGAACAACATTTAAGAGGCCAAAGGATTCTCGAGAGTTGGAAATGGAAAGGAACGATTCTTACAATATACACCACTTGCATCATCAACGGTCCGTCGCCGAATACTGTTCTGGATTGAATTGACATAATAAACTGACCTCCATTATCAAAGGGTTCGATGTAAGCAACGTTGCGAATATCCAACCTCAACTCTATGGAGCTTTCGGCCACATCAAGTATCTTCCATGGATTGGGCTGTCCTACTCTCTCGCCAACTTTGCTACCCTCGCGTTTGCGCGCCGAATACTCGACATCTTCGACATACGTCACACTTACATTGCGAGCATCCTGGTTTTTGCAGCTGGAGCAGCTCTAGCGGGCTCTGCAGAAAGCATGTCGACTATCATCGCCGGCCGAGTGGTAATGGGAATAGGGGGATCAGTATGCCAGAACTGGTGAGTGAGATTTGAACCAACTCCCTAACCAGTTTCTTTTTTGGTGGAAAAATATTCCATGTATCTGTTCGGTCACTGGAGATGTCATCGTCAACTAAGTGTGCTTGTACGCTAATTCCAGCCAATGTAGCGCGATATCATACTTTTCCATGTATGCTTCGGATAGTCAAGGTCCTCTTCTTTACAGTATTTTGAGCGCACTATGGGCGGTTGGCCTTGTTGTAGGCGGGCCTGTCGGGAGTGCTCTAGATGAAAAAGTGACTTGGCGCTGGGCTTTCTACATCAATTTGCCTTTCCTAGGTTTTGCTTTCCTCTGCGCAGTAATATTTGTGCCACGGAGACGGGTTCCTTTCAGTCTGCCCCTACGTCGCCGTATCGCGGAATTCGCTGGCTTGGATATCGTTCTCCAAACAATCACAACGATAGCTACAATTGTCCTCTTTGCTATCGCGGCTACTTTCTCTGGCCCTGTGTGGAGTTGGAGCTCAGGGCCTTGTTACGCAACATGGGTTGTTTTTGCTGTTGTCTTCCTCATTTGTGGAGTTTTGCATTGCAAACGTTTTACGGTCGCTCTCAGGAGCGGTCTCAACGGAAACTCCAAAGTCGGACCTGATCGTAGGGTGATCCCCATTGAAATTATGGGCCGTCGTAACACCCTACCTCTTTGGATCGTGTCAGGATGTGCAGGTGCAACTTATGCTGTTACACTTTATTATCTGCCACTATTTTACGCTTTTTCAAAGGGCTACGGGGCGTTACAACAAACCACACGCATGTTACCTTTCATGCTCACCTTCATCGCCACCGTGTTTATTGTCGGCGCTTGTCTGTCGAAGATCAAGCATTATGGCGTGATCTATGTTGTCGGCGGTGCCGTGACATTGGCGTCAGGAACTGCTCTCGCAATAATCCTGGATTCTGACGTCTCAGAAACCAAAGTTATGGGTCTCACAGCTTTAATCGGTGTGGGACTCGGACTCCACTTTCAGCATGGCAACGCGATCTCAAACATGATAAACAAAAATCTCCGCGATCGAGTTGAGAGTGCCGCACTTTTGAATATGAGCTTGATGGGCGGTATTTCCATGGCGTTGATCATGGCAGGCGCGATCTACGAGAATCGCGGCATTGCTCTGCTTTCTTCCGCTCTTCAAGCGTTCCACTACGATGATGAGGACCTTCGTGAGGCTCTCAGCGGTGTTTCCCCTTCCCTCTGGGAGGGAGCTGAAACGAAGATAAATGAATATGGCGCGGATGCAACAACTCAAGCCATCTCTTGTCTTCTTTATATCATCTCCTCAAGTGGTGCACTCTGTTTAGCTTGCGGAGTGCTTGTTCTATTGGATATGAAATCGAAGAGAGGAAACCGTGAAAAGGGTATTCCTACAGTATGAGCACATTATATCCCCCTATGGACCAGCCCTTCGCGATCTAAAGTCGCCATCCAGCATACTTGCAGGAGACATAGGTCTGCTTTGCTACATCACGACTGTGGGGACCTCTTGGAGGGTTGACTCGTTGCATTATGTTACTCTGCAGCATGACTGCCTATTTAAGAGCAGTAGCGATGACCTTGTGCTGGCTGTCTATTCACAGATTTTGTGAGCGCGACCCCGGACAGAGATATTGTGTCTGCTACCATATGTTACTTCAAACGAACACAAGCCGACATCACCACCCCTGTCTCCTTCTTTCTCACATTCTTTTTTGAAAAGCGGGTGGCGTCTGGTCTCGTTCGGGGCTGTATGAAGGCGGAGGTATTATTGCCAGCAAAGCATGTGATGTCAGCAAAACGATATGGAGGTAGGGTTGCGAAGTCGGTTTGGGGTTGTGAGGCTGTGAATTCCGGTGAGCCTGGCTGCGAACCACAAAGTCTTCGGCGGCTAGATGGCAGAGATATTACGCCAAAGTACAATACGTGACGCATTCAACCCGCAATAGCAGCTAAATGGACCCTGTCCTGGGTCACGCTCAAAGATTCTGTAATCGATAGCCAGGCAGCATACAGTACGATACTAGCTGGGACTGTACTAAGTTCAAATAAGGCGAAAGCTTTGAAGCACACCCTCCTACATCTACACTATATTCTTAATAGTCAGGATTAAGGCACATCTCCGCCGCTTGAATATCACGACCTGTTAGTACAGACCTACAGCCTTAGTCCACACTCAGTCCCTCTCGCAAGTTCTAATAAAAGGTTTAACGGATCAAGCTCTTCTCGAACAAGGAGTATCCTCTAGCTGATCTAATGTTATTCCGCTTTTGAAGTAGAACTTTAAATATGAACTCAAACCATGCCTCCTATTCTACACTAATCTAGGAGCCGCAAAATAGATCAAAGCAAGACATTCGTTAATCCAGATCCCCTTTTTCTATTTTTTCACCCACAGTTTGCGTCTAGTCTATTTCTAGAGACTATTCTAGTCACTTCTGAATCATCAAATTGTTATATCAACCTAATCTCAGTGGACCATATCTCCAGTCGCTACTCGGCTAGATCAAGGTGAAAAGAAAACCTACTTATTGGCTTGCACTTCGGACTCACTCGAAAGAACTTTCTGTCTACCTATGCCACTGCCAGAAAGCCCCAGAGAAATCCTCTCAGCCACATGGTACACCTCACAGGCTACTTTCTCTCATGGCTTTTCCTGATCGTTCCGTTGATCTTACTGGTGCCGCCAAGTCCATCGGACATGTCTCACTGCTCGTTTTTGAATGTAGTTTACCCTCCTCGTTTGTTACGCATGAACACTAAATTATAGATCAGGTTACGAGCACCGCAGCCTTTTCAGTTGTGAACGTGACGGTGGAAGCAGTGGAAATGAACACTGGCTTTGACATCCAACAGTTGCTCTGCATACATGTCGACGGGACTGGCATCTATTCCATTGACGGTCACGCAACCCGCAAACCACTCACTAGTATTAGATTAGCGACATCAGAGCATGAAAACTCCTACAAACGGACAGCAGGTATAGCCATCGCTACTAAATGGTTATTCATTATCCTCTTGACAAGCTGTAGCGCCTGGTGGTTCTTTCCTTGGATGATTTCCGGTTTGACTACTGTGAGATGGGGGTTGTGGATTCTGTCGATGACAGAAGCAGTTGCTATAACCGTCTGTGTGGTCATAGGACGAAATGAAGTGAAAGGCTTGTCATTCGCGGTTGGAACAAGTACAGTCTCATATGGATCACTGTTTTATGCCTCTTTACTGATTTTATGTATACTTTTCGGCGTCGCAATCCGAGAAGTCAGATTCAACGATTCATTACCGGAGTTCTTTACCAAACGTTATAAGGATCTAAAGAGGAGACAAACACCGATAGAAATCAGTTATCCGTTGCCTAGTTCTCCTTCGCCCGTTTATTATTCGCCTCGGTGTCAAGCATAGCACACAAGATATGTTCACACTATACATGATTTTAAACACATTAGCAGACACAGACATCAATGTAGCATACAAACCAGCAGTTCTAAAGCTTTTATCTTAGCATTACAAATATTTGAGGGGCTAGACCTTTATATAGTAGAACATAATAGAACTTGATCGCACCAATATGACGGAAGGCCTAAAAGCTATTGCACAGTTGAGAAGTGGGCTACCGCACGGGGGCCTGGTATTCAGGCTCGAATGCTGGTAGCTCGCAAATAAGGCGGGTTGTTAGCATATTTTTGAATGTCCATTGTTTTGCCATTCTTCCTTCCTTGTCTCGGATTGCTTATATGTATCTCTCAGATATGGCGACCTCCGTCTTTAATCACAGCACTGCTATATGGGGCTCCTCCCTAGATTAAGGAGATCCGGCAAAGTTTTTGTTTTGATGGCAAACATTTTGCGTCATTAAGCTTGTTCGTCAGCATGTAAGGAAGACGGGAATCCTGTTTTACAGATATCAATGACAACACAGGTGGCATTCTATCATCAGCGTTGATTCAACTTCCCTACTTTGCTACATCAATTGCATCTTCCTTCGTGTGTGAAGACCAGCCTTTTCGGACTCTGGCCACTCGGCAATACTGCACTTCAGTTCTGTGATCTCTCCACCAGCCGAAAGTGCCATCAGGCTTCCATTCCTGCATATTGCGCGGATCTGATTCTTGAATGATCACCTCGATATACTCAAGAAATAACCTACTCGTCTCGGGCACAAGGAGGTACGCAAGCAAAGAACTGCAAAGACACAGGGGTGCGAAGATCCAGAAGACACCAGACCGCCTAAGCCATTCAATCTCGACAAGATACGGCGTGGCGGCGGAAATAATCCCTGCCCAGAGCCAGTGAACTCCCACGGAAATCCCGATGTCACGGGATCTCGTAGCGGTGGAAGGAATCTCCCCAATAATGATCCATACCGCAGGCGCCCAGCTTGATGCAACGAGAAAAACAAACAGGGCAATGAGGGCAAGCTGGACATGGCCGACCACCAATCCCTTTTGACTGACGCCAGCTGTCATGCCGGTGATGGCTGTGAGAAGGTGACATATCGATATGGCCAATGCGCCAAGAATAAGCGTCCAACGTTGACCCAGCTTCTTAAATGCCCACATGTACATAGGTGTGGCACAAAGTCGAACAATCGAAAGGACAAGGGCGATCACGAGTGGGTCGCCCAGATTCTCATCGGCCCTAATGAGTGAGGTTGTGGAGAATGTGATGAAGCTGACCCCTGTGCTGTTGGATAAAAGATGGATGGTCAGTGGATCCTTAACTCGGGGATTCAGTTTGGTGACGTACCACTGATACATCGTATGTAGAAGAATACTGACACTTAGAGGATGGACTCTTAAGCTGATCGGACTGGTGATGCCCCTTCTGCGAGCGCCGAACCATTCTTTCACGAGTACTTGAAATGAGACTTTCTCCGGACTTAAACCAGTCTCGTGGCTGAGATAGATTTCACTCAGCTCCATCCCCACACGCTGTATATCTAGCTTGTCCTTCGGATCTGGAATCCGCAAGCGGACTAAAGCTCTGTAGGCTTCTTCATTACGACCTTTGTTAACCAAATGACGTGGGGATTCAGGAAGCAGCGAAACACCTAAGGCCAAGCCTATCGGCCAAATAAGTTGACATCCAACAAGCCATCTGTAAGCGGATATATCGTTATACTTATCGATTGCATAAACAATGAACGTTGCTATCAGGAAGCCCAAAGCAATGCAACCCTGATATCCCGCAAGCAAGAACCCTCGGAGAGAAGAATGGCACTGATGAAAAGGTCAGCAAAGCCATGAAGCCAATGGAAAGGTGAGCAGAGTTCCTCCACCAAATAGTGGCGAAATGAGGTAAAGTTGGAGCTATTCCGGGGAAATCGCATTAGAGGAGGCCCAGAAACTCACCGTTTCTGTCATGTATAACACAGTCCCAACCGAGTTAAGTCCCACGCCAACCCCGCCAATCAGACGGCCAACAAGAACCAGGATGAGGGCTGTGTCATACAAATCAACCGCCATTTGCAATGACACGCCTGAGACGTAGACGGCGCAGCTAAGTTGGATGAGCCACTTACGACCCAGTCGATCCCCAAGAGCGCCACCACTAATGGCTCCGATAAGAGCACCGCAGAAGAGGATAGACACAATGATGACCATATTAGTTTGCGACATTTTGTCTTCTTCACGGCCCTCAACTGCGGCAATGAAGGACTCAGCCCGAATAAGTCCATTGCTGCAGCCGAAATCATAGCCGAGGAGAAGGCCACCTACTGCAGGGAAAGCAGTTAACAGAGTGGATTCGAGGTTTCTCTTTGCTTCAACCTCATGTGGAGAATGAGTCCTGTGCAAGATCATGGAGTCTGGATCGCGCCCGAGGCTATCATTCAGATCAAACGCCGCCATTGTTCGAGTGACAATTTTGAAGTAATAAAAAGGTTCCTAGGCCTATACAAATACTACTGTGATCGGTGAGGGAGTTTTCAGTGTGAAGGTAATGAAAGCTCTAGTGAGAAGGCCTTGAAGTGGGGAGTTCGCGGGGAGTTGGCCAGTGAAGATCAAAATTTGTCTCGGAGAAGCAAACAAGAGCTTGGGACACAGAGAGGTGAACTTCAAATGGTGCCTAGTAAGGCGAACTCCAGAGTCGTATTGAATAGTTGAATAAAGTGGTGTTCCCGATCATACAAGTTCCCGCATATCAGAAAAAGACTATCATGCATGGTTTTCGGAAACAGGTTCATGATGTATAGTGTCTATATAGGAAATACTGCATAAACGTTTTCTTCATACTAACATCTGCGTAACATTACGTTACTGGGGCGCAGTCTCGACAAAGAAGTTCATCGGGATCGGATCGCGTGAGTCGCTGACACGCGCGTATGCAGCATTTAACTGTACATGCATGGCGACGTTATACTTACAAGGCTTATTGTAAAAGAAGAAGGTCTGAGTGTTCAATATTGTATGCCACTTGACTTCTTAGGATTACACATATTGTCTTTTACGCCACAATACATTTACTAGCATTCAAGTTCAGGGTGGTCCTTCCACTCTGTCCGTGCCTCACCCTAAAGCACTATTCTTAGCCGACAAGTTGTCCGGGATAAAGGGGCCATGTTTCTTGCAGAGGTAACTTTGAGCACAGGAAGTGGCCTAGCAGTTCGTTCTGGACTCGATAGTGACCAATTTTGTGTCACACATGTGATTCTGTCATTCACCGACCTTAGTTGCCTTTCCTGTGTGTATCACACATTCTCTGGACGTCTCCATGAGTGTATCATTAGTTTAAGATAGCTTGCACTTGTCAAAAGTCTATGCGACTACTGTTACCACCTCGTGTCCACTAAAGTGCTGCCGCACCTTGTAGAACGAGAATACCCGACACCAGCCTACAGCTGGTGTCCATTAGAAGGCGTTCAGTACATGAGTAGCTACTTAACTTATTGATGGTTCCATTTTAGGCTTTCTCGTGCTTAGAGAGAGAAATGGGTAGCACCTAGCATCCCATAGATCGACATAGTCCTAACTTCAGCCTCTTCACGACAGTTCTTGTTCAAATCCTGTAGCTCAACGCATGCTACGATTTCATACCCGATAGCTTTCATCCTTTGCAAAACTTCTCACCTAAGCAGTCGTCATATCGATCTTTCGCCCGCGCTGCGAGTCCTTCTGTACCTCTAGAAAGCTGTAAAAACTTGTGCTTGCGTATACCTAACCCCACAGGCTGCTCTCGGGGCCAGACGGACGAGGTCTGAATGACTAGAAACAACCCAGGTCAGCTGTAAGAAAGACTTTTATCGAGCTAGGAAGGAAATGTACCGAGCTTCACTCGACCGACAAGAGAAACGCGGATTTCCTCAAGCTCGGCTGGGATTACTATCTCAGAAAGATGATGAAAGCCATCAATAATCTGAGAGGTTAGTGGTAAGTGGTGGACCATTCAGGGGAGACACCCTCAATCTGGTTCAGGGCTCTGTTGTATCTTACCTGAGAAGTCGCGCTCGCTAGCTCTATCTCTGTCAGCGGCAACAAATCGATAAGCCTGAGCTCCAGATATTCTTCTACAAAAACATATCCCGACATGGCTCCATAAATGGAGTATATCGTAGCTATATCTGGGTGTGTAATGTTTGTGATGTCAGTGAAATCGTGTATTGGAGCACAACGTTTTACGCGTAGCACTCCACTTCTTCGGCTCCGTATCAGCGAGCACGACGATCCAGGGCCGAGAGTTCTGTTTCCAACTGAGATATAATCCTCTTGGACTGTTTTCTCCAACTTCACCATCACCATGTGCTTCACTCCTGTAAGTTGGAGTTCCTCGACGCCCATCGCTTTGTTGTATCAAATAGGGGGCGAAAACCTCTGCCTGGAAGGTTTGGTAGCTTAAGTCACGCAGTTCGCACGAATGTCTGCATACAGAAAGCCTTCTTATGAAGCGGGGTTGGAGGGACCAAGCTAAAATCAAATATGCTTCCAGATTGACAAGAGAATAGTCATTGAGTTCTTTGCACACATATATACTGTGCCCACGTATGAACTACAGCGATTAGCACCGTCTAGTTAGTGTCATAACTGAACAATTATAGTTATACATAATGTGGGATGGGAAGGGAATGATCTCAAGCCCAATTGATTTCTGTTACAACGCCAGATCTCCATGTAGACAAAATGATGACGATAAATTCGCTTCCTAGACAAAATAAGGAATCACATTTGATTTCGTTTATCACTTAGCAATGCTATTTACGTGTTTTCGTGCCGGCACCAAGTTTATCGTGGCGACATTGGTTTAGGAGTCCCGAAGTGGGTAGGCATCACTGGTGGGGGTGAATCACCGATTATCACAAAAGAAAACGACCCATGCAAAGTTGGTACCGTATCGTACAACTCAGCGACTGCAAACCTTTGTTCTTGATACAGTAGTCCCCCAAAGCTCTCCATCCTAGGAAAGGGGTGTATAGAGTAGAAATGCCACCGGTCTTGCACCACACTGTACTACAAGTACCACACATGTAATCAGCCTAACATCCATTGAAGCAGTATTTTCTCGTATCTCTATCAGCCTTCACCTTCGCCAGTAATGGAAATCCGTTCAATTCCCCCGCTCGTTCTGCAGCTTTTGCGCCTCGATATCTAAAATTGCATGCTAATATCAATAAGATGCTACATTTATTGCATAAACCGAGCATGCTATGTGGCGGCGGAGACCCAAGGTCAGCCAATAGGCACGCTTGCCGTCAGTAAGAGATTATAAGGCATATTTCATCACGCGGAATATCTGTTACTAACTTCTAGAATAGACATCGCGCTTTAGGAACCTCCCTGCTTACACAAGCAAGGGAGCCGGAGCCGGGGATGACGTCCGGGTTTTCACGAGGATGTTGTTGATGTCGCATCGTTTACGGAGTAGTTATATGACTTATAATGCCTATCGAAGATACCGTATTCATACTTGGCAGAATGTTTGATTTAATTGGGAAAATGCTCCGCAGTGGGGATTATGTGAAAAACTAGTTACCCGACAGCGGTTCTAATCACACTCTTCACGTACCAGACATGTAGTTGCGTATGCTGGAAGGCTTGAATTTCACCCCATATGTGAACTTTCGGCCCCAGGTATGAAATTCCAGTCGTAGCAGTGAAATGCCAACCCAGGTTGTGAAAGGTTGTGCCAATCTACTTCACGGATAGCCAAGGATGTTTGCGTAACAGGAGGTGTCGGCGCTCATACATGCTGTGAGAATTTCAAGCCAGAAAGTCACGTGCAATATCCAGCCATTTAAGCTAAATATTAAGCCTTCAATTGGGTACGCCAACTGGTTCGTATTAACAACCTGAATGATGCAGTCTGGCGCGTTGGCCAAATCACCCGATCTCCATACACACCAGCTTGCTGGCCCCGCCATTGCTGCCGGGACTGACAACGGAGAGTCGCCTAGGGGTACAGATCACGACATGCCAATCCACTACAAGGCATCTAAAGAAGAGGACACCGCTCTGAAATTTCGGTCTAGAGTGATGAGTGCTTTCATAGCTAATCCCGTTCCATGGCTTCGAAGGGAGCGCTGGCAACTCAAAATCGATAATACCGGTAGGACGACGCGTTCCCGTGGCATTAAACTCAACTCAGACGCCAACCTTACGAAGTCACCGTCGGACAGTGTCACTGAATCTCAATTGTCCAGCGAAGATATGACGATAGAGAAAGCTGATGGGGGCTTTGTATCACCTGCTCACATCAAGTTACAATCGGAACCCTGGAAGTTGCCTGGTAGCAGCCTGGCAGCGGAGCGAGACGCCCATTATCTTGTATTGAACGACACCGCTTTGTATTCAAATCTACAACGTCAAAAATTTAAGTTTCTGGAACACTTAACATTGGAGCAACAAGTAGATACGGACAGTCAAGAGCGAGTTTGTCGAAACCAACCCAGTCAGACACACATGAATGATTGTTCTGATGAAGCGAACACAAAATTGTTTCATAGACCGAATGGGGACAAGAACCACAAGTTGAATATTGTTTAGAAAAAACCATTCGTCTGGTTGAAATTGAATGCATTGATCTTGTAACTATCTGAAAGTGATATGGACTCAATATGGGTGTCGCCCCGCCATCTTCAATTGAAAAGGGTAGAGAACAAATTATATGATATCTGATACTGTATGTTATCAATCTGCCGCATCAATCTAGTCAACTACCACTGACTGGGCGTATGTCATATTATATATGGTGGAGATAATAAATCCCGAATTTGGCCCTTACTTTTTAGATCTTGGGGGACCCCAAAAACTAAGAAGCCTCAGGGTTAGTCAAGTTCTCGTAGACATCTGCTACCTCCCCCGCCTAGACTCTGAGAAGTGTTGACGATGTCATAAGCCATGTCACTTGAAGCAGAGCGAGTCAGCGCTAAAGGTTTTCAACGGTCGGTCCAAGGTTGACTGTCTGGACGCAGATGCCTTTCCGACTGCTGTCGAGGAACACAAAGATGGTTCCGCGAACGACCAAGACCCCTTAACAAACGAGACCTCTAGTCGCCCTTGGTGCTAGTATCTTGCGCGCCGCCGCGATCGAAAAGCACAGCGATGGCCTGCAGTCCCGCTGTTGCTACTTTTGGTATGTCCTTCCAAAGTACCAATCGTGGTATGGCTTCGATGCCTGCGGTATCAAGCCACTGCTTTATCTGTTGCGTTACCGGCCTCTGTTTGGTCATTACAGCAAACGACGCAAAGAGCACAGCAAGGCGAAAGAAGAAAAGCAGTTTCCGACAGGTGTATTCGATAGCATATGTTATGAGAAAGAATGCTAGTAGACACCCAGTATATCTAAGATCACTAAGCTGCATTGTATTTGCGTGGGCCCGAGAGTGAATCCATTTACCAGGAAGCACTCGGACAGATATATAGTAGACTTCAATTCAAGGGCACAATGCATTTATTGTCTTGGTCTCATGCTTTTCCAACCTTTAATAGCACCATCCATACGTGGATGATACTTCGGTTCTTGCTTTGGCGATGCTCTCTGAGTGGGAGGCCATCACCTAAAAAAGACCTTTCGTCCTACCGTTTTCGTAAACTGTAGTGACAGCAGATGTATGGGACACATATGCTGTGGCAGTTGTGTCGAGGTCTAAAAAGGAATGTTTTTTTTTCTTAGTGAAACGGCACCAACATGGGGTGTCAGCCGAAAATAACGTCTAGAGAGGATGACAAGAATGCAGATGTTTGTGTATCATATCATGCTGCTTAACTAAACGCAAGAGGTGCACGATGAGCTACGGTATAGCGCATGGAGACTTTTGTCCTTGCGACAACATTCTCTTTGCTTCTAAGATGGTTGAGTCCTGGAGGTACATATATTTACCTCTTAGGTAGACATTTCATCCACTTCAGGTCACAGAATTGGCCCGTAACCCTGCTCTAAGATGCACAGGAGATGTAAGCACTAGTCCCAATGCAGCTGCGTCCACGACAGTGCGAGTCAGACTTACATTGACCTTGTACAAGCCGTGCACCCAGGCATAATGATTTGGCTACTATGGGTTGACCAAGAATTACGGGTTATAGCGTCTGAATTCTAATCATACAGACTGTGCAGGGCTTGCTGCAGTTTTGAAGTCTGTTGTGAGAGAGAGGAGAAAACGCATGCTCAAAACTGTATCACTGATCTACGTGAGAATATCGGCTTGTGTTTACACCCACCACGAGCGCGGTTTTATTACCACAGTTGTCTTACAGGGACTGCTTTTTTGGTCACAGGGATATTGGCAGTATCCTCAGCTACATCCTGCGGTCAATTTACAGGCTCGGTGGCTATGTTACTCTGTTCGTGTTTTGACTGGAAACGCTGTTTTTACTGTATTCGGTGATTGCATGTAGAGGTATCTCTAAGAAGCAGTAGTCGGAGATATGGTTCCGCGGTTTCAATCCCGCGATGACGTCCAAATGCTTATTCTAGATGTTCGTGGGTCTACGAAGAAGCCAGATACCAGCCCCCAGTTGTTGGTGCAGTTTCACTGGAATCTTTTGATCAACTCTGCTGTCAACGGACATGTACGCTACCGTAGTGATGCATGAAAAGTATATTCTGTATAATGCTAACCTCTCGTGTCCCTTTATCGATATTGCCTCGTACTGAATAGGCGGATTACTTTGGCGGGTAGATCATAACAAACAAACTAGGGGTCATGATTTGCCGTTCAGACTCAAGTTTAATGACTGTATCCGCATCCAGGGGAAGGTAGAGGTTATACGCAGTTATATCGACATCAGAGTCTAGTTAACTCCAGCACTACATGCTCGCCCACCACTAATATACGAAGAAACTAGCTGTAGCCCCTCAATCCTCTTGGGCCGAACAACATTTTCTGCAATGTACGGATAGCTAGATGCGTAGCCGACGATAATGATGGCTCACAAAGTTGAGCTTAAATTTCTATCTACAATGAGTATAATTCTCGTCTCTGCCATTAGACCACCTAACTCTTCTTACTACTTTTTCCTGGTCTTTTCTTTTCTCCGGGGGGCTGCTCTCCGTAGCCCTTTATCTACTAGGTGCTTTCTCCGTGACTCTTGTTCCGCTAGGTGCTTTGCTCGTGCTCTTGTCATGCGACTTGGTTGACCAGCGTTGGTGCAACTGTTGTTGCGCTGCAATTTTTTCGGCTCAAAACCCTCTGGCAACAATTCCCGTTCTCCACGGAGCGTACACAGAAGCTCTCTGACCTCCTGCATTATCTGTGAAGTTTCGTCCACGGTGTCAGGTACCGGCCCAGGGTGGAACTCAGACAACTGCTTTGCTAGTATAGTTTCGATCTCAGAACACTGTTTCGCTCGCTCTTGAGTAAACAAGCTTTTGAAATCTTCCGTAGATGTCTCAATCGACTGCACTATTCGCTCCAATTTCTGCGCCGTCACGCTCCAACTAGTCACCGTCGCATCTGTCAACTTCTTGTATTCACTAAGTGCTGTAAGGAACTCTGATGTTTGCTCTTGCACTGGGACCTTGATATCAGAACGGAGTGTGACGGACAAGCTCTGGATCTCCTGTCTCAATGCCGCGTTCGAACTTATCACTCGCTCGATATCTTGCACCGCAATGCCAGAGCTGGTTGACCTGGCCTCCGAGGATCTTTTGTGTTCCTCTAGTGCCCTAAGGAATCCTGATGACTGTTCTTGTAGTAAGGCTTTGACATTCCCGCAAAAAGTAGAGAACAAGGTTTCCGCTTCCTCTCTCGATATTCCAACCGGCTTATTCGACGTATGACTGATTGCTATTCCGCCTCTAGCTTTCAGGGATGGAAATCCTTCTTGACAAGTGGAGGCGTATTGCTCAAACGCACGAAACACAGAATCGTGAATGAATTTTTCGAATGATCGCCATTGTTGTAGGATGGCGGCGTGTGGTACTGCACTTGGCGGCAATCCTGGTTGGAATGCATAGGGTTGGGCGGGAGGTCGAGAATAGCTAGGATGAGGATGATTGTTAGGAGGCATGTTGAAGTGTTGCTCACTGGGTGGCATGGTGCATGAATAGATAGGGTGATGGGGTGTAAAGAACATTGAGACAGGTGAGGATAGGAGGCGACTTAACTTGACTGCAACAATGAGAACTGATCGAAGTTATAAGAGCCGTTCACTCTCCCGACCAGAAAGCACATGGGTATGATGCGTATGAAAAATCGGGACTACGGATTTACAGTCTCTCCAAGATACTACTTGCAGCGAACAATTTTGGGCCCAAAGTATCATCACCATGTGCTCAGTAGAGAGGGCGCCACATGATAGCTACATTTCCCACGGGCACTTCATGCCACTACCCTTCGCCGCTGACCTGCATCTCATGTGGATACGCCAAGCTTAGACGCGGTACCAGCATGTGAACTCAGCCATTAGCGTGTGAACTCGGCTATTAGCGTGTGAACTCAGGGACTAACTAGCTCGTGAGTTCATATTCTCCACCAATGACCCACGTACCATTGGGGTAAAGCTTCTTACGAAATACTTTCCATTCACCTTGAGGAATTCGATCGCATTACTACAACCTAGGGTTATTGAAAATACTTTGCACTTTGAACTTTGCCTCTACGAGCATGATGACGTAGAACAGAATCTGGATTAGTGGAAAATACTGACCTTGTTAACCAGCAGTGAGCATGAATGGTGTGGACAGGTGCGTTAGTATTGAGTAGTTCAAAGGCCTCGTCACAACATCACATCTCGGCTTATCCTGGTATGGACGTCTTCTCAACATGGTTTCTGGCAATGACCCAGCGCTGTAAGGCTTCTATATACACCTGTAAGCACTATCGTAATTGCTCGCATAGTGATTATGGCCCGATCTTTTACCCTGTGACCTAACGGCTTGTGCAACCATTACAGAGAGATTATGACACAAACTAACCTGAGCAGATCGCAAGATGTATGAAAGAGAAACCGCTATAATTACGTTTCATACTACATAAGAAATGGCTCAGTCTACAGGTAAACTGTTATAGACATGCTACGTGTACCGTATTCGTCTGAGGAAGGAGAAGTGTGCCGGCGCGAAGAGGTTTCACAGCCGTGCGGCTTGTATCCCTACCCTAAACATGTTGATAATGTATGTAGTTGCTTGACTCATTCTTTTCTATCGGGCATGTCTATAGACCACATTAAATAATGCGGTATTATATCCTAAAAGAGTTATGTATTGTCAGATTTTATGGCGCGAGATAAGGTTCACGCCTAAAGATAGTTGGTGCTTATGATGTTATTTTTTGTTTGATTTAAACATGACTCTTTATCATCAGAAGGAAATGAGCGGCAAATTCTCTATCTCCATTGTATAAGAACCAGAGTATATCTTGGTTTCCTCCGTTGACGCCACTTAATAATGACCATACAAATTCCCACCATCAGAGAAGGAGACAAGTTAAATCATCGTCAAAAAAATCCCAACCTTACCACCCATGGATACGAACAGCTTCCCGCGCATCACGAAAGAAACTCTTCTTGGTTGCATAGATGGGAAACTGGATCTTCACTTCGATCATATAATTATTATCGATTGTCGTTTTAGGTACGAATATGATGGAGGCCATATTGAAGGCGCAATTAGTCTGGCGCCAAGGTTTGGGAGCATCGTAGATACAGATGTCTTTGACGATTTGATTCCTGCCAAGTCCAATCGAGGTCGCATATCTATTTGCCTATATTGTGAGTTTTCGCAGTATCGTGCGCCCTTGGTAGCAGCTCGTATACGGTCAAGGGATAGGCAACATGATATCGAGCGGTACCCGACTCTCATATATCCTGATATCTATATCCTAGATGGAGGTTATAATAGTTTCTTCAAAGCCTATCCAAATCGATGCGTTCCACAAGCATACATTCGAATGACAGATACTGCGCATCAGAGTGTTTGCGAAGAAGAATTACATCGCCTAAGGCGAGCCACGAAATCATCAAAAGTATTGCGTTCAGCCTTCTAGGCGGGTGGAAACTGTCATTTAAAGCTACGAATAAGAATTCTTAAAATATCGGCTTTTCCTTCGCCGTGAAGCCCGTTGAGAATCGCCCTAGGCTCATCCGTGCTGTGCGAGGACACATCCCTCTACGGCAGAACCCCTATCACCACGTATTCTGCAACAGTCGTAAACCCTCAATGCCCATTTCCATCCCGTGATAGCATTCCAGTTTTCAGACTGATTGTTTATCATTCATCTACCTACTGCTACTTGGCTGCCGCTTGAGGCTCCGATAAAAGACAACTGATTACTATGAACGGGACGGAGACTGGGGTCGATATAAATGCTTAAAAGCTAGCTTGGTAATTTAGCTCAAGTTATGGATAAGAGTTTTAAAGCTTCGACTACCTGTCGAGATGTCTGCTCAGATTTCTAAATGGTAGCAGATAGCTAACCACCCACTACACAGTCCTGTGATGTTGTAACCACCAGTTGGATCTACTATTCGCCCTGGCCCTCCATCACAGCCATATGTTGCAAGAAGGCGTCGACGGTAGCATAACCGATGGACCAATCAAGAGTGGTAAGTATGTGCCTCTCCATCTTGATGAACATCGAGTAATCGTAATCGCCCTGGCATAATGTATGAAACACTTGCATATGGGGCGTATCATCCGGGTGATCAACAAACTTAGAAGCAATAAGAAGCGCAGAGAAGCCCGCTAGCTTGTAGTATTTACCGTAAACGGTCTGTTTTGAACAATATCGGTCCAAAAGATTGATAGCAAGGAAGAGGGTTTGAGGTAAGAGAGCAAACGAGGCGTGTGCATCAATCAGGAGTTCGGTCAATTCAGGCCGCATCGACCAGAGATCGTCGACCTGTGAGTCGACAGCAGAAACATCAGGTAATCCTTTATCCTAATATGAGTCAGAGAGAAGCCAAACGTGGATGATCTGGAACCCGATATACCTCCATGTAATGAAGTTGACGGTCGAGCTGTTCCGTACGCTCATGTTCTGCTGGGAAGGGATCTTCACTGTCAAGACTATTATGGTACAAGCCGGCAATTCGGACACCTGCCGAAAACTGACCACCACCCGCAGCGATATTCGTAAAGGAATTCATGTCGTGATTTTGACACCGTATGCGAATCGGGTAGATATTTGTTGTGATCTAGCCAAGAAGAAGCTAACGGTCAAGATGCATTTAAACCTGAAACTATTACATTCTTAACTTAGGACGTACTCCAACAGTATCACGTCTTCTTCACCTCCTGTGGTAACCGTCTACTCGAGATTGGTAGGTAAATGCTTTTGACATTTTAGTAGATTACAATTCTAGTCTCACGGGTTCGTCCCGAGAACAGAAGAAGAAAGAAAATAATGAATTAAGCTTCATGTAAGACGCGATAAATGATTTTCGTGATCCGGAACAGCCCCACCTAACGTTTTCACACACCATGTGGGGGCAGTGTCATCTTTTTCACAACCCACTCGGCCTGATTCAATTCAATGCTTGCGACCGGCCCGCTTAGTATAGTGATCCTGGGCCACGATTGCCACCAATGCTGTGTTTTACTTTCTTCACCTACCGGAACAAGCCTATAGACATACTTTAGACCCACTGGGTTCCTGTGAAACAATTTTCGGTCTGGTTTCGCCACTGAGGGATTCACTGTTTATGTGCGTAATCCCAACGTTCCGTCGCCACCCGTAAGCCCCTAGGGTATGCCTTTTTACGTCAGACGCCTGTGAGATACAATACAATACCGAGCTGAGATACTGAAGTGCACCGAGACACTGATATCCCTCGGCTATCGGGCAGAAGCTTTGCTTTTTATAAAGCAGGTCACGAATCTTAATCCACATAGTTCACATTTATCCGAAGCTTACTGCTGCATCTGGCTGGGCCCAATCCTTTCCTGGACCACGGCGTTGACAAACAGTGGAGTATGAGGCTATTATTGGTCCGGCTCCGGTGTGTTTTAGTGATTAATTTTGAATTTTCTTTGGAAATGCTATTTTCATGATATGGAAAGTCACACCAAGTTTGATTGACCCATTTCGCTTCAACGGCTGATAACTAGTCTAGCTAGGATGCTACATCACGTAATGGATTAATGCCGTCAAAGACTAACATAATACTTGCGCGGCCGTGAGGCTTAATTGACTGCTGTAGTTTATCACCGGAAAATTACACCTTCTCTCTTCTCTTTCCCCTCCCTCGTATTGTATTCTCACCGTTGGCTCAATAAAAGTCTAAAAAATGTAAGAACGGGTGGTGCAGTCAGGAGTCTTTCGCCTATTATTCATTCATCACTAAAACACTTTCAGCATCCTATACAATGTATCCAGAAACGAACACGCTCAAAACTCTAGCTGGACAGATCAATAGTGTGATGCACAAGAACCGAGCTATACCCACTATTTCTGGACGTCGCATGGCAAGAGGCAGTACCTCTAGAGCGGGAGAACCCCAGCATCTAAAAGCGGAAAGAAGATGTCCATATTGCCCTGTTGGTCGCAAGTCATCGGACCTCCCTCGGGTCACTGAGTATTGGGCATCAACTATGGAGTTATAAAGATGGTTTAGACTATTACATCAAGAATTCACAATCAGAGAAGGGCATAGTTATTGTTGAATGCAGAGCCAAAGGAAAAAGGACTATTGGTTGGATGAATTGTTTGGTAAAGTGACCTCCAGGGATTTGCCACGATGTCATCTCCTTATTCTACGTTCTTAAAGGCGAGTGGGATGTTACTGTTAAACATCATCTTCGTCTCACTTTCATCACCCACACCAAAGTGTGCGATTTATGAATGCTGATTTGAATACTCAGTCACAAAAATGAAACGAGAAAGTTTACATGATGAAAAGGATGACATCGTGAACTTGGTAACAAGTATCTTCTTCTACGTAAGAGTCTTTTGCTAAGACTCGTTGTGCTGGTGCACCCTAAATTAATACGACATTTGTGTCAGATGAGGGCACACCTAAATACTATAGCTTTTACCTAGAATTGGCTCCACTAGCTAGTGATAACATGTAATTCACGGCGATGAAACCCTCAATCATCGAAGGAGCGAGCGTCGTACCTGCCCCTTGCGATTCAAGTAGCGCAGCGGATGCGTTCCCACCAGCAAACAGGCCATGAATCACATCGCCGCTCTTCCTGAGTACTCTTGCGAACTCATCAGTCAGAAGACCACCTCTTGTGCCAGCATCTCCAGGGAAGATCTCGATCGCATAAAAAGGGCCCTCCTTGACAGGACCCATACAAGGGTTAGGTGACACATCTGGATCGCCGATAAACTGCTGGTATCTATCCTCACCCCTGTGGAAGTGCTTGTCATGGCCATTGCCGCACATCTCGTTCCATTCATTCACGGTCGTCTGTAGACTATGATTTGGTTCCAGAATCTGCTTTGCTAAACCATCAACCGTGTCTGAGCGGAACAAAAGGCCCTGTTCGACAGCTTGGTCGATTGATCGTGGACTTTTGAGTCCTCCTATGGCATATCTCTGCATGTATTTGCCGTCGAAAACAAGCCAAAATTCGGCTGCTCCGCTGTCCTTTTTCGCCCTGTCGTACATGGACCGAACGGCAGCACCGTAAGGTTGGGACTCGGACAAGAAACGGTGTCCATGACAGTCTACTACAAAGGAATAAGGCTTAGAAATGGCAAACATGGCTTCCGTTACTTTTCCTGTCCCAGGGTCGATCATGGTGGGGATGCCCCAGACCTGGTCGAGCTGCGCGCTGTCAGCGCCAAGCCTTTGGCCGACTTGAAGCGCAATACCAACGTCTCCGTGAGCAGCAAGACTCCAACCCGTCATGGTTAACATCTTTGAGGCTGCGCCCTCGCCAGGTGCTATTCCGAGGTATGCATCTCTCATCTCCTGATTCTGAGAGAAACCTCCTGTGGTCAACACCACGCCCAGTGATGCGTGGATATGGACTGACTCCTTGCTACGACCACACCGGACCTTTGCTCCACTCACCCTGCCGCCCAGATCGGATGACAAGAGCTCTTGTAGCTCGCATTGGGTCCAGATATCCACGTTATTATGTTCTTTGCATATCTTGAGGAGCTGGGCGATCAGCGACTGACCCATAGACATTGGTTTCTCCATATCCTGAGGCGGAGCCACGTTTCCGGTAGCACGGCCTGTGGAAAAAGGCGGCCTTGTCAAGACGCAAAAGTCTTCGAATCGGGGAATGACAGGCACGTTGTCCTGCGCTGGAAGGTATTTCAACCAGCCTTCCAGACTCGCCGCATCGAAAACTTCAGGATCCAAGGTGCGGCCGTACTCGACCGCTCCTTCCATATGCGGGTGATAATCCGGTAGCTTGGACGGCGTTGCCATCCATCGAAAGCCCTGATCTCTGAAGTACTTCACCACCTCCGGTCCCTGCGTCAGAAAAACTTTCAACCATCTGTTCTGCAGATCCTGATGGGCAGTGTCTTCGTCGAGAGCTGGCCTTGTAGACTTCCCCACAGCATTGATGTAACGTTCGGCTTGTTCTGGGCTATCCTCAATGCCAAGCTCTTGCATACGGAAATTGTTCGGCATCCACATGCAACCACCGGACCTAAAGGTGGTACCGCCGACATGGTCCTCCTTCTCGACAAGGATGACTCTACGGTCTTGACCTTGCACGGCTGCCGCCGCGGCCAGACCGGCAGCGCCAGCGCCTATAATGAGGATGTCGCATTCGAGAACTGACTCTCGATGGTGACCAAACTTTTCGCTATGGCCAGAGTCTTGCTTAGCTATGGAGCAGATAGTTTGTGTGTTGTGTAAGGGCATGGCTCGGTTATGCATGGCAGTGACGCCTAAAACGACTGTTGGTTTGATTGTCGAAGGCTTAGATTAGAGGAATAGGTTTATGATGGATTTTGAGTACGAAAATGATGCCAGCGTGATGCGCTTGTTTCTCCTCTTACCACCAAGTAAAAGTAAGTTTGGCGACGGAGAGAAGCCTCCTATATAGTGCCTCGAGAAGATAAAGAATACAGGCAAAGAGAATTAGGATTACGACGTAAGTATGATCTGCCGGATGGGTCAGCTTGGGTGATGCCGAGATGCGTTCTGACTGAACCATGCTAAAATCAAGGATTGGTGGGCTGTGGAGCGAAGCCTTTGCGTTGTTGGGGATTTTCGGGGTTCTTTTCACTGCTTAAAAGTCTAGCTGCTTCAAAGGGGCTAGCTACCAGGCTACAGCTCCGCCTTGAGCTCCCTAACGCCAGACTTGTGAATTCAATTCTTGCAAAAATAGGAAACAAGCATGTAAGTTACCGTAGACAGACAGGCATTCGTTACGGCTTACGTGTGTTCAGTCCACGGGTACGGATTGGTGTCATCATATATGTGTGTCCTGTGGAAAATCATGCCCTTGGCGGATCAGTTTTTCACAGGCGTAGTCTTAGGACCCCCTGGCTCACATGTGATGCCACCAGACTGTACATTCTATATGGTGACGTTCGATTTTGTCTTTAATCAAAACTCACGCAGCTAGCCATGGGGTCATATTTCCTGATGGGATTGGATACAGATAGATTTCTCGTAGGGGAACTCTCAGTGATGAAATTTCACGCTTTGAGCTTGCTACGGTATTTGTCAACCTCCTAAAATTAAAATTTACTTCAAGCTACATGCATCTTCACTCAAGGCGGATATTGGTTCCGTTATGTCACTAATTCGACGCGTCCAGAAATTCCCCGATTGTTCTGCCATCTAGGGTTGAAGTAATTCTGGGAGCATACGGTGCGGCTGATTCAGGCCAAAACATTCGCTTCCGCAAGATTCGGGTAAGGGTATGTGATATAACATTTTGTGCAATACTATACTATCATTACAACGACATTTCACACTTGCTAGTGAGGCTGTTCATTCTCCCTGAAATGGCGTGGAGACAGGTACCACTATAAGATATATCCACTGGCTCCATACCCGCTTTCCTGAGCTCATACTTCTTGTCCTCCATCCATCTGCTCCTCGATTGTGCGCCCGATCACTATGCGCTACCACAAAGTCCTCGCATTCGCCTTGACGAGCATTGCAGTGGCCGAAGAGGTCCTGTATAAGAAGTCAGTTACTTGCATCTCACTCCTTCTTTAGCATTTTCTAATCAACCTGGATAGTAGCGGAGAGTCTCTTGCGAAATCTCACGCGACTCTTGATTCGGCTAGTCCCACGATCACTGCACCGCCCAACGGCTACGCTAAACGTGATCTTGAGAGCTTGCTTTCTTCTATTGAACGGCTTGCGAGCAAAGCAAGTGAAAAGGGCAGCAGCTTACTGGACAATGGCGAAACTCTAATCAAGAATAAGGCGTCAGCCATTAGCACGGCTGTTGATGGAACAGAAACTTTGATCTCGGATAAGCTTGATGAAGTGAATTCTCGAGTGTTGACCGCTATTAAAGAGGCTGTAACTCACCTGAATGAGGGCAGCGATAGCGGTGACGACAGCGGCAATAGTGCGGCTAGTTTAGATGCCCAGCGAAGCGTCGCTGCGGCTGTTGCTGTTTTAGGCGCCATGTTTATCGGTTTTGTAGCTGCTTGAGCATAATTCCCACTGCGATTCAGATTCTACTGAACCCCGCCATCATGGCGGGATACCTTTCCGATAAACTCGGAACGTGTCAATTCTTGACGTGAGCTTGTCTATCGCTTTATCCTTATAAAGCGTTACAAAATATATTTAAACAGAGCATCGGAAACCATTATCAGTGCATATAGAAGATGGGATAGTAGTCATATATGTGTAGGCGCGATATCCCTATTTGCTAAGAAGTACAGTCGACGATGCGCAGGAACACCAATTTGGCTCTCGATATCGCGCTGGGAGTTGAAACCCTACATCGACCTGACTCTGGTGAACTTGACGCCTGATATTCATCATAAGTATTGGCACATAGTGAATGTTGGTGTATCGGGTTGTCCGAGTGTAAGCCGTCGCCGTATTTGCGCTCCATATGATACAACACAATGTCGCACAGTTTCCCTGTACGTCCCACTCCTGCTCTGGTCTCTATACAAGGCTCAGAGAATATGTTTCTATCATTTACGAAGTTATATGGTGAGGCTTGGGAGTCGTTCTCGCGTGATCGGAGTGCGAGAATACGTATTCTTTGGTAACTTTCTATTGAATCAGGTTCAGGAACCTGGACCGTGAATTGAGACGGTCTCTATATCTCTTGTTCTCTGCTGATTCCGCCCATCTAAAGTCTTATGTAGTAATATGACATCGTCGATTGGTCTGAATAGATTACTGGTAGTGCTATCTGCTTGCAGATCCACACCAACTTAGTATCCCCTACTGACCTTGACGTTGATCATTCTATGAGTTTCCATGATCGGATTCGGGAACTACCTGGAATTTTTTGAAAACCTTGCCGCAGTTAAGCTTGGAGATAACGATAACCAGAGTCGCAGCTTACCTTTTCAATATTGTTGAGGGCCTCTAAATGTGACTCGTTCTCCGCTCCCAGCCTGCTGAGGAATATCTGCTGCTCCTCCAAGCTGTTTCTTAAGTATTGTATTTCTAGTCGGATAATATTAATACCATCTTCAGTTGACTTGGGAACCGAAGACACCTCCTCTTTCACGCGTATTTCGGTAGGTTGGGTCGGCTCTAAAATATTCGACCAAGCGAACTGCTCAGGATTACATGCTTTATCTTCCAACCCATCTTTATGTGAGATAGGGCTAGTGTCGGGGACCCACGATACACTCTTCGCTTGGATCCTCTCTGCGGGGACCGACTGGATGAACTCGATAGGGTTCCATGATGTGCTGTTGTGAGTTAAAGAATCGAAGGAGATCGGATTTAAAAACCCTTTGCCTTGCTCATAAGCCCTCCCTAGTAGGGTGTTTTTGGGTGGCGCCTTCATCAACTCATTATATTCCTCCTGCGTGCACACAACGTAAGTTATTTGCTCCCGTAGAGTGGTATAGACTTGGCCGCCATATTTCTTAATCTTATCACTGAGCCCTTTATTTTTCTCTGATAGGACAAACTTTTTACCATCTAAAGGCTCAGGGAGCTTGCGGCGACCCATGATGCGCCAATGTACCTTTTCGAAGATGGCAGGTGGCTAGTTGAGCTTTGCAGCAGCATTGAGGTATTTATCAATAGCTTAGGCGAACTAAGTATCATGCTACCAGTCAAACTCACAGGTAGGTTTTGGTCCGAAGTATCTTGTTGTTATTCTTAGCTGTTGCTCTCACTTGTTAGATGCCCTATTTCTCCTTTCGTCAACAATAACAATTTTTCCATCGTTTTCGGTCGACTTCAGGAATAAACATTTATTGATAATTTTTGCCTATTGCATCTATGGCTACACGCATGCATTGAATGTACAGCAATATTCTCTGAGCTCCCTGATATCTTTCTGTTTAATTCGTAAATTTGATTTGCTTCGATTGCCATTATACATGATTTGTGGCCGCTTTTATCTGCAGCTATGTGCTGTTAACAAGACTTAGGTGACAGCCGATGCCTTCGTCTGGCAAACCTCCCGCTTGTCACATATTACGTGCGGTTGGTCTGTTGGTGTGGATAGTATGTTCATTGTATGTTGTGTAGAATCTGCGCCCGGTGGATCCCCTATTCCCCGGTGTAATTTTGAGCTTTCTTGCCACTACATGATATCTTAGTCAACAAGACATCAAGTCATAACATAAGATGATTGAACATGGGGCCTCCACCTACCCGATTAGACCCTTGCTGGTTCTCCTGGTACAATGATGAGCAGGACTGACATTTGTAAAGTGGGAAAATAAAGATCTCCAAGTGAGCTGAGGTCGACAAGAAGTAGCCTACCCCTTGTGGATTCAAGTATCACTCGACACGCGCTCTAGACTGACGATGAGCAAAATATAGGTAGCTGGGCTAACCATTCATTGGATGTCATAGGGCTAGTTCAGATTGGATGACGGAAATTTTGGCGAGCGAAATACCCTGGAGACGTAACATCGGTCCCTGCGTCTGAAATGCTGTCTGTTGGTCCCAGCACTGTCGTCTGGAGTCCGGTAAATGGAAAAGCATCACAGAGGGGTATTGCGTGGATCTGTTTATATGAGTGATGAGCCTCTAGAGCTGACTGAATACCAAACTTGTCTTAGGTGCGGCCCCGGCTCTGGCTGATACGGTCGATTGATGAGTATCGTTCGGATTGCTTAGCGCTCTCTACTGGTCGTCGCAAAGCTGCAAGGCTGTAGACAGAGACAACCTGTAGAATCGGTCGTCAGTATCAATATCTTGAATCTGCCGAAGCGTGAGTAACAAAGTGTATTAATTGGCCTATATGACATTACGACGCAGCAATGCCTTGCTAGGCATAGGACGCGAGTGTTGAATCAAAAGAGTAATTCACCGGCCTCTAATTGCCCAACCTGCACGTACATCCCCCCGGCTCGGTCGTTGCTCATACTTGACATGATTGTCCGCAACAGACACCGCTTCGGTCGTCACACGCAGCGTCTGGACAAAGCGAAATTGAAGGAGAATTCCAGCATGTACCAGATTTTAACATCCCAGTGCTCACGCTGAGTTACGACTTAAGAATTTTATACTTCTCGTGATACTAAGCTCTTCATGGCTATACTCTCCCTTGAGGCTTTGAATCAACTCTCGCGGGAACAAGCAGCAGGCTTGGAAGAAGAGGTATGAGGCCAATTACGCCATTTCACCGCTCAAGGGTCTCTATTCGGCAGACTCCCCTTCCATGATAGAATTCGCCGCCAAGAAAAGGGATCAAGTCTAGGGCGCAACAGCTCCGTGCTATACTACTCTACTCTCCAGATTCGGCACCAAATCTTCCAACAGCAGCATACTGCACGCGGAGGTACGTAAATCATTCTCCTCTTAGCATTGACGCTTTGTTTGGGCTTTATCCTTCTAGATGCCGACCCCCCTTGGTCTCGCCTCTGGTCTCTTAAAAGTGGAATGAACCTGAGCCACAACATATCTTTCTGTTGTAGGTACAGTACTATATTGATCTACGGTAGACCGGATTGCTCAATAATGCCCCAGCAAGCCCTACGGATTGTGCCGTAAGACATGTGGTTATCAGCCATATGCCCGGCGCCACGCGGAACACTCCCAGGGTATTTATGAAGCTTTTAACCCTCCATGCGGTTTCACTGGTACAATTTGTTCGAGGACCTTGTGCTTCTCCCTCATCCTACTTAATTTCATCGCCAGTCCGGACACAGTCATAGGTTTCCAGTACATTGCATACCCCACTTTGATAAACTTCCACTTGATATTTTTAAGCCTTGACTCGACAATATATCTTTCGTCCGGTGCCAGGAAGCTCAGGTCGATGACTCCTGCATCGAAACCTGTCCCGTCGGGAATATATGGTAGGGTGGATTGTTGATATAAGATGTCTTGAAGGGATGCAAATGGAGTCGTTTCCAAAACCGTTTGGTGAGGAAGACTATAGGGGTTGGAATACTCCTGAGAGTCGGAAAACCAGTAATTGGCTTCCCAGGGACCCCAAAAAGGCCAGTAGTATAGGGTGGGATCTGACAGCGAACTGTGATATGGATATGCTAGAATAGAGTTATCGATGGAGGGTGTAGAAACATCTGGGTTCGGCCAACACGCATTGCGCATTAGGTCCTGAGATGGAGGTGCCGTAGAATTCGCGAAAGAGTCCAAATACAGTGGAGGAAGTAAGCTTGATACTGTAGGCTCACTAGTGCTGTATGGATACATGAGCTGCCACTGCTGTCCTGACAGATGATGAGCCATCTCAGAAGACTAGAAAGTGCGTCACGATATTTGCAATGCTTTGAACAAAATGTGAATTTCTGGGAAAGCTCATTTACTTTCTTTTCTTTTAATGTTTTACACATCCTTCGCGGTTTTGTGATGTCTGTTATATCGTCTCCCAAGCAGAGTGTCCACCCTGTGAATCGTTTCGTTGGAACCTTTGATTGTCCTCGTGCTGGTTCAGGAAACGATGCTCAGCATCAAGAACTAACAACCTGAAGGATCCTAGAAACCTTGTGTATTGAAGCCTACTGGCCCTTGTCTAACTTCAGTAATTCACAGATGCTAGACCCACTGCGAGAAGCAACCCACTCGAATGAGGTCAAAGTTGGCACGCTAGGATAAGGGGAGCAAGTGCTCTAATACGATGCGGCGACCTTTTGTCAAGAATCTTCCACTGGCCGGCCGAAGATGTGCAGCGAACTAAAGACTAGCAAGTCGATTCCTCGCCGGGTAAGGGAGTTGCGGCCGTATAGCTGGAGAAGAAGAGTGAAAAGTACCTTTTTGTTCTGCGAAATTTTGTTAGCCCAAGAGTACTAACTCAAGCTTGAGTATCACAAAACGGACAATCATCTGTTCCTCCGTTTTCATGCCCCAATATGCTGAGGCTGCATGTAGCAAGTAACTCACATGATGAATACGAGACGCGGGATGGTTGGGGCTTATGCGAGACAAGTATCTAGGTCTTCGCCATCCAATCAGAGAAGTCTCCGACAGCTTGGGACCTACTTTAGCCCAGTGAACTTACAGTGAACTCGGTCAGTTCAAGTGGGGCTTTCTCACATCTCTCATATTGATCCCTGTTTAGACATCTTGGCACTCAGACGATGATTGATTTTCCATTGCTCGGCCAGGCACGAAGCAACATGGCGCGGAACCGGGTTGTGGGCCATCATCCAGTGACCATTCTCGGGTAAAAGGTTCCGCTCCCACACTTGTGGGGCCTTTAGGCCGCCTTGTCCCCGTGCTCGAACACAGGGGATCCTTGATTCAGGAAACAAGAAAGATACCTTTATTTGTTAGCATATTGCTAAGAAAGTATCCATGTAGAACATTCTTCTTTGTTTTAGTAGATGTTGTATATTTCAAAGCCGCTTTTTTCCCGAATCAAGGAGCCTCTTAGTCAATGCCCCGTCCAAAAATGGCGCAAGAACATGGTGGTGGGTTAATCAAGTGAAATTACCAACCTCTCAAAGCTCAATGCCAGGGCTCATCCCCAGCAGCAAACCTCTGTGGCGAAGTCTCGTTAAACACTTTAGACTCGATCAACACACCATTCCATCCAGGCTTTTAGAATCATAGTAAGCGCTAGCGAGATCCTCGGCCATTGAACGATGACCGGGATGGGGACGCGAGTGCCGGGACCATTCGCCTTTATACACTTTGCGTCCAAGCGCAGCCTCGGAAAATTGCCTCAAGGACTTGTAAAACCCAAAGTAAAAGATGATGAGCTTCTGATACCATCAGGCCCACGTATGTACAACAGTCTTATGGTAGTCAACTAGCAAGAGATTGTCGCTCAATACTATCTTAGCGTTCACATAATTGTGGATTACCTTCTGCTTCTCGTTGGCTCTCCAATGCTGCCAGGACACCTGAATGCAGACCATAAAACTCAATTGCTGAACTATTGCGCTTAAGAAGTGTATGAGAAGCGCTTTACACTTTTCTACGTTTTGCGACAGCCTTCAATCTTAACTAATTACTAGGTTGGAGAGTACCCTCGATGCGGGACACGAATGATTGATTGACACATGTGACCTAAATTATCTGGACCCAACTTAGAATTGGATAACGCCTCTTAATACGTGGCGTTTCGGCTCTGATAATGGAATATCTCATACATAACTTCGCGATAGTCGTAGTATACACTATAGACGAGCATAGATAAATAGTAAAGCTTTCCTAGAGCAGGAAGATGATAATTCATGTGTTTTCAGTGTTATGTAACGTATGGCGCCTGTCAGTTTGCTTTGTCCTCAACCCTCGTTTTGAGCATAAAGGAGTAGACTAGCTTATGAGCACCAGGCGAAGGATGTAAAGTATAGTAAAATACGTCTGGTGTGCTTAGTAGAGTCTCCATTGAATCAAAGAGCACGTTCACATTCATATCTAGAGCAATTCAGTCCTTACACTACTTGTCTTAGCGGCTACTTAAATGTCGGGTGTGATATCATGTATAGGTGGCTGTGTGATCTGCGTGCCAGCAGCACCAGCCGCATACAGGGGCACTCGAGTGCTGCGACTACCTATGACTCAGAGCTTATGGACCAATCTTGTTTGTTTCCTGGTTCTGTCAGCTTCTGCCCTGGTGTTTCATGCTGTGGGGGCACCTTTTGAGATGGCAAGGGTGATGTGAAAGAGGAAAATGCAATCATATTTTCATTTTCTCCACTTGTGAAACACTAAAGAAGCGATGATTGCGCTAGCCTCTCTAATCCTATTGCTGCTACTATCATCGATATCCGATACATGCACTTCGCAAGGCGACGAGCAGTACTGACACTGGGTGTCATCACTAGGCTGTAGCGTCCGTGGTGCTGCGGGTGCTGCTGGTCGACTACTGTAAATAAGCTGATTATTGTCTGTGTAGGTATTGGTCGTTTGGATTGATGATGATTCAGAGCATTCAATTCCGGTAGACTAATGGACTGGAGAACTACTTTCTTCTTACCCATAGGCTCAACCCGAAGCTCTACTCTCCCCATCTCAGTACTCCTCACATGCCAAGATTCTAACTTGGATAGCTCGCTGCCGACGTGCTTGGCTACGGCCAATCAGAAGTAAGATCAAGTCCTGAAGGAAATTGATGAACGGTAAGAAAGTGTTTGCTGCGTCCTCTTCTGGATTCTCTGAAATTTCTTCCCAGGTAGCCTCTTCTCGTGATATGTTGCGCCAGTCTTTGTAGTCTACTTCTACGAGGCGACACCTGTCCATCTTGAAGACATGCATAGCCGGCCTGTTTGCCTGCTTCTCTGAAGACACCCACTGTTTTCGTTTGATCTTATAATTGACTATCCATATTGCCTCTAGATTGCCAGCTCTGGCGCCGCGTAAGGCGCATGAACATAGGAAGTTCAGTATGTCGGTTGACGGACATTTTCTCCTCTCAGAGAACCAATCGGTGTGGTACTCCCAGCCAACATGCCGCATCCCGAGGCCCCACTCCTCGAAGCCTGTATCAGGTCCCTTCGGGTGCGGGGAAAGTGAATTTGACCCGGGAGGATGAAGCTGGAAGATGACGAGGTCTTCTGGAGCACACACAATGTGCCACTGTTCCGATGAATCAACGTCCTTAGAGGTCGAGGAATATGACTCGTGGCACACTCTGGCAACGAAAGTTGAAGCTTGGCCTAACCCTTTGCGAGCGTCACTTCGACTCTGTTTTTCCTCGAGACAAGCGGCGTAACGGGACTCTCTGCATGTCACCCGAAGACTCATACCAGTCACGTACGAAGAAGGGTTACCACCCAAATGTAAATTCGTTCCCTCTCCTAAATCGTTAGAAGCATTTAAGCAAGAGCTGACGGGCCATCTTGGAGGAAGTAGGTAGTGATCCCTCGGCCAGTTGCTCAACCGGATACCATAGCGGCTCTCTTGAGCTTTTCCGTGATGGAAAAGGCGAAAGAAATGTACTCGGGGGCTTGCTGATTGAAGAGCGAAACTCCAGATCATGGTCCTGAGCTCGGATGGGAGCTGCTTAAACAAAATGAAATCCTCGGGCATCTTAGTGAAACAAGGGATTGATATCTTCACGTTGGAAGAGCCCGAAGAATGCCAGACTGGTCTTATACTTGCCATCTATCGCTGCTTGTCGTCCTCTCGCACCGAAGGATCGTGAAGATAGAAATGCAGTCGACCCATTCTGGGGGCGTAGCGATATGTCAATGGCTGAATCTAGTGTAGCTTTATCATCTAGCGCGGTGAACCCGGCGTTCCTAAGCGCTAGCCCCCGTACCGCAACAGCAAGAGAAATGATTTCTTGCGTAGAAAAACAAGACACAAAGTGGACCTAGTCTACCAAGTCTACAGTGCTTGTGACCTAGGTATTAAGTGGCTTTTTGGACGATGCAAAATCAGCGGGGGGATGCCGCTGATGTAAGATCAAGGGGGAGTTATTGAAGGTAGGACATTTCCTGTGTTGTTAACTACATGACGTTGACTTCGACGTTAAATAAGTCGTCATTCATCTCTTGACCTAAGTCCTTGACTCGCCGGTTCCTATGGTGAATCCATTAGAGCGATCTAACTGGTTTTCTCATAACTTATTGATTAGGTTACCTTACGGTCTGATACAACCCGTAAAGTGTCCACCTACTCAGGTTCCTTAATCTCCCCGAGAAGTAGTACCCTTTTCTCGATGTCATGGTCAGTTTTCTCATCAGATCTGGACAGAAAAATATCGGAGTCTTTGGAAAGCGTGTTGCTATCGTCTGACTGGTGAGATTGTGCCTCGGTATCATATTTATGTGATTCTTGGGGACGATCATTGATGGGAACCCCTCTGGGCGTTCGTTTGATAGTTCTGATCGAGGCCAGTCTCACATTCTGAGGACTTTAGCAGGTTCATCTCTTAGTATCTCGGTCAGCTCGCTATCTTTTGATCTCAAAGCTGTGCAGACACCGCGCTGGTCCGATTAATCTGTTAGCATCTTTTCACAATCAGCTGAATCCAAATTATAGTTCTGACCGAATGAGTTGCTATTATCCTTCAGGCACAAATACTTGTAAACACTTACGCTATGTATGGTACGAAACCCAGTGGCCTCTACACGATTGGTTTATCAACTACGACATCAAGCTTGAGGCCCGGAAACCCTCAGAAGAATAGGCGTAGAGGCCAACCTCTTGCACTTTCGAGATAAGCAAATCAACGATTTATTGAAATTGATGTCCTGGGTGCCTGCGATCATGATCCTACTCTTGTGGAACCTGCCTGGTACGACCAAGGCAATCAAGATGGACTACTGCCCTTGACAGGCGACTTTTTCTCCTTCATCCACCTGGTGAAGGATGCGATATTCCTCATAACAGAGCGTCATCGGTCTCACTAGGGTAGTAAGGTTGTTGATATTAGGATATTGACTTGTGAAGATCTTTAAGGTGATAGAATCTAGGGCCAGCCTCCAACAGTGTTTTTGATGTCAAGTAGGAAGAACAAAGAATAAGAAAGAGATAATAGAAAGAGATGTAGCTAGTCAGCCCTAGTAACAGTGGCTAGTTACGTGTGCAGTGAGGCTAGGGGGGACGTCGCTGCGGGTAAGGTTTGGGGAACGAAGGACTTTTGTGATAAGCATTCTTCTTTTATGGCACATCATGCACCTTGTTATTTTGGCCTAATAGTATAAGCAAGTGCCATCACTTGATAAACTCCCTCCCCCCACCCACCCCTGTCAAAGCATCGGCTGGTACTTTACTTACAGATGGAAACTACTAGGTTCGAGAAGAGGTACCCATCCAATTACCCATCAGTAGGTGATAGCATGCAATCGGGCCAAAGACCAAATAAGGCGTAAACCTGTGAAGTGGTCAGGTCATAAAGAGGTGATCCTATCGGGAGGCGAGAAGCATGATGTCAAAAACACAGGATTTTGGTGAATCCGCTCATCAGTTTTTCTCTGTTTTATAGCAATAGGTTGGGAAATTGCTGTCGGCATGTAGACAAAGTAAACTCTTCGCCTTAGCTTGATCAAGTGGGTGAAGAGGCGGGTGAGAAAATACAGAGAACAACTTAGAATGGTGTACACCTTTCCCGAAAACAGCGAGGCTATGGCTGGTGGTGTGAGCAGAACCTTTGATCCTTGTCAGAGTCAGCCAATGGAAGGGAGTAGAAGTCCCACTCATCTAACCCGTAGGGCGCTTGGCTAGACAGGGTCAACAACCCATGCAACATCCCCTTGTCTTGAATTCACACTAGTCAATTCTCCATTTCACAGATTAATTCACAGCCACCGAACCACCTTCCGTTTTCTCACTAGGTGCGGTAACTTTGTTCTGCTTGATCCACTCCTTACGGTATGTAGTGGGTAAAAGCGATGTTTCATGTAGTTGAGTTCAAGAGCATGCGTAAGGACCTCTCAAATTCTCTCAGTTTTCCCCTGAGCTTTTGGCTGGGCCTGGACGGATTAAAGCTTTCTGTTCCCTACAACAATGGTGTCAAAAATGGTAGCCTGCTGGATCGTCCGCCTGCCATCCCCTCTTAGCTTTACCTTTGACATACCATAAATTACGCCACTACGAATAGGTACATTCTATCACAAACATGAGTGTCAGCACAACCGTCAGTGTTACTTCTACGCGATCAGGTGTTGGAAACCCTCCCTCTAGTCGCGGGTTGCTTCGACCACATCGATGTAACAATTGCATGTCTGCATCACTACCAAACCATCCTCCCTATTGTGATCCGTCTTGCTTTGAGAAGTATCCCTCGGACTTGAACTCAGCATGCGAGTCACCAATAAGCCAGCAAAGCGCTAATCTCTGTCGAGGCTACGTCACGTGTGATACCACAGTGGCCGGGAGCGAGTTTGGATGCAGCACATGCGCTAAATACACAGAGGCACTTGGGTTCGTTTCCTCTTTCTCGAGCTATGCCAATCCAACAGAAGGCAATGTGAGTGCCCTGGGCTTTGAGGGAACAAATTTGCCTGCATCAGCTCCGCAGCCCTTCGGCTCCTCCTCACTCTATCATAATACTGGGAAATATCCTCCGTCTGTATCCCAAATCGATCCAAATGCCCTTGCCGTTGGCCATTTACTCGACGACACAAACCTCTTGCTTGAAGGACGTGAGACGAACGAACGGACAGACCTTCATGAGCTCTCCTCTAGCGAGGGTATGTCTCTGCTCGATTATAGAGATTTTATCCTTTATGGTATTGAGCCGCTGCTCTGCGAGCAGGCGTGTGCGACACCCGAAGCTAAGGATGACAATGAAATAATAAGCGATGATGACGATATCTGCTACTGTGGATGTTGTTGGCCATTTCTTGTGCAAGATGGCGCAGGGCAACAAGGGAGCTTGTGGAGTGGGGAAGGAGAAGGAAAAGAAGTCGCTAGTGCTGCGTGACATGGTCACTCCACGTGTACGTTTTCTACATTTTTAGATCGGTTTATTTCAACTAGAGTCACTCCTGCTCTAAGATGGGTTTATCTTCCGTGTAGCCTTGTGATTCGATTGAAGATGAATGACTGTTGCTTGAGGTCTATGTGGTATTGTGATGAATTGGTTGGAGGCCATTGGTTCGCACTTCTTAACCCAGAGAACTAGGCTAGATGAAGCTTGGTCGTCTAAATTCAAGGAAAAAGGGCGTAGAGTTATGGTGGGTAGGCGAAAGGTTAAGCAGCTGCCCCCACATCTCTGTCTTCTCACCCTTCAAGAGGCAACCAACAACCATTGGACCAGAGGTCTGGCTAATTGTATAGGGTTGGGACTAAAGGCCTAGTTACTCGATCCTCTTCCGCTCTTCTTCTCTACTGTTGAACACTTTGGCAGAAATCTCGATCGTTTGATCGCTCACTTAAATCAAGATCTGGATTTGGTACGGTTTTGTTGAAGCTTCATGTAATAAGAGATAAAAGGATCCGCCATCGCTTCCTGATTCACGATTTTAGTCTGAGAGCTCCGAAATCAGAAGTCCAAGTCGAAGATGAACCACTGAGGGGCAAAAGCCCAAGAACTCTTTTCCTTGGTAAATAACAAATCCAGTTGCTGTTTTCACTGGTAAGCACTAAGAGATGACACAGTAACGCTGGTTTACTCATGTATTGTTGCTGGCTTGTGCCGATTTTCTAGTCATGACCTAATTCAATAGAAACTTTACACTACACTATGCGCGTCTTCAACATCAGTGACTTGACATTGCAGCTTTGATGAGAGCGGATCAAGGCTATGCACGTATTCGACCTTTTCTGGCCAAGAGGCCTATCTTATAAGTAGCTCTACTGCGTTCAATCAGCGCAGACAGAGGTAGCTTCAGAATTCAATTTGAGCTTAAAGTTTAGATGGTCCAAACCCAACACATTGAGGCTGTACTCGCACCATACCGTACGCTTCAGCCTCTTCTAGGCGCCTAAGAACATCATCCTCACTAGGGGAGTTACCGTTGATTTTCCTATAAGTTGGAAGCAAATCCGCTTCATCAATCTCAGCATATTTGCCACGCTGTACATGGATGAGCTGTCCGTTCCTTGTGGTGTCAGCCATGAGATATGCAGCACAGCGAGCTACCGCCAAGGCAGGCTGCACCTCAACATGAATATTATCAAGCAAGCTCTTCAAAGATGGGAGTACATTGCTATCAGTCCAGCTGGGTGCCAAGGTGTTGACTCTGATCGGGAGCTGGGCTGATTCAAGCCGCGGAACAAGAGCTCGTCCGAAGCCGATGACACCGTGCTTAGATGTAGCTAGCCCATACTATTAGCCAAAAGATAATCTGATGGTATTTTCTCTTGCTTACCATAGTCGACGGCTCGAAAACGCTGTAAAGCGGTTGCGGATCCAGTGATAACAATGCTGCCCCCCTCATCCTGTTGCCGTAGGTGAAGAATCGCGAGAGTAGACGTGTTAATGACACCCTTGAGGTTGATATCGAGAAGCCGGCTCGATGGCTCAACTGCATCACCGTTTTCGTCAAGCTGTGTAGACAAGTAGTCGGCCCGTGGGCCAATGCCTGCATTAGCAAAGACATGATCGATACGGCCATATAGCTTCTTTGTCTCGTTGAAAAGCGCAAGTAAGTCCCTCCAGATAGAGACATCCGTCTTGATAAACGTGTATGCGCCTCTTATGTTCTTTTGAGGTGCCTGGACGTCACCGCAGACTACCGAAGCTCCGAGGGACAACAGTAATTCGACAGCGGCAAGGCCTATACCAGATGAACCTCCTGTTGAAGAGATTTTAGCCATGGGCTGGATGTTTCTTGATGCTAAGATGCATCTGAAAGGTCAATCATTGAAGAGTGTTGTAACATACCTGTGACAATGATCACTTTGCCCGCGAGGGACGTCAAGTCCTTGTCCTCGATAGTGAACCCAGTCATACTTCTCAGTAGAGACCTTTTCTTCGTTTCTTTTTGTCAATTCTAATAGAAAAGGAAGAGGAAAGGTTGTTGGTAGTATTGCCAATACGCCGAGCGAGAGGAATTCGATACTTAAGTATAGAGATGGAATGAGACTACTACGAAAGGAGGACTATGTTCTCGAGGGTGACCGGAGAATACACTGACACAAGGCTTGAGCGACAGCAAGCCTTTTTCCTCGAAGCAGAAACTCCCCGGAAAAGTCCTAGTTTGAAGAGATTTCACATAAACCAGACCCACCAGTGAAACTATACGATGCAGTGAATTTCACTTTCCATCACACGGACGATGCCCTTTTCGTTCTCACAGAGTTACTTATTGTGGGGCCAAAGGCGTGTCTAAGATAGACCGAAGCTCTTTTGCCTGACACTTAGAGGGTTGTAGGTCGCATCGTTGACTTCCAATAAAACACCGACAGTGCATGCAAGAAAACATTTGTTTCATTGATATAAGAGTATTTTAGCAACCTTACTGATAGGTAGTAATAGACCGACCTTCAAATGCTTTCTAAACAAGTGGCAGCAGGCATCTTCAATCATTCTAGAGCTACGTGAGTATGAGTCACGCACTAAACTGGATGCAGTCTCTCAAGTTATTGATTGTGCCATTGTTCGCACCCTTTATTACATAACCACGAAAACTGATATCGAGCATAGAAAGGGGAGGATTCTCCACCGGGATGCCAACGACCATCAAGATACCCCCTCCACGGACCAAAGGTCCCATGTGGGTATATGCCTCTGCGAACGCCATGAAGTTGACAGCTGCAAGAACTCCATCGGGGCAAAATCTCTTGATGACATCCAAGTACTGAGGATACGTCGTTGTATCGAAGACCTGATCGGCGCCTGCCGACGTGGCTGTCTGGAGCTGTTCATTGTCAATTTCAATGGCGAGCACTTTGAAACTCATCGCTTTGCCATATTGAATACCCATTTGTCCGAGTCCGCCAGTTCCAATGATTGCTATCCAGTATCCTTCGGCCATTCCCTTCTTACACCCTCGTATGGCGTTGAACGATGTCACGCCGGCGCATAATGCCTGAGGCTCACACGCTCTTCTTACATATTATAATCTCGAGTGGCTGGTCCTGAGGAGTGGTCAGCCGAGGGGTGACTGACGTCAGTGTTTTGATATTATATACCTCAGTGGACCAGACCGTCTTGGTTGCATACAAGTAATGGGCCGGCGCTGGGAGGCTATTATTAGTCACAGGATAGACAATAGTGGGGATAGAATTGGGCTTAATCAAAGTAAAAAGACCTTTAAAACCAAATGGAGCAATCTGTGAGGGTTCCAGGAGACCCAGGAAAGGTTATATTAGCGGTTGTACATGCAGTGCTCGGAAGTTGTGATAACGTGAGAGCCATCACCCTCACCATAGGTTTTGAAGGTATTTTTCTGGCTGGCTCCGGTTCCCGACTCTGCAGGGATGGTGGTCCTGGTGTCGATAGGTGTGGATTCATATTTAACTGAAGCAGACCGGTTATCAGTTACAATCTTTTTCACACACTTCACTTCTCCTGTAACTCCGTATCGATCAAGAATATACTTTTCGTTCCACCACAATATCATCGGTCATTAGTGAACGCTGGCATCACGTTCCACCACGAAGACCCGCATCATTAAGCATCTACGCTTCTAGTACTTGGCGCCCGTGAACAGGACGTGAAGACGTAGATAGAACTCTTTATCATGCTCTCACGTTCGTATAAGCACTACATTTGTCAAATTTGAAACGCAAAAGTCACAATGGTTCTACTTTCATTTCGTACACAGCCTTCCATCAATTCTTACATGGAGGGTTACATGAAATAAAGAGAAGGCGCGTAGAATTGGTACCGCGCCCCCACCAGGTGGTTCACATCTTTCACAACCAATATCCAGCCGGTTTAATCCCAAATGCACTTTCATATAATTACCCCCCTGCTCCACCTGTTGACAGGGAACCGTGAAGTAAAGATCCTGTGTACTAAATTGAACTCATAAGTCTTTTATCATGATATCTAGTGTGCGTATGTAGGACTTAGTTATGTAATGTTCTAAATACTATAATACGTTCAGTGAAGGTTCCTCTGTGAATGAATTTAACCTGTGCATTAATTACTAGTGACTATCGCGAAATGGCACTTCTTACACTTCTTCCAGAACTTTACTATCTTGTTACTCGTTATCTTACATGCAGGGACCTCTTCAATCTCAGTCTGTCGCATAGGCGAGCGCATCAGATCACGGAGCCTGTTCTCTACCTTTCCGACACCATGAGCAATCGCCCGTTTGCTTTGGTCTGGGCTGCTATCACGGGACGTGAAAGAACAGCTGAAAAGGCTCTTAAGACCTACAGGCAAAGATGTCCCGATCATGATTCTGCTTGTGAATGTGCAATCAGACTCAAGTTGACACAAGCACCTGGTGTGGCGTCGATCTACCAGCACGTCGGTATTGTCGAAACAATTTTAGAAAATGGGGTTGACGTTGATGCACGTCATAGAAGCTTCCCGAGCGCTCTGGAAATTGCAGCAAAGAGTGGCAACTCAGATATCATCGAGCTTCTTTTTGAGAAGAGTGCCAATGCAAACTCTGTAGAGACAGGTTACCCGAGCGCTCCCCAGCTGGCATCCTTCTACGGTCATAGAAAGATAGTCCAGCTACTCCTCAGCCATGGTGCTTATATTGGAGCGCAAGCGGGACAGTTCCCGCCCCCACTTCAGGGAGCTGCTAGCCGAGGCCATCAGGAGATCGTACAGCTTCTTCTCGAGAACCATGCTGGGATTGATGCGCACGACCAACGATATCCCACAGCCCTCCAGAGTGCGGTAGCGCACGGTAACAAGCAACTTGTCAAGTTTCTCTTGGACAATGGCGCTGATATCAATGCGCAGGGTGGATTGCTTCCACTACCTCTAATTTCCGCGTCTGCTAATGGCTGCCGAGGAATACTGAGGCTACTTCTGAATGAGAAGACCAAAGCTCAAGTCAAAGGCGACACTTTGGCAAGAGCCCTACTGCTAGCATCATTCCATGGCCGGCGGAGGATCGTCCAGCTTCTTATCCAGCATGGTGCCGATTTCAATCAGCAAGTTGGGTTGTCGGGCGTATATCTAATCACCACAGGGGAAACGCTCACAACAGCCCTGCGGGCAGCAGCAGCAGGAGGACACAAGTCTGTTGTCAAGCTCCTTCTAGATAGTGGTGCTGAGGTCTATGCGCAAGATCATCATTCCCCCACGCCACTTCAAGCAGCAGCAACAGAAAGTCACATCAGGATCGTGAAGCTGCTTCTTGACAATGGAGCTGATATCGATGTTCATAATCCACGGTCCCCCACAGCCATCCAACGAGCGGTTACAAACAATGATCAACAGCTCGTCGAGTTTCTTCTTCGCAGGGGGGCCGACGTCAACTTACAAGGTGGAAATCTTCCGTCTCCGCTTCTTATTGCGACTATCGAACAAAACAAAGATATCACGCGACTTCTTCTACAACACAATGCCAATATAAAGACACAACAAAGATGTTACGGCACCATTCCGAGTGCAATACCATTATTACGTTCTCACGACAGGGTGTGGGGCCGTAATCGTAATAGTGCTGATATGAGGGATGATAAGAGTCGGCGCCTGGAAGCAATGCAGCTCTCAATAACGGCATCACTGGAAGCAAGTTTGCCAACTATCGAAGGATGAGGAACCTTAGTAGGGTTATACTAATACTAAATTAAAGAAAGGAAGATTCCGGATATGTTTAATAGTACTGCATACCGCAAGACTACTATTATATAATCCACCTTCATGAGGAAGAGGATTTTAACTTATCTACATAGATATCACAAGTGTTTCTTATAAAAGCTAGGTACCGGAAATATAAATCCATGATAATTATCAGAGACAACAAGCTATCTAAGCCCTTTATCCCAAAAGGGGGGTGGAATTAATAGTGCTCACCAAACTAGGTAAGATAAGAGTAGTCTTGCCATATGGGTAATTGCTGGATGGTTTATGATACACCTAAATATCTACTCAGAGCGTTCACAGAAACTCAGTGTAAGATTTCGAGCTTTGACGTTGCCATCACCGATCCTGTACGCTCGCTACGGTCAATGGGAAATGGGCTTCAGGAAATGTGGACAGGCTCTAGCCAATACGTGCCACAGAATGGGCTTGAGGGGACGAGAGTGAAAAAATAAAAAATGTATGTTAGTATTATCGACTAGCGCATTTCGGGAGAGCAAGCCGCTGGGGTAATAGATCGTATTTTGATGCACTATACGACTTAAATTTTAGAATTAATTTGACTAGCTTGAGTTGATTGTGTCCTACACGCCTGTGATCGTCTAGACGATCATGCCTCGTAAGTACTGCTGTATCGTACAGGCTTAGTGACGGCTTTGCTCCATGCGAATATTTTCTAGAGTATGTGTTGTCGGGGAACTTCCTGTTTCGAGGACAAAAGCAAGTTGAACAAGAGAATAGGACAGTGGAGCGAGGCCGGAGGGGGAAGAGGACCAGAGTGCAGAAAGGAGAGCCTTCGACTATAGCAGAGGCAGAACAAATAATTGATCAGGTGGTTGCTGATAAACCGGTAGTGACCGAGTCCTCGAGAAGTGGTGGTTGATGAAGGTCACTCGGGCCGGGTGTTCGGCGTTATAGCAAATGTGGCAAGGCCGGGCATAATGTAAGGACCTGTTAGGAGGTAATTGAGGTCAATTAGGAAGAGTAAAGCGAGTAGTTCTAATTGATCAGATAGATTATGGTAGTTTCACCATGTAGATGATGAAGAAGGTGGGGGAAAGTGGCTTACTCGCTTATTACTGAACCGTAGCGGTGGTGTACACATATTGGGGTCCGCAAGGCAGAGTCACCTGACCGGGTGAGTCTCAAATAGGAATAGCTTAGTTATCAGCCAAAAAGAGGGGTCAGAAAAGGCCAGATAATATTCAACTCAACAACAACACAATCAATTCTCAACCAACCGGTTCAATACTGATTATGCACGCTATTGGCTGCGAAACAAATCCTTTCACCTTTTTCTAACTGGCGAATTTATTGATACGATAAACTGGATTCTGCTTCACCCCCTCTTGCAGTTGCAAGTCAGATCTTATACTATATTTTACGATCACAGATCAATCATTTCTTCTATACCATGTCAACTTACGCATCTATCTCGGCTTCAACCTCCAAAGATCCCGGCAGATTCTTTGTTGCTCACAAGCGTGACTCGGCAGAGGTCTGCGTGGAGCGTGTCACATGGCGCCACAGCTCATCTGAAGAGAAAGATTATATGGTCAACGAGCCCTCAAACCGCGATTTTCTCCACATCCCAAACGATTTAATAAAGGATGGAAGCGGTCTATGGAGTTTTCACTTGAAATACCCCTTTCGCAATATCACGATCTGCATACAGCATGGTGATTTCGTGGATGAACCATTGAAGTCCTTTCCTGGCCCGAAGCAGCTTTCCAGTTGGCTTGCGGCCCTTTCTGAACGACTGGGTGACGAAGAAATTCATCTCTATCTTGTCGCCATTGATAAGTCTCATAATGCAAAATTGTCAGTCGACCGTGCACACGACACTCATAAGAAGGTCCTGCCGGCATGGAAGCCCTGGCGTCCAAAATTATCAACGATTGGCTTTAGTGAAGCAAAATATTCTCACGAGATCGTTGACTTCGATTTCCGAAATAGCCTTGCTATGTGGGAAGATGAACTACATAACCATATAGAAAGAGACAAGCTGAAAGTTATTCTCGCTGAATTACCTCTGGCATGCGAGTGCCAGGGTGTTATGGGGGAGCTACAGAAGAGGATATATGAGCTATCAAAGGATTATACTGTACTTGGGGGACGCGAGCAATGTGTCGATTTTGCCTAGATGTACTATGCAAAGCGGCGGCACGACCTAGGAACGATTGATAATAGCGTCGATACTACTGTTATGACTGATTTGCCCCATTCCGATCGACGATGTGCATGCTGAGAACGAATGCTCCCGTAGGAGCATTAGGGCTTGCCTGCTCATCGTTGCTTTCGGGCGCCGTAATAAGTGAGATTGGTCTCAACGCTTTCGCAATCGTGTAATCATCGTTACTTGGCGTCTTCAGTGGGATGATTCGAGCATGTCTCCACTGGCCTGGTATCACGCCATTCGTCCAGTGATGTTTGAAGGATGGCGAGGACGTCGCGTTTCGCTGACGGCCAGGCTCGCTTACAGGCGATCGCTAGTCGTTCATTTTCTCCTGCTGCCTTTCCTGATTTTGTCTCCCACAGTTGGCGTTACACCTCCTTTAGAGTTAGATTTGGTGTCGCTACTGGACCTCTTTATCGCCGAGGCTCTTTATCTTCGATGTTGCCTGGTATTGGTGGAAAGAATTTGGCTAAAAGTTCTTCGGCTTGCTCTTCATAGCTAGTTGTTGGTGTTCCATCTGCCTCAACGAACTAGGGTACCTTCCCAAAGCTGCATCGTTCCCAGACTTCGTGTACTTAGCTGCTCTCCAAATTTTATCGATATCCACCAGATACTTCTTCTAGTGATTGTTCCTCCGCTGCCGTATGGCATCGTGGGTGGTATTGCTTCGCCGCAGCCTCCACCGTATTGTCTAGATAGATCTTTAGCACACTACCATCCACAACCCCTCTTTCGGCAAGCAAAACAAAAAAAGCTTCACCAAAACTTACCAGCTTCACTTATACTCGGTCGCAGCTACAAAGGTCGACCTTAACAAGACTCCACACACACGGGACCCCTGTGCCCTAGGATCCTACGGCCTCAACTTGGAGGCGCGTAGCTGAGGTTAGTACTGCGGGCTGGCCTTAGAGCCAGTGAGAACTATCAAGCCGTAGCTGCATTTGTGACCTAGCGAAGTTGTAGGCGTGTTGAAATTGATCATGGTCCTCGAAACGGCACAAACTGTTGGACATCAGTCTCTTGTATGCACGTGTTATGTATGGCAAGTGGTCAAACCGCTGCCTACATGAACTGTCTAACTAATGCTGATGAACATGTACGTGATCGACTTGCAAGAAGCTATTGCACTACAAAACATCCTAGGTTTGCTCATATTCAAAAGGGGAAGCAACGTAGGGACAACAGGGCTCGAGGTATACCACTCATGTCTTTTTTAGGCTAACTCCATCAATCCATCTACTCACAATTCGTCCTGATTTCACTCAAGAAAATAAACAGGTGCACCACCAACGCTGTCTCAAATACGATTCATTTCGAATAGAATCGGCGATGAGTTTCAATACCTTAGCGAACTCGCTGATTGATCCTCGGGCTCATCTCGACTACGGTCGGTCATAAGGCTGAGATCTGAGCGAGTGGTGCAGCCCTATTAGTATAAAAAGGCAGAAACATGGCATCTGTGAGAGCCTCTTCCCTCGAGTGGCGTCCGGATCATGGCTCCAGGCTTCCATTACTTCATGTTAGACTAGGTCTAGTAGGCAGACCTAGAGTCACGTCATTAGATAGCTAATAACATCCTTGCAAGCGACCTGGAGCGCCAACCAGTAATTTAAGCTCAAGCAAGAGTAAACTGCCTTGCCCGTTGGTTAAACGAGACACGTCAGCAGAGAAGGCATCACCACTTGGTATAGGGTAAGATGCTGGCAGGGGCAAGGGCAGCAGTAGTAATCATCTTAATTGTGCTGAATATCTTGGAAAGTAGAGAAAAGACAACATAGTATAGGTAGTCTTAGCACTTCACAAGATCTAGTTAACATACGAGGCCTGTTTCTATACCAGATACTGAATATGGGAGGGTCCTAATTTGGCCCTTTTTTTGAGTTTTTGTTTTATTAAGCTTGCTATGTCGTTGTAGCGGACAGAATAATAAGCGGGCTGTTAAAGGTCTCCCGCCTCGCTCAAAACTCACATTCCAATACGCCAACATCTTACTGTGTAGTGCATGGGTATTTCCCTTTTTCAAGGAAAAGTCTTTCTCTTATAATAATATCGGAGACTTTTAGGTAGTACCATCTATTCTCTATGCACTATAAATACTTTTCCTATAACAAAATAATCAACATATGCAGGGAGCCTCGTATACCCTGAATCGAGAGCTATTTTTGATCGAGTCTCTAGCCAAATAGTCGAATCAGGTGCAGCAGCGTTTCTTACGTGGTTAGTCGTAGGCAGAGACACCGATTAGTTAGGCGTCAAAAATTATTAAAGTCCTATCGTTATTTCTAGACCAATTCGGTTGCTATGGGATTGGTGGCCGAAGTTGAATATAAAACCAGCCTGTCTGCCGCATCGTTAGGCTCTTTTTCGACACAATAACGTCGCTGGAAGAAATCAACCATGGCTTCTACAAAAAATCGAAACGCCCGCAATATTCTGGGTCTTGTCACTCCTTTCAACTACATCTACGCTTGCCTGGGTGCCGCGAGCATCATGTTTGTGATTCTTGGCGGCGAAAAGCCAGAAGAAGACGTCCAGGTCTCTTTCCTTGCAGGGATGACCTTTCTTGTTGGCTCAGTCGTACTTTGCCCGATACTAATTATGGTCTCTACTCTATTGAATTTTACATATCGACGCGCAATGTACGAAATCGACGCAGAAGGCGCCGAAGTCTCCAAGAAATTTCCGATTCTGCTAGGGGCATCACCAGTTATGATGACCCTGTATATCGTACAATTCGTGGCAGGTGTAATTCTCTGGTTCAAATCAAAATATCCGGACTGGTGTATTGTCGTCATTGTTGCAGAGGTGTTTGTCATGTCGGGGATTATAATCGTGATCGCAGTTAAGGCCGGGAGGAGCGACATGAAACCCAATTTCTAGGGCTTGTTGTCAGAGCGATTAGGTTAGATGTCTCTGACTGAGAAACAGACCAATGCGCCAAAATGGAAGTTACCTTCACGGTATCGAACGCAGGTATCATAGGTTATACCTTTTTACAGGAACAACATGGTTCTGTTGACAGCCGCGAGGACCTGTTATGTAGTTCCTGCAACTGCACCTATTGATAGAAAGATGATTACGATCATGTGTATGAGGATTAGATAGATAATTGAATTGTTGTTTGGCTTCTGTATACATAACTAGAAGTTGTGAGGCCTTGGTTCTAGTTCTTCTCTGCCACAGATTATAAGTAGTTTGTCTTACGAAGAAACCATAGAGCTATCTACAGGATTTGTATCGATAGCACATAAAACAAAGGTATTTCCTATCTGGAACACACGATATTATGGCCGGGCGGTTTTCTACGTTGCGTGCATTCACTCCCTTGATGTAGATTAGTGTTGACTACGCATTGTCCAACGTCTAACCTTGGCAGGTCTGTTATCTCCATACGTAATCTTGAGGCCCCCTTAGCTTATGGATTGCACCACAGCCTTTGCCTTATATTTAGCAAGTCACAGGCTGCGTATAACAAGAGCCGTATGGCGCATCTTGTCTTTGACGCCACTAACACTACAAGGGCTTTACAAGTTCTCGCAAGCGCAATGAAGTTGTATTAATGGCTCGGACTTCTCGTTGCGCCATCGATGGGTCGTAGCGCTAGCTATCAATGATCTATACAGTTCTACTAACTTAGTAATATGCTAAACATAGCGCTGTATAAGCGGCGCCGTGCGACTAGCACCTGGCTCAATTGAAGTCAGAATCCTGGCATTCTTTCGTACTTCCCGTTCTACTGATTCGACAATTTCGCCTTAGTGAGAAGGTATCCCGGTCAGCTTCCTCCTATTCCTGACTAATAATAGGAGACGTGGCTCATCCGGGGAACTCATAAGCGAATTTAGATCTGCCTATTTTTGCAGCTAATGACTGCTAATCTATATCGGAAAACAGGAAGGATATATAATTCTTTCGTTTCCACCTTATGCTTCCAACAGCGCGATTTAGCAGCCCAGAACAATGAAACTTCCGACTCCAGTCTACCATGCGCTCATGCTCGCCCCAGCTTGTACTGGCGCAAGACGCAGAGTCTGAATGTGGCGCCGGCCCGGTACTCTACGCCGGCGGCTGGCGGGACTTTCTAGCACCCAATAAGGACCTGAGGTGCCAAGGAGCAAGTATCTATTTCTTTGAGAAGGATGAAAATCATTACATACCGATTCAATATGGCGATGTTCTCTGCCATAGCTTACCTTCTGCAAACGTTTCGATACCAATCGATGCGCCTTTGGGACTTGCGAGGATCACTTGGCTATGCGATAGCGAAGAGAAGTATGATTGCCAGATAGCTTCAGTTATGGCTGCAACATCCACTCCCTCCACAGCCAACACGGCAACGTATGCCATGATCCAGGACTGCCCGACTAGTGCAATCTATACAACAGACAAATACACCGGTGCCTCCAACGAGCAATCTGCAACCTTCACTACTCCCCCTTGGCGAACGCCGACGGCAAAGGGCACTGTCGCTACTTCCGCAGCATTCATGGGGACTGCACCGACTCGACCGGCGGCCGACTCGGCAGCGACGCATGACAGCTTCGCCTTCTCAGGACCAACCACCGAGCCATCAGCCACCAAGCCATCAGCCACCAAACTACCAGCCACCAAGCTACCAGCAACTGAACTAGGCAGCCCTAATCCTACGGGCAGCGACAGAAGTGCATTCCATGGAAGTGATGGTTTCTCCAGTATTGCTAATGGCCATACGCAAAGTGCGATAATTGCGACACCAGCAGAGTCTCAGACAGTTGACTCGAGAGCCGCGCAAACGACACAACCGTCTGAGTATACCGATACAGCGATTTCAGCGCCGCCGGAATTTGCGCAAACTCGTGGACCGCCATCACCTTCCAGCGAAGCGCAGCCATCTAGCAATAATCGTCCCTGTACTTGCGGTCAGTGACTTGATCGGTTCATGGAAGCGGCATAGACAAGATGCAAATGTTTTAGTGTGTGTGTTATCCCCTTCAAGGAAAGTGTTGTCTCATACAATGTGATGCGTGTTTAACCTCCGTACGTTAGTTGTAGGCTAGAATTAGTTGTTGGCGCAACTTGCGCCGCCTGTATATGGATCCTTTAATGAATAGACCTCGAATTCTTTCCGTACCCTGTGTTTTAGTCTATGCTTACGGAACTTACTATGGCAAGCTATTGAAACTCAACCAGCCCCTTCCTCGATCCCCCTTCCAGCCAGAGCAAGCCGCTAGGCGCCAAAAGTCTATCGTAATAAAATAAAATATCTCGCACCCCGTTATCATGAACTATGGAGTAAGATCGTATCTCGGGGGATATACTCAGCGGCCAAATACAATGATACGAGTGCTTTTGTGCAAAGTTTCTCAGTTCCTCTTCATTAACATGCGACTTTCGTAGGCCATCTGGGTACATAGAATGCAATGGTCTGTGATATACTTAACATCTGGTTTGAATGTGGCCGATCCTGAACTGGTAAGCGACGAGAGTGTTCCATATACCGCATCAGCGCTAAGATACGATGACAGTCTGTGTGAAATAGGTGGGGCGCAAAGGGGGTCCTCAGGTTGTAAGCCGGTCACCGCGGGTGCTTTTGGCGACACCTTTCTAACGCATAACCGTAAGGATCGGAAAACGCCCGCGATGAGGGTAAATAGAGCCACAAGGCGCTAGGTTATGTACGCTTCGAGATCACTTTTTTATTCATAAAGAAATATACATACAAAAGAAATTGAAAGGAGCCATCAAGCCTGACTCGTCAAAAGACAACCCAGAGCATCTAGGCGCCCAGTTCCAGCCCTGGACTCGATCCGTCTGCCCATGTCGCTCATCTCATCCAATGGGAAATGAAACTCCGCAGAAATAACACAAATGCATAGAAAAGTTTCCGCTCTTGTGCGCACTAGGGAGCAGGTATTTGCAGTCAGCCAAGTTCGAGTCCTTCGTCATTGATCCACTCAGCCGAACTCGGCGACGATGGCCCAAGCCTTAAGCGAGTAAAATATGGTGTCACACTAGTCTGGTCCTCGATTTGATTCAAAGAGTCGCAAATAGCATCCCGTAGATACAGTAGTGCGCGGGATTTCTTCCTTTACCGACATTTCAATTATAACTATATAAGGCGTGGCGAGGACGATACTCCATTCCATTCTCGTACTATACTTAGAAAGCTCCTTGACGCCGTGCGGCTTGGAATAGTATCGCGCCTTTAGTATATAGTTCGCTATCAGGAATGATCTACCATATCTGCACTCTTAAACTGACATCAAAATGAAGTCATTGATCTGGTTCTGGCTGTATTCTCGGGTCTTCGCAGCTTGCGATATTAACCATGCCTTCTGGTACCCAGATTATGGTGACACCGTGATTGAAGATCTTATACAAGCTCTTCCTGGTATTGGTGAAAAGCAATTCAAGATGCTGAATCCAAACGTTAACCCTAATAGAATACTGTCTGGAGAGGAATACATTGTACCATATGGCCCAGAAATGACGATCATTCCACCAGCTATCTGGTCCGGGAATTGTCCCCAGACCCTGATACTGCACGGAGAGAAGACAACACAAGGCACTTCAACGCCATCCCAGCAGCCAACACCATCTATCCCAACTGGAAGCAATCTTCGTGTATCCGACCCCACTTCTGGGACGATGCATGGCAGGACAGCAACTAGCACCACAGCGTCAACAGGCACAAATACAGAAATAGAAGCCACTGTAAATTCAATCCCGCCATCAGTTACAACAGAATATCCTACTACAGGATCGCAGAAGGCTACCGATTCAACTCATAGTAAGCCAACTGGTCGGGCTACTGATGTCACCAGTCATGATGTTGGCCCCACAATCACGTCGACCATAGTGCGAAAAGAGACCGGAAGTCTAACCACGGCATCAGCGAAGACAGACTCTCCTACCAAGGGATCGTATAGAGTCACCGATACGACCAAGAGTACGCCAACTAGCCCGGCTACTGACGTTACCAGTCAGGATGTCGACCCAACGACCACGACACCAGCGGAATCAGACTCTCCTACCACGGGATTGTGTCATTGTTGGGAAGACAGCAAACACACAACAGACGGTCCTGCCTCGCCCAAAGAGACAACGATGGCAGCGGCAAAGTCATTTTGTAAACAATTTAAGAAAGTTCCACTTGCATCCGAGAATCCCACCAAGATCTCTGAACAGGATGAGTTAGTTGTGGGTGCACACATATTTCCGGGTTGTACGAAGTCTACACTCGATGATGTAAAATGTCTAGAATACCTTAAAGAAGTCAAAAGCCAATGTCCTAGGTTTGGAGGCTTCCTCGAGAGGGGCTGTTTTTACCTCTGGATTGTCAAGCCTGAGACTACCTGATCTGGAGTCTGCATTGCGAGTTTTTTGAAAGTCGAAGAATTGCATCGATTGCCTATTTAGATAGCCGTACACGCTAGAGAGGAGACTAGCCTGATCATTTATCATTTATTCTTATACGAGGCAAGATTGATGTCAGACTACTATCAGCCGACTGAGTTGGCTAGACTCATCTCGTTGAAATGAGACTCCCTTTCCTCCACAAGCATGTTCATCATTGTGTTATATAAGATCAAGCCCTCAGCGAGTCTATTTTCTCACACTCGTAATCTTGAGATCCCTCCCTGGCCTACACATGACACCTAGACTCCGCCTTCTATTCAACACTAACGTGAATGGCTGGTAGCTATGATACACCACGATTCGACAATCATTTTTCCAAGAATAAAACGCGAGAGGTACTCCACACACGCGGGCGTGGCCTTTGCTAAATGGGATGAGCTGATTGGCTCTTCCCACTCTCTCATCAATAATCACTAGTTCATCCGACCTGCAACCCGTTATCTCGAAATAGAATGCTAGTATGCATATTCATATCTAGATACACAAAAGAAGATTATACCAAGCATTTCGGTCTTAAGGGCCCCTCCGCTGACTTCTAACCTCCAATACCGACGAGCCATGTAACGATACTGCACCAATAGCCTGTCTTTCTGGTGAAGGGTTTCTTGAAGCTAAAGAGTAGATTCAATCTCGTAGAATGCCTAGGCGAGGATGATTATTTTTTGCCTCCTAGTATGAAAGTGGTTGCGTTACTCAGGGTAGGCTGTTTGACGGTAATCTCCATGCAAGCCTGGCGACAAGCGTTAGGCACAATGCACGTACTAAGAGAAAAGAAAGTCTTGTCGCTTACTCATCGATTTCATGATCGACCAAGCTGTTAATTTTGACAGATGGTCCGCTGGAATCAGCTACTATTCTTGAACGACTTGACATACAAAAGTGACAGAACTAATCTCTTGAGAGGGTACTGCTACCCATAACATCCATTTGCCTTCCTTCCTGGTTTTCTTCTTCCTCTTCCTCTTCACCTTCTTCCGCTGAGACTCTGCACTTCTTCTTTCTCTCGTTATTTTCTATCGCCCGATTGCTCCAATCCGCTGTTACCTACGTCAAATGCCGGCAACATGGCAGAACAAAACTCCCATGAGCATGTCGCCATCTTGGATGCCTGTTGGCATTGGATATGCCACAAATGCGATACTGCCTACAAGTTTGGCGTCACCAACCGCTGTTTGGGCGATGGACACCGATTTTGCCTTAATAGTAAAGTATCGGGCTCCGCATGCCAAGATCTGCTTGACATCCGATTACTCTCAATAGGCCCACCGTCACAGCCAACACATTGTTGGAACGAATGTCGGTATCCGTTGCATTGCAAAGAACGAAAAAGGGGCAAGAAGTTATGGATTCCACTTAGTGAAAAGGGAGAGACAATTCATGGGATTACGACTTCTGAAACTTAGAAAGGCTAAGTTCAAGACCAACTTCGAGGTACAAGAGCACTCGATCCAAATAAACAAGGTCCATTTGTAGATGAAGCACCGGGTAGCGCTTGATCCCGCTAAAACAATCCGTGTTATCCATGTTGCCTTGGATCTTCTCTTTAATTAATGAGCTACCAAGTTAATCAGTTCCTTTCATAGACCAGACCTGTCTCGGGGCGAGCGCTGAATGATGAGGTGAGAGGTGCCTAAAATAACCAGCTGTTGAAGGGCCTTCTTTTTGAATACTTAAAAGTGATTGTCTGCACCTGAATAACTGCACTTCAGACAGCCCACAGAACACCGGGACTATGTCGGCTATCTTTATCGTTTGGCTTGGCTTGTCACTAATTACAGGTATCCATTCGAGATATTTTACAGTTAGTGGAGAGAATGTGCTAGATGCTCGTGATGCTAAAGCCAGCGAATACGTCAATATTGTCTACTTCACGAACTGGTGAGTTTTTAGTAGAGATTCGTACTTCAACTCTGCCGAGCAGATCTTTATCCATATGCAGAAACTGAGTGATACAGGGGTATTTATGATAGGGATTACCAACCTCAAGACCTTCCGGTTTCGCAAGTTACTCACCTTCTCTATGCTTTTATGGATGTCCGCGCCGATGGGACTGTGTATGAGCCCTCCTCTTGACATACCTAGCGTAATCTAACGGTTCAGGAAAGCTACACGAAAGATAGCTACGCGGATCTGGAGAAGCACTTTGACGGCGATTGTAGGTCCTCCAATGACTTGAAGATTCTAAGCATTGATGCCTGACACTGTTGTGACAGCTTGGGAAGAATCTGAAAGTAACGCATACGGCTGCGTGAAACAAATTTATCGCCTTAAAAAGAAAAATCGGCATTTGAAGGTTTTACTTTCTATTGGGGGTTGGACTTGGTCCGCTAATTTTCCGACTGCTGCTAGTACGGTGGCGACACGGAAGAAATTTGCCAATTCAGCAGTCGAAATTATGAAAGATTGGGGATTTGACGGCATTGATGTAGACTGGGAATACCCGGCTGGGGACGTTGAGGCAAACGACATGCTGTTACTCCTCAAAGCAGTCCGAGAAGAATTGGACCTATACGCCGACAAGTCTGCACCGGGTCATCATTTTGAGCTGTCCATTGCCGCTCCAGCTGGTCCGGAGCACTACAGTGTTTTGCGACTTGCCGACATCGGTGCTCTTGTTGACCATGTAAACCTTATGGGTTATGACTACGCTGGAAATTTCAGTGATGCTTCTGCGCATGCCGCTAATCTGTATGCCAACGACGGGATTCCAGGTTCAACACCATTCAGCACAGACGCCGCTGTTAAAGCATATTTAGCGGCGGGAGTCCCTGCTCATAAAATTGTACTTGGGATGCCGTTGTACGGTAGATCTTTTCAACGTACGGTCGGCCTAGGCGAAAGGTTTAATGGCGTCGGTCAAGGTAGGTGGGGTGAGGGTGTCTGGGACTACAAGGAACTTCCAAGGAGCGCCAGTGCCAAGATGTACTGCGATAACAAAGCTCAAGGGTGCTACAGCTATGATTCCAACACGAGAGAACTTATATCTTTTGATACTCCAGAGATAGTCAAGAAGAAAGTAGCATATCTCAAAACGTCTGGGCTTGGAGGTAGCATGTTCTGGGAAGCCTCAGGTGATCGGTCAGGAGCGTGCTCCCTGATCAGCACCAGTCACGACGCGCTCCATTCCCTTGATAAGTCTGAAAATTGGTTGCACTATCCGGCCTCCAAATATCGTAACATTGCGTTTGGACTCAAGGACTGATTCTTACTTTGGCGATACATATTAGGCGAGTTGGAGCTCTATAGATTTTATATGTATAACTTATGTTGCTGCCGTAGCAACACAAGAACTTGAATAGTTGACCCTTGACGTAATCAACCACTCGGCATGCTTCATACTACCTGTCCTTCTCGCGCCACCTATCGGATTTCAGTCGGTATTTGAATAGACCCACTAAGGGCTGATTTTCACACAATTTAACATGAATACACCAATCGGCATCAACAGAGGAAACACACGTAACGTCTGACATGAAGAAGCCTTTCTTAGTCTTGCTACAAGAAATCAAACTATTTTTATTCTCCTTTTGCCTTTCAACCCACATACGTGTTCAACTTACCAATATCATTTGCTCTTTCAAATTCATTCTCAACCACGAGCTACGTATATCCACACGCCGATCAATCATTTACAAGCTGCTTTAGCTTGGTCCACCGTCGGGCCTGCTACAGCAGTAATGGTAACTGAAACTTTCGCCTTGTGGCGTAGTGGTAAGGTGCGACCGTTGCATAGATAGGACCTAAAACATGAGATACCAACCTATACTAAATCAGGTCTAGCTTTCTTAGTATTTCACCCTGAACAGGTTAATCTTTATCAGTAGATGACATAAAGCATAGCCATATTGAGTTTGCGAGACTTACATTGTATCATGTTTTCTTTCTCCCAGATTCCGTTTCCTTTTCAATTTTTCTACAAAAGTGGCCATAGTTGTATTACAGCGACTCTCTAAACTGGTGCTCCAGCAGACATGCCACCGTCTTTTCCTCCCCGTACTCGCTCCTCATCCAGACGAGCGCACTGTTTCAGCCTGAGATATGTGGATAAAGATGGTTCGCGCTCACGAGACACCACCGGTCAGGCACTCTTGAAGTATCCTCGAAACAACGTCGATTCCCCTGATATGGTCATATCACCCTCTGTAAGTTGAAGACACATCATACCAATGACATAGAGCAGAAGATCTCATTGACGATTGACCTAGACTATTGGCAGTTCAGCCAGTCCAGTTTTGGTAAACCCTAGCTTGACACCCAAGTCGTCGACCTTGGAAGATGGCCTGCTTGTTCCAAGGCACGTCTATCCGCTAGCAACTAGAACAGCTTCTTATCATTCAAAACGACATGACAGTAGCACAAAGAGGGCAAACTCACATGATGCGTTCAAGGAAGAATCAATCATGGACCTAAAGAGTATCTTAAATACAGATACTTAAAATAAGTCGTGGCATAGGTCCGGCTTTCTGGTTTTTTTCTTGTTTTTCTTTTGGCTACGTCATGTGCTCATGTCCTCATGTGGTCAAATCAGTTAGTGCCATATAGCTATAGGTTCATTCTTTGCTCGCTTTAACACTCGTATATAACGTTAGTCTCATTTTTCGAAAGATTGTATTGGCCAATTAATCATGCTGTTCTACCTGCAGAGCATCGCACTGGCTGAGTGGCAGTTCTACCCCGTGTAAGTATTTTCCCCCAGCAACGAACATGTTCACCCTCCTGTTCTAAGTAACTGAGTCTCTTTCTGACCTGTTAAGTCGACTCCAAAGTACAAAGAGCTGCTTCAAATGCCAGATGTGACATCCTATTTCGGCCGCGTGATCTGCATATCAGAATCATCAGCCGCATACAGCAGTAGTATCGCGTCCTGCGCAGAGGGCTCAGTAGCACGAGAGAGCCTAGAAGCTTAAATTCGTGTATATATTAGTAAGAGAGTGCTGTCTATATGACCCAGGAAGTAAGTGTAAATAGTGGATGGAAAGAGAAAAGCAAGAAGATATCGATTGTTACCAAGCTATGTTGTGATCTTCTGTCCGCATTTTAGAGTTCCTCAGGTAGAATATCCATGAATTTCCTCTTCGCAAGCTCGCCGGTGTATAACACTATGACTATCGTCCCGATCGAGCAATATATTTTAAAAATGGAGTTGCTCGCTGATGGAATTTGTCCGCGCCTAACTAAGAATTTTGGTTTCAACGGCTAATCACATGTCTGACGTGGGTCGCTGTTAAACCGTAAATTGGTGCTACAACACTGCCGGACCCTCTCTTCAAAATTAAAGCTTTAGCCTGCAAAGAAAGCTGACCTGCAATTGGATCAGGCCCTGTCTCTGGCAGTGATAGGCGACTTTTCTGCTAACCTATTCCATGCAATACTAATATGGACCCATCTGTGAAATCTCCTGTGAACTCACTTGTGAACTCATCTGTGAACTTATCCGTGAACTCGTCTGAGCGGTAGTGCTGAATGTACCAGACACCTTACCAAAAAAAAACATCGTGGCACATCATCTATGGAGCCAATCATGGAGGTCGTTCATGTTATATCGTTACTAAACCGCATGTATGGCTGATCATATAAGTCTATAACGGCGGCTAACAACTTGAGTAACCGCGGCCAACTAAAAAATATTCCAAGTACGTTGACAGCCTTGACTTGATTTCGCCTCTCTCCATCATGCGCTCAGCCCGTTCGCTAATTCAAGTCTATGTACCTGTCACGAATAATGCCAGGTTCAATGAGATTGACGAGCACTACAAACGGAACGGACGCCAGTGTGGCATTTGTGGCGAGTGGAAAATAAACTTGAGTTCGCACGTCTCGACCCAGCATAGTGGATCCATGCACTCTCTGGTATGGATGGCTTCACTCACCCGTCCATAAACAACCTGTTACTAACGAATAAGAAAGATTTCGAATGGCGAGGCTACGCGTGATAAGCGTAGAAGCCTGCCGCAACGTCGTAAAAATCAGAGGCTGAAGACGACCTTCCCACCGGAGTTGTTGGCCCGCGTTCGCCAGATGAAGGACTCGCGACCTCCAAAGTTTCGATATTCCGGCGGCCGATTCCTGGAGGGGCCACTACAAGGTCAAGAGGTGCGAGGTCTACCGCAGTTTTTTGAAAGGTCCTCCGGTAGGCTGAAGTACTACTACATGGATCTCGTGAAGGGGCCGAATATGAGTCTTAAACCCCGAACGATGTTCAAGAGAACCTGCAACATGTCGCTTGCGCAGCCATTTCCCAATAAATCCTGGTTTAGAGGCCCAGGCTTTGGGGTCTTCACCGCGTTATCGACTAACGTCTAGACACCGGACAGGTATCCGGACTGGACTGGGCCGCCTAGATTCCTTGCCGGTCAAGATCCGACCTGGATTCCCAAGCATCTCCCCCAGTGTGCTTTTTGCACAAGTTCAGTATGTAATTGCATACATAAGAAAGTCCGTCAAGATGTGCCACGCATTAGGGAAACACCAAAAATGGGTGAAGGAGTTTGTGCAAGAACTAATTACAATATTGGCGAGTTTTTAGGTGAGCTCGTGGGTAAATTGGCTCCTATTGGCTATTATACCGATGGCTGGGCAGCCGATCTCTCTCGGGACGACCTTTCTCCGGGCGGGAAGGAGGTCATATAGTGCCAAGTCTATCCCCGCTATATGGGAAATTGGGTGCGCAAAGTCAATCACTCTTGCGAGTCTAACTGCATATTTAAGTCGTGGAACATCTCAGGAAGGTGGCGTATAATGCTACGAGCAACTCGTCAAATCAAGCGCGGCAGTTGGATTCATGTCAACTATAGAGAGGACTATTGGGTTGAGAATCATCGATGTCTTTGTGGCAGCCACTACTGTATTAGCGATCGAGATACAGGGACAAGAAGAGCAGAGAAAGCCGAAGAAGGGAATTCTGTACCAGATAGCAGAGTGTCGCCATGTTAACGAATCGATTTATAATGATGTGAATAGCCTATGGCTAGACGTCAAATGTGGAGCCAATGTTAATTAAGATTGCTCCCAGAAACAGCAGAAATCTTACCGGTAGATCCCCAAACAACACGCTGAGACCCAATGCTCCCATACCTAGTACTCACAACACTGAATAAGCGGAAAGCAGCAGCGCATGTTTGTATAATTAGAGAACTGCTGGTAGAAGGCCTTACCTCTAGGCAGTAATATAACTGCCAATGTTGCTCCTCCATGCTTTCCTTCCGCTTGCTATTCGTAGCTTTTTGGTCATAGCTTCGGAGCTATTTTAGCTCAGTGAACTTAGAGTGGAGTCGACTTGGGTTGTGTGGAACTTCGGCAAAAATTGCTTTTCTGCAAGGCGGTACATACGAATGTCACGGAATCGGACCGTTGATCGTCCTAGAATGTCTAACCTTGGTTACTTCTTCAATTCTTGCAGCCGAGATCGCCTGTCCTTACCCGCACCGATCGGATTCCATCCTTTTTTATCTTCCTTGAATGAAACGGAGCAAACTTACCTGTATAACCGAGCCCATATGGCAACGCCACCTGCTGATGGTGACACATGTATCATTTCGCGAAGCCAGCGACATGAAATAACCAGGCTGGCTTTGGCCCCTTTTGAGTGGTCGGATCCCAGTCGAAGATCGTCACCGCGTAAGCAATGGATGGCGGGAAATGAAGGTGATTATACCTACCCTGAAGCTCTTCTCTAAAGCCCATCCCACCAGAACAATGTAACAAATTTTTGACGGCATCTCATTCAGCCTTGATACGATGCTACACATGCGAGACTCGAAGAGCTTGACACTAGGTCTGATTTTACTACTTCATACTTTACTTACGTAACTCAACCTTGTGAGAGTACCTGTCAATGCATTGTCAATGATTCCCTGCTTCTTTTGGTACAAAGTGTTATCGGAGAATGCGATTTCTCCAAAATTCCTTGTCTGAGAGCTGCTGTTAGGGAGCCGATGGTGTCCCCACGGCTTTGTGTGGTTGCATTTTCAAGCTTACAATCCATGCCGACAAGATTGAGTTGGAGGCAACGGGTATGGCATATACTTTTTTCCAACACATCGGTTCTAAGAGAATTGTAACAGCATAAAATCTCCCTAATAAGCTCGTTCCCTAACGCTCCAAATATGTCCTCAGAAATAATCGTTTTCCCACAACTGTTCATCGACTGACCGCTGACGAAGCTAATGCTAATCTAAAAGGTCCGAGTTACAGGTGTCATCATCGGGGAGTGTCTTTTAGATATCGCATTGTCGGCCAAGGTCGGGTGCTCAGAAGTCTTTGTCGTGGTTGTGGGGGAATACTCCGTGAGTTGCTCATTGGTAACGCGCATTCCTGTTTCTCATGAGGACGTCGCTCACACAATACCCGAGAACCATTGCAACGAACCTAAAAAGTAAAGGATCAGTATACAACTAGGAATGCTGGCTGATAAGAGAAAGGCGCCTCACGTCTCTATCTCGACAGTAGTTGCAAGTAGTTGGAGCACATCTTCTGAGCTCTTTTATACGAGAGGAGGGAAGTTGTTCGCTGAACGAAGGTTTGGGGGGGTGCGAGAACTCCTCCCAACGCTTTCCCGATGCCGTCGGTAAATGTGGCTCTACAGGTGATGGTGGCAGTCGCTGGGTATAGTAAGGGGAGGAGCATCTTCGCTGTTCTTCAACTTGAGCGTTCATCGTTTCTTTAGTTTGGCTGTGGTATCTGACTACTTTAGAGCGAGTTCTGGTGGGGGTAGTAGGAAAGGGACTCACAAATAAAATTTCGCAACGTATTGATAATACCTCTGACTGAGGTGAACAGGTACTGTTAACAAAGAGAAGATGACCTTTTTATTTTATTTTTAGTTACAGGCTCAAGCGACTTAACCTCGGTTTCTGCTGGACGCGACGACGACCACAATTGTATAGCTCGAGGCATGTTTTACTTTTTTATAGTCAAGCTAGCCTTTGCTGCTTTCCTGAGCAAAGACACCTGGATTAGAATGACCCTGGCACAAAATCGTCCGCCCACGCTGAGGAGACGAGCGTATAACCGTACCCCTTCCTACACGACCCACTGTTTCAAAAAGTTCACATAGTTCACAACAGTTCACAGATTAGTGGAGTCAACTCACATTTAACTCCAAACTAGTCTGAGCCATGCTTTTGACAGGCTTCATATATTCCATCCTATTTATTGAATTTGTCCCGCGTTGTACAATGCGAATTGAGGGCCGCCTGGAGAAAGAACAAGATATTGAGGGTTTTCGTGGTCAGAAAGCCACCCACGTCATGTCGTGACAAGTAATTCAATTCGCATAAGTTGATTTGATTTTAAAGAGGAGTGATTGTCTTGGTGACATTTTGAGGCCGCAGTATGACGGAAAGCCCATCTGATTATAAGACCCAATTTGATTCTACCTACCATCCAACAGCCTTGCTCCTTTCTATTTAGATGCCAAGAGCTATATATTAGCAGCTTCCAGGGACCAAGAAGAGCCTTACGGGATGCGAACTAACGTCTGATGGAAAACTAGAACATCAGTCAGCGTGTGAACTCTACTAAAGCCTGCCGAAAAGGAGAAGCAGTTTTATCATATTTATATTAAATGCTAGTATAGCTTTTGTTGCGTAATATATCAAGCTTGAGTCTATCGCCCACCACTTTCACGAAAACCTAAAACTGAGAAACGATGACGTGAAGAAACCCCACAAGGCTGTAACTCGTCAGCCCGGGCCCGACTTTGATTTAGGCCCATGCAAGAGGTCGAATAGAACAGATCGTAAACAAAACGTTGCTTGCTTGTAGTTAATGTTTTAATCTATCATGCAAAGCAGCCCTAGATAGTTTCTTGACAGACCTTGCTGGCTATACCGCAGGTATGTGATCCATGATACAAACAGCACATAGGGCGCTGCCAAGCCATATGTGAAGCTCTCGACAATTGGTTTTGCCTCGGTGGTACAATATGCTCAATGATCTGATGCTTGTCTCGCAGATCCCGTAACTTATTGCAAAGGGCAGGTATAGTGACGTCCTTCCAGCCCTCTTTATATCCCTGTCGAATTTCTGCCCATGTTCTTCCTTCCATCTTTTTTTTAACGATATATAGTTCGTCCGGCAATAGAAAGCTCAAGTCTATATATTCTCCACAGAAATATATAATTGGAGGTGGATTTGAGAGAGGGAATAACTGGCAACAGGCGTTTTGGGCAGACGCCAATGGGGTTGCTTCCAGAAACGACTGATCAAAGGGGCTACAGTCGGTGGGATAAACCAGAGGGTCAGAGAGCCAGCAGCTGGTGTGCCATGGGCTCGAAGAACCGCAATGGATACAATAATTTAGGGCTGGGTCCGGCACCGAACTGTGGCAAGGATACCCAAGGGCGGAGTTGTTGGTGGGGAGCGTAGAATTATCCGGGCTGAGCCAAAGCGCAGTCTGCGTCATGTCCTGGGGTGGAATCGCTAGAGAACTCGCGTCAGGACCCCCCCAATGCGGTGAAGGAAGAAAGCCTGATGGTGCTGAAGGCTCACTAGGGCAGAGGTGTGGGTTTAGGAACCCCCATTGTTGTTTCGACGAATCAAGAGCCATCAGGAAAGGTTGAATGAGCGAGCCACGATATGGGCCTCTCGAACGCTGTGAAAAAGAGAGAAAAAGAAGTTAAGAGTGCAGTAGCTTTTGAAATCGTTGATTCACTTTTACATCCGGTGTTATGTCTCGTCTTATATCATCTCACAGAATTCAGTATCCGCTCGTGAACCATTCCCTCGGGACCTCTGGTGCTCGTTGTGTTGTTTCAGTGTTGGTTCAGAGAGCAATACTCAGTGCCAAGCACCAGCATTCCTCGGTATCAGTATAACTCCTTCTATCATGGATTCCACACACCCTGTCCTTTCCTGGTAATGCGCAAGCAACGGTCTTATCACCACTAGAATCCCACTTAACACCGTTAAAATCAACTCGATTGGGTTAATTCGCTCCACTTAGAAGTAATCATTCTAACGGCATGCCGCGATTTGTACCTGGTGCAATGACCCCTGGGTGACAGGCCGGAAACTTTCAACTACTAGGGCCCCCCGCCGGACAGGGAAGTTGCAGCCGGCAATATGGAAAGAAACTTGAGGAAAGAAAATTGAGGAAAGCTTGACGAAGATTGACAAGGCCGTGGGATTCTTATATCTGCAAATGACAACTTCAACTTCACTAGTATAGGATTCGCATTCATAAATTCTGGTTGTCTCTCCGAACCACCAACAAGGACTAAATAATTATTACACTGTGCAGTTCACATGATGCCTATGAGATGCGGCAAAGATCAGGGATTATGGAAGACACGCAGTCGGCACTTTAGCAACCAAGCAGCGATGACCCGACAGCTTGGGTCCTAATTTAGCTCTGTGAACTGAAAGTGGAGAACGGCACGGGTTTTGACCCGTGTAGACACGCCACCGAAACCTGGATCGAGGGAGATTCCGAGTATCTAGCGTCGGAGAGACATACTAATTACTGTGAGACTTCTGGATGGTAAAACGATGGACCGCAGGACCACAATACCCCAGTAATCTAATGAAAAACAAGTTCAAAGTATTGACAATGGTTTCTGAGGATGAGTAAATGATGTAATTCGGCTAAGGATGAACCTGCATGGCGATTTCGAGCCAAGGACCGTTCTCATACCTGCTTTCGAGAACCGTCCTATTCACTTCTTAGTGGAAGCGTGTAGACAAACACATCACTCGCACGGTAGTCGGAATACCCCACAGCTCTGACGAACCAGGTAATTATCCAATTCACTGACGCCTCGCGACCAACGATGAGAAAAGACTTGACCGGGTAAAGTAATAACATGTAGAGTCGAAACGATCTGACAAATGCCGTAGCATCATCGGTTGGAGGCTACAACCGAAGTGGCTTCGCTACATCTTCGACCTAATTACGAAATTCGCTTCATCGACTACCCTTGACTTGGGTCTGTACCCAGGCTCGATTGAAAATCGCTCATAGAGAAATCCATCGGAAGTGATACTCTGGAAGTCTTCCGCACCGGATATTACGACATGGGTCGTTACTACCTACCTTGGTGTTGAATTCGGCGCTCTGACCGTGATCGAGATTGGCGGCCTACAAACGGCCATCTTGATCGGCCAAGTTAATTTCACAGGAGTCAGTCTTCTTATATCTGCATTAATCGAAGCGAATGCGGAGTTGTCAGGGCTATACAAGCGCGAGGGTGGTTTTGCCCTTCAAGATCTTTAGCTCAAGATTCAACTGTAAGGATAATCTTTGCAAACCCTAGAGACTCAAGATTGAGAAAGTTGGCATTGTCAAAGGCCGAACAAAGCCTAACCATGTTCCTGCTTACAAACTTGTTATGTAATATCGATCGATAAAGATCTGCAACCTAACTCGTTCTGGTAGTACTCTACAGCGTTAACGCAATTGCGACGAGCCGTGCTTCCATGCCGAGTTGTCACAATGCTCGACAAGCGTTGTCCTTGCCCTCTTCCCCTGACTGGATCGTTACATCCTCACAGAAAGGCTGAGTATCTGACTCGAGGGCAGTTGGACGTGGACATCATCTTTCTACAGTACGTCTTGCGATACACGACTCGTCGTCCTTACCTTCGTGGATTGGAAGCTAGAATTCATAACCAAGGGTAGCATGCCGATAAATTTGTCAATCTGCTCATATCCATATCCTTTCGTCCGAGTACCCGTATGGTTTGAGATGAAGCTCCTTGTCATTTTCAGCTGTGGGTCTCCACACGCCATAAATCTGGTTACAGGGGGAAAGAAGGTCAGACTGGGAAATGGGTCGGGTCCCATGGAGGTGTTGCTTCTGTGGTGGCTGGCTGTGAGGCTAGGTGACGTGGGAAGGCCTACAGACCATATTTTGTTTTACATGTATGCGAGAATTGTACACGGTTATCCTCATGCCACTGATCGGCTAGGTTTAATTACTTCTCATAAAACAGCCCTCTTCATCTCGCACGTTGTCGAAACCATGAAAAAAGAGTAGCGAACCTTGAGCTTAACTCTAGTGTCCATGAAAACTGGAGACCATCGACAACATGGATGCTATACTTGGTTTATTTGACCTGTGGGGAGTTTTCACACCTGCTAAGGTAGAACATCTCCAAATACCGTGATTGCGGACATTGACCAGTAAAACGAAAGGCTTGGTAGAGGATCATCATGATGATCATCCAGCTGTGCGTCCCAGTGCGTGCTGTCTCATTCAATGGCAATTGATTGGCCCGCATCGTCCTTAGGGACGCTCCAGCTTTGCAGCCTTTGATTCATAAGTCACTTTTTCGTTAGTGCAGGCAGGATTCCGCCGACGCTTCCGAAGTACCCGACCCTAGTTCTCTTTAATTGAGCAGATGACGAGTCTCTCAAGCATCAATCATTAGGCCTTCCAGTACTCGGAGACAAAGAAGCCAATGGGAGCCGCGGAGCAGCAACGAAGAGAGTTCTTTTCAACCACGGTAAGAGAAAGAGTAGACAGTTGCTCTTAACGGAATTATTCAATTCTGTGGAGTTCGAGTCCGTCCCTTGACACTCTGGTCGGACAGTCAGTGACTTCATAGTAAAATGCGGGTCCATCGTCGGTAGTTTACTATTGTAATTTTATCAAAAGTGCCTCAAACTGGACTAAACGTAACGCCAGCACCGTGCACAGCCATAGCAGAGATTAATCCAGCCGTTAGGGACCCTACCAGCGTCAGCAGTACACCGAGCGGGCGCCATGTTTAGTCCATTTCGGGGCACTCTTGATCATCACAATAGTAAACTACTGACGGTGGACCCGCACCTCACTGTAACGGCCATCAAGGGCAGGCAGTGAATTGGAACGTCTAAGCCCTGCTAGGTCCGGCGGCCAAAACTGATCAGGAAAAAACGTGGCTATCCAAATTACTGTCTGACAAGAACAGCGAGTCTAAACTGTGACAGCGCCTATTAGTCGCTGGAGATTGACTGATCAGCTTAGTGTCGCACTCAACGTGTTTAAAGGGGTTTGAGTGAGTGTGATAAGCAGCAGCAAATGTGTTGATCGTTGTCTTAGCTTGTCTCTTGTACGAAGTATTCCATTCCGCAGAGTTGAAGTACACAGCTGGATCATTAACACAGCTGTTTTCTGAGGGTCTACTACGACGCGTAGTCACGGACCAACTGTTCCTGACTGACCAGGGATAGAGGCCCTTTCCCTATCGCCACTTTAACGTTTGAGGAAAATATTGCAACGTAGTAGACCGGGAAACGAGCACTTTTGAGAGTAAGGGCTTGTTGTTTGGGTTCCCACTTAGGTTCGTATTTCGCTAAACAGATCAAGTTGGTAAATGATGTTGGCGAGTTTTTTTTTTTTTTTTGAAAGCCGTCCCCAGTACGTCGTCGACCTTACGACTGCTAGATTAGGCACCAGCGGGATCAGGCCCACCCCTTTTTTTCCCCTTCACAAACACCTGAACCAACAACTAGAGTGGAGTTAATTCCAACTTGACAGAAACTATCCGTCTGAGGTTGCGCTCGGGAAGTTATCTAGCCTTTTAATAAATTATAACCTAACGATGCCGACGAACAGTGGGACCTGTATCCGCGATGTCCAATGACAGGCGGGGACATCGAGGCCGTCTCAAAGGCTTATCTCAAATCGCTCAAAGTCTACCTGTCAAAATGCGTAGAGGCTAGCAGGGTTTCGGTGAATTGAATCAAAGTGGGATGTCTCGAATTCTCAGTTCTTATAAGCCATTTTACCCTATTTTAGGGGCAAGGTAATGGATGGGTGGTTGCGTTCGAGTCAGCACCCAGGTCATTTAATCTTTTGCGTGACAACCAAGGGTAAATGACGCCAGACGGACCCACCAAGTCGTGGCTGAACGGGGACTGTGACTTTAAACCCGGGTGACGCGGAATCGTAAATCCTGTAAAAGCCGTAAAAGAATTACAGATCAATCCCACTTCATGTTAGTTGAGCCTTGTTGTATGCTTCTAGTTGACTATCACTATATCACTCACACGTGAGTGGACAATGGGTTATTTCCTTTATTTAGTAGAGGCGACGAGCATACACTCGCTTGCAGAGATGGCCGCCCCAGACGGAAATGGCTATCATGAGTCGAGGTCTTGAAATGTCTAGAACATGAAAAATTAAAGCACTCTGTTCCCAAGTCTCCACTATCCTGTAACTTCAACCGTACTAGCTACAATAAGAAGTGCGTAGGGTAGGATACATAGGCGGCTGCATTAGTAACACCCGGATTCTAGTGAAGATAGCGATAATATCATTCCAGCTGATCCCGCTTCCGTTCTTGTTCTTCGTGTCACTTCCTGCATGCTAATAGATCGTGATTGGACATCACCACCCATAAGTTTGATCCCAGTCGCTTGCTTTTTTACTTTATTTTGGTAAAGGAACGTTAGCTGTCTAGACCTGGACTCTGGCATAAATGCCTTCATTCATCTAACTATATCTCATAGTTTTGGCGAAAGCGTGGTAGTTGGCTGGTTTGAGAAGACGTCACTCATCTCTGAAGTAGATGAAGCTAATAGAACAAGTCTAAGTTCTCCCTCTGACGCCCTAGCAAAAGATGTCAGACTTGTGGCTGAATACGGCAGGGACTGGCCCATATCATCAGCACGAGGCCAAAATAACTAGTCGCCTAAAAATAGTGCTTGGAGTCAAAGCACAAACACAGTAACAGAGCCACTGAACCTGTACCTTGATGTATCAGGTTTCAACTATTTCCATCTGTGAAAGAGGCCTATATCTCAAAGCTCTGCTATTTCGCGCAGTATATAGAGAACCCTGACAGATTTTAGCTAATTCAAAGGACGCTTGGTACATTTTCTGAGTTCTATTGTGATATAAATCCAGGTACCACTGATAGAGTCGCGTTGGGGCTTCTTCAAATACACACTGACTTATTCACGCCGCTGTAGAATGAGAAGCCAGCCATTTGTTACCTTCATAACTGCTGCCTTCAGCGTTTCTGCTCGCCTTCACAGGCACCATCAGCCGCGTTTTGATCGCTTGAGTAATCCCCACGCGCACCAGCACGCCCCTCGGCTTATTGATAAGGCTGCTCAACCTGATACTGACGCTGCTATCGCCACCATTGCCCCTCACTTCACATCGACCTCTCACAAAGCCCATAGAAGCCTGCGTTGGAGGAAGCGCGACCAGTCCGGATCCAGCACTGGCTTTGCATCAGTCTGCACCACCAAGACTATCAAGCGTGCCACTGCTGATCAGAATGACTACAAGGGCAGGACCTGTTCTGATGATGATTGTGGCTGCAACATCATGACTATTGATGCTTCGGTTAGTGATAAATATCAGTATACTGTTGAGTTCAAAAATGCTGGCAGCAGCGACCAGAGTTGTGTCTGTTTCAAAAAGACTGGCCCTGATGATGGTGTCGGTGGTTTCTGGAAGGGCAAAGAAGCTATCACATTCAACATTCCTGTCGCTGGCATTCAGGTGGTTGCCTTCGACCAATATTCACAGGGTGACTGTGCTTGCGTCTTCGGAAACTCTATTCCAAAACAGACTTTGCAGTATACCCCTACCTGGCTCGAATTTGATTTCGGCAATGAATCGAATGACGGCTGGTCTAGCGCTGATGCATCCTGTCGCGTGGCTGCCGCTGCCGGCCTGGATATCCCCGGCCTCCGAGTCTGCCACCACCACGACTGCTCCACTATAAAACCGGGTAGGAGTGGCACGAATGCCTGTGTTGGTGGAATGGAGGCGGAAGACCGCGTTGGTCTGAGGATTAAACCGGGGAAGGTTCGTCTTACCGTGGAAGTTGACTATTCCGGATAAGCTCACTTTCCTGAGCGTCACTGAGCCTGTCTCCGATATCGTATGTCGCCGAACGGGTAAACCACTTCACCGGCAGTTCATTTCTTACCGTATCTTGTTCCTTTCCAGTCACTCTGCTTGCCGAGTCCCTGCCATCCTAAAACATCCAGTCATCTTGCGCTGCCACGCTGTTCCCTACGCTATGGAGCAGTCGTTTTACAACTTGTCCCTCTCCCGCTTTATGTACAAGTAATTAGAAGTTGACCTTTGGGTTCCCCTCTTATGGTTCTCGTGAATCTCACTTAGAGTCATTCTTTCTCAATCTGTCCGGTGAAATTACCACCGTTACTGTTTACAGCGACGACTCCTCGTCTGTCAGCCTACGTAGGGGCTTCTTCTTTCCGCATTCCATTTCCGCAATTCCAAGCTCTCTCGACGAGATGCGTGTGTCTCGCTGAAGATTTATCACTCGTCAACTCTCCTAACACTGCCAAGCGTGCTACTCCTCCCTGTTAACTATTGAGTCCCAGCCAAAGATCCAGAGTGAACATATTTATAGACGTAGGCTACAATGTTTTGCAGCTTCACTCTTGTAGAACTGTCACTCCACCTCATTTCCTAGGAAGATACCTCATTAACTAGTTCACATGTGTGAAACAAAGGCGGGTTGGAACTGTGAAGAATTCATTTCACTACATGGAGAAAGAATCGTAAGGAAACTGAGCCAGTTTATAGATTCAACGAAAGGTGACCTAGAAAGTAACGGAACGGACGACACTCACTTTCCATTTGAGCCGCACTTCCCCACTCGCCACTGTGTGCCAGCCAAAATCGATTACTGGCTGAATGAGAGCCCTGATTTTGAGGGGATACCTGCTTACGAAGTGGAGCTATGTACCGTGAAGCTCCCACTCTAGGCTTTGCCCAAAACTGTACTGTAGTCATGTAGCTATTGTTTTCTTCAATTAACATATGGCTTTGGGTGCCTCTCCTCAGCCCCGATGATCACAACATTTACAAACTGTGAGGATCTTGGTTGGGGCGTCGAATTCTGTTCTTTCGAGCTGACCGGCTAGCAACCTACCCGGCCCGTATAAGACGGTCGAAGTTTTGACATGTCATATGACATACGGCGTTGGCCGTCTACTCCGCGAGACCGATGAAGCGTTTAACGCCCTTGCGTCTGCATATAGAGAGACCCAATGTGCATCGCCGGGGTCTATTTGACCTTCTCAACCATTAACGGAAGTTCCTACATTTCGCAAACACGCCAATCCATGATCTGCACACGAGCTTCCCAAAACATCCGAAATTGACGGGGAGAGAATTACACCTGACTTCATCTCAACAGTCATCGCCAAACAGAAGAATATCAGTGGTGAAAAAGCCCCAAAGAAGGAAGCACAATCTTATCCGGAATCCTTTTTCTAAGGCGGCAATCTGTGCCCCACGATGGACCTTGTCGGAGAATATGACGAACATTCTAACAGGCCAGCGTTTCAGGCACGTTGAAGCTGATGAGATGCTAACACCCGACCGCATTGTACCGGTCTCGGGTGAAGCAACGACTCATGCACTAGATCTGACTCCTGTTTCGGACCTTGTTTCTCGGGACATTTCAAAACAAGATCTTGTGACGGGAGATGATGGATCTATCGGGAGCGTCAATGATCAAAGCGACTCTTCACCAGAAAATCCGTCCCAACTGCCGCCGAGAAATCCTGCGCGCTTGGGCGGAAAAGCTGTTCAGAAACTGCCATCACCACCCGAGATCATGGTGACGACAGCAGACAAGACACAAATTGAGCCGTTGAGTGATGCCCTTGCCCTTGAAGCCACCAATATGGGGAGGAAGAGGAAGGATAGATGCGTTTACCTCAAGAGCACGCCATATACGCTCACTCAACCCTCTTTCCGTCATGGGCCCATTATTTTGTCCCTAGCTGAGGTGGGCAGAGGGGCCAAGACGATGGACGACACAGCAGACTGGACAGTATTCCAGATGGCGACTCTTGGAGGAGCCGAAGATTTCTTTGAAGACACGTCCAGCGAAGAAGACACCAAGCAGTTGGAAGAGATTACGTCGTGGTTCGATAGATTTGGCTTTGAGACATACGGGGAGCTGATAACCGAGGACGTGCCTGAGTCAGAGTTTGAGCCTGTGCCATCGATGCGGTCGTCTTCACACAGCACTCTCTCGTCAACGCATTCAACCATGGGCAATGACAGTGACCTTCCTATTCCGGTGGGCGCTGAGTTCCCTTCTGGATTTTGGAACGCCCCGGCGCCCGGCCAGGTTCTCGACAAAGCTAAGTTCTTTAACAGCACAGGCCTAAAACGATGGGTCGGAGAAGGAGGTCCCAAACGACCTTCGTTTTACAGCTCGGAGGAAAGCCCACCACCGAGCCCGATGATGCAGCTCATGGTTCATATGGATGACGGCGGAGCCGCTGTTTCGGATACGGTGCCGATGGGGTATAATCTGGGACACGACCTGGGTGACTTTTTGAAGTGGCAGGCGGAGAACATTGTTTGCGTCTGAGTTTAGCATGTTGCCGTAAAGGTGATTTCGTTCCTACATTTTTTTGCTATTGATACCTGTTGTTTATGGATTACGAATGGGGCCCCATGCTTGATGCCCATGGATGAGATTTCATTTGACACGTAACTGCCTTATACCCAGGCTTTGAAGGTGCCTGAATGACTTATACCAGGGCAGCTGAGATTTAGATATGAAATACCACGCACACTGATAAATTCAAAAAGTGGATGTTTGATCCTGGGATTTGCCTCGTGCTAGAGAGTTTCTTCACTCACAAGATAGATATGTCTGGGTGTGAAACTGATCAGCACCACCGCTCATTCAGAGGCATTCCCACACTTGCATCAGCGTCTCAAAACCCAAATAGAAAGACAAAGACAGAGAAGAGAAACGAAGCAAGCGTTGCCTATTTCTATTCATACTTCTACCCGCGACTAATAACAATAAGTCCATCGAGGCTGAAGAAAGACGGGAGCAACCAGGATGTAAAGAGGCCGGAGGTTGACCCGACCAAAAAGTGAGCAAGATGTTCGTGATGGTGATACAGCTAGCAACACTGTAGCCGTTAAATCTAGCATCATGCAGCACTGTAAAGAGAATGGTAGAATATATCACTCTTTGAAAGAGTCGAGTCAGTTTATCCGTACCCGCCCGTTGTCATTTTACTGACTTGTGCTCAATCATTTATGCACTTCCCGATAGCTCGGTATGAGATAAATGTCAGTCAACACTTACGTTCATGTCTCTGAGGTATCGCGCTTCATCTCAGCCTGAACAAGAGCCTCTACGTGAGTCGAGCTATTGCACGCAGCGTGCTTACGTGCTAATAGACCCAGATCTTCAACGTCAAATTTCTACACTCATCCTTGGCGAAAAGCTCTCCCTCGGCCTACTCGAAGATGCCAGACAACAGCCAGCCTATGTAGTAGAGATTATGGGAGATAATAGCAACACCGCAAAATGCAATCTCTCGGTAGCCATTATGTGAGGGTTACATGTACTTGTACATATGACGTTACATTGATGAAATGAACAGTGGAATTCGCTGACATTCTGACTCTTTAAACAAAAATTAGCGGCTAATATAAATATACCTTCATTCAGCTGCTCGCAGGAATATCGCATAAAGCGATAAAGGTCTTAGGAAATGAACAGGTTCACGGGTTTCGGTAAATCTTTCCCCCTCCCCGCCCCACTCCGACATAAAAAAGAAAACTCATTCATCATCTCACAAACTAATCCCTGGAAGCCGGTGCCGCTGCCGCCGGCGGGAAATTCCAATCTTTTAGCAGGCTTGTCAAATAAGCAACCGAGCAAGGTCAGAACAATATATTATCTTTCAGGCTCAGTCCCTCCACAGCTCTACCTATTAGCTGTCTTATCATTAAGATGCTGTATCGCCCCAGATCTTTTCCTACTACATGAGATAGGCTGTCTGACTCAAATTACCTGCTAGCTTGGACAAAGATTATTGGTGAAGTAGCATAGAATATGATGCGAAGAAGAGTTATCATAGTCCTTTGCATTTGTGGAGGAGTCCGGTCAAACCAGGCGCGAGCAAGGGCAGGAGCAGGGTGTGCAACTCCAGCCCGGTAAGGAGACTTGTATTGCAGATTGTTGAAGGAAGAGGGAAAGCCCAAAGGGAGGTAAGGTTAGCGCTGGATAGCCCCTTATGTCAAGCTTGCACACCCGTTATGCCTGCTCTGGCAGTTGGTACACAGGTCATATGACGACTTTACAGTGAATTGCACGTCCATTTTTTTAAATTTTAATCCATTTTCTATCCCCATTACGTCTAGATGTCCATGATCCTGCCCCACGGTAAGCATCACTGCTAACTAGATAGAATGTGTGAAGAAAAGCGGGGTTGGAACTAACTGTATTCAAAGTATCCTAATAGCCTCGACCGAAATTAGAGGTTAGCCGGCTTACACCAAAAAGAATGCGCGCTTTGACGCGCTAGGCAGGGGTGATATGAAAACTACTCACTTTAAGTACCACATCTCCTCGCCTCGGCAAAAATTGCCTGTCAGTTCAATTGGATGTAAGCATAGAGATAGGGGTATGAATAGAGGAAATATCAACTCACACAGTAGTGCCTTGGAATATCTAGAGCTTCGTCATTTACCAGTTGGATGAGTACCACTCTCAACAAACTCATCTACATACAGATGTCACAATGTCCATGTCCATGACGCAACCTCCCTATACCTATGACGTCACTTTCCGCGCTTCTACCAACGCCGATGAAGACTGGACCAAGATCTCTGACTTTGTTGAGCGGCGAAGAATACAGAACCGCATTGCTCAACGTAACTACCGTATGCTGGACCCTATTGACTCTGAAGCGTTCTATTTACAGGAACCTGCTCTGAAGTAAACTATCTAAGGTGGTTAGACAAAACTAACATTGGACTACAGGCAAAAAGCTTAAGCGCCGTCTTGAAGACCTCGAGCGCCGTGCTGGTTCCTCTGACGATGCCGGGTCCGACAAGCAGCCCCAGAACCCTACCAAGTCTGTTATCTCTCAGGGCCAGCTCACTTCCCACGTGGAGAATCCTGTCGGATTTTCCTTCGCCGGTGGTTACGGCGACACAGACCACTCCAACAGCCCTCCACACTTCACTTACCCTCCTTCTCCCGACGATGTTCACCCTACTCCTTTCGACTCCGCTTCGCTCTATTTAGCCACAACAACCGCTAATGCCTACGCCAACTACATGACAGCCTCTACAGTGTCCACTCCACCGCCTTCCGCCATACAGCTTAGCGACGGCATAAATCTACAGAGCGATGAGGGGCTTACTCCGTACATGACCTACAGCCATATGTCTCCCACTGACTTTAATACCGATGGCTTATACGAACAGTTCAATCCTTACCTGAGTCACGCCCGTAAAACACCACGCGGGGTTGCAGGAGATCCAAGCTGATAGGATTCACAGACTCCTCTGGTGTCGCACTCTTTCCACTACCCCGCCAACTGCTTAGATGCTGGCTTCGGCTTCCCGGCCACGCCTGACTCATCCAGCCTGAATCAACCCCAATAGTACGATCTACATGACTAGAAAATATAGTGTGACTCTGGGATTTCATTTAGGCGTTAGGAATGAGCCCTGCGAGGAAAAGCATGGCGGGTTTTGATATTTGGACTCTTTTATACTCCACACCTTTCACTTCATGGTTACCCTCAAAGGTCTCCCACCGACGAGTGTTTACTTGTCAGCTCTCGTTATATATACGCATAGTTGAAGTGCTCGACCATGTGGTTTTCAGTCGAGACTGAAAGTTGTACGGAGGATTGTTGATTTGGAATGGAAAAACACGAAAAGTAAGGCGTTGCGGGGAATGTCTACGAATATATGCATCCGAATGTACCTTTTGACATGAATTAACGGATGCTGAAGGTTAGTAGCAGGCTGGGAGGCATGACGAATCCAAACAAGGCCAAAGGAGGAGTGGAGATTGCGAGGGATCGATGAGGCTCATGCCAGAATCACTTCATCTGCTAGGTACTCTAGCAGCCCTTGGGTAAGATCCTGTGCCCCTGCGACGACCGTGACAAGGCTCCAGCACAACTTCTTGCTGGGTAGGATATCCTGTTTATTGGAAGGCCTGAGTAAACAATACCGGTCCGAATAAAATTATGAACTTTTCAAAAGTCTCTTTCTTACATTATTCTTAGTTTAAAGATTAATATCGGTGCTCACTTCAAGGTTCAAAACACATCACAACTTTTGCCACATAACCACAAGCCGAACATAATGACCATCTTCCATCAGGGCCGACACCTGGACATTTTTGTATAAAGATCACCTATTACCCTGCTGCCTGATGGTGAAGGTCGAACCGAGAGACGTATGGTCGTCAGCAGCGTGGCTTTAGGCAGAATATTTCTCGCCTCACCAGGATAACCTTGAGCCCTCGACTCCAGAGATCCGACATAGACTTGAGCAATGAAGAAAAGAAAATACAAATGACCTTGTGCTCAAGAACCCTGCTACATTTGAGACAAAGACAGAGTGAAACAGTGAGTTTACTTGGCTGGGTATGCTAAGGCAAATGAGGCGTACAGGCCAGAATATTATGGGATCAGCTTGGCCTGTATCGAAGGTGTATAATTCTTGGCTTAATATAACTGCTTGCTTGAACATTGTAGGCGAAAAGAGCAGGACAGATATAACCAAGCCACCATTGTTGATGCTCTTTGGACTACACCAATCCACTGTAATTATTCCTCCGGCGTAGTAAGCGTTCTAGATAGTAAAGGTCACTCGTAGTCAGTATCTCCAAGAGACTATATCGAATTTCCACAAGAGGAAGGTTTACTTCTTAATATTCTATAATGAGGGATGTCCATTAATAAATTTCCAATTATCTAGTTTCCACGACAAATACCTCACAGCTTTCTTTCCAAAACACAGTCCGCAGAAGATCCGAAACTAAAAAGCTTTACTTAAGGACCTACGGACTGACAGTGACATCCTTCTCTTCTTGTTCTGGAATAGTGTATAAGTTGAATGATGGATATGGTTGAGTCGGCTGTCCACCCTCTTCACCCTTTTGACCTTGTCCATCCTGTTCATCTTCTCCAGTCTGTTCATTCTGGAAATCTCTCAAGGCTTTCCCAATAATCATCGCCGACCCCACTAGGAGGATAAGTGACTCCATCATAACTAGGATAGTAGACCAACTTGGAGAACGGGTTGAGTGCCAGAGGATCAGGCCAACGAAGAACTGAATTACTACAAGGCTTACCAAAGCCATTGGAAACCACAACAAGAGAATTGGACGGTTGGCCGTTTCATAGACCACCTGAGCATGGTTGGCACCGTTCTGCTTATCATGCCTTTCTTGAGTTCTATAGGCAATCGAAAGTATGACTGTGACTGCAATCTCAACCACAGCCAAAACACTTGTACCCACTAAGACAGACGACGCAAAATGAGATATGGTCTTCCGATCTTCGTCCTCGGCGTTTCCTTGTTGGAGAATAATAAGTAGGCTTAGGTAACCAAGGAAACCTGCGACGACGCTGGAAATATTGTATGAGTCGAGTACTCTTAGATATTGCGTACGAAGTAGACGGCCCATCATGTGTTGAACATAATAGCTCTATATCCTATTAGCTATGGCTCCGAGCTTCTTGTTCTTATAGTCTAAGTGAGAGTTTTCAAGTATGATAGAATATCATAGATATTCCATATGGAGTCTATTTATAAAAAGCATTAGTATGAAAATTGTTATAACTGTTTTTAGAATAATACAAAAGGTGTTCTTAAGTAGCGTTTTAGTATCTACGACGGATTTGGGATTCATATAGTCAATTGACCTTATACAAAGACGGTGTAATGTGCATGATAAGCGCATAGACCACGTCCTGACTCACTGGTGTTTATAGCTAAAAAATACATCTTCCTTGATGAATATCAACAGATTAAATGTATGCCTAAGATAACTAATGTCCTATACCTTTATTGCTTAAGAAGCAGGTAAGTTGCACTATCTTTCAGGGTCAGATTCCCCAATACGCTATGTATCGTACGTGCCCAGAGACATCTCTGTTCTATACTAATCCTCCCCAGAGTGGGAGGCTTTTCAAGGATTTTTTATCTGGAGGGTAAAGGATTGCGGGTGCTGAATCTATACGTTAGTACATCTGCAAGCAATCTTATCATCGAAGCCAAAAGCTGTGTTGTCCTATGTTTGCCCCCACTACTAGTTAGAGTTTTATTTGTGATATGCTGAAGCTGAAAGGTACTGTAAATCTAGTATAGTACCATAAATTACGACGTGTCACGCCCGGCGGCTTTGTTTTGACTGAAAGGGCACTCATCACTAATGCATACATACGTCTCCTGAAGCCTATGCTGTAGCCTGCCTTGCATCGTCCAAACTATGATCCCTTTATGAGATCGACGCACTATGGTGCAATCGTAGCGCCAGCATGCCGATCTCACACTCCCATGAGTTGAGGTTACGATTAGCCACCAAGCCAAGCCGATCAATGCACTATTTGCGTAGCGAAATTTGCGGAACGGGTCAATGTTGGTGATACGGGTTAGACCCGCAGGGTCTGTCTGTTTTCGATCAATACATAACATGTACTAAGCTTCATAAACAGCCACGCAGACACCTCGAAGCGCACCAATTATGCAATACGCTATTATGCTATCGCAGATATGTATTTACAATGACTAACTTCGTGACCATTCGGTGCAAATGATTGACCTTTTCTCCCCTAATTTTGGATGCACATAAGATCGGATGCCGCGGTATGGTTGTTCCGCCATGAGCTTCCTTTAGAACATCTGTTTTTACAGGGTTGACCATTTTAGATTAATTCCCAGAAGGTATAAACTCCTCTATTAGTACCTTCTTCGTTCAACATGTCAAATAGCAAAGTCATACCACAGGTGATATTTGAACACGCCAGCAACCTGGTACTTACATGGCGTTACAAGTGAATACCTATGGTCTACTAGGAGAGTTACATGCGATGCCCGCTTCACTCACAGCTTGTATGCCATACATTTCGCGCACTTAACAACGGATATCATACATAATTCCCTGTTCTACTTTAGCTAACTGATCTGCTGCATTCAAAATAGATGTTGGCGAGTTTCTTGATGTCTAGAAATGCGATTCTTGATAATTCCGACTGTGATGTAGTCTCAGTTGGGTTATTTGGCGTCTTGGCCACCTAAGATGCCAGCCACTTGCCGACTCCCAAGCCCTCCATTGCTTATGTGGCTTGCACCCATATCATGAGGTGGCCCCTGCCTGCGACATATACTGGCTCAAGTAAACAAAAGTATGTTAAGGGACTACAGGCCCTCTACCCCGCTTCCAGTCTCCAACCAAGAAGACGGCTAAAAAAATAGCGCTTATAGGTAAAACAAAGATAGAGCAGAGGAGCCTCTTAACCTGTACACTACTGTAAAGTAAAGAGGATTCGGGTGGCGAACCGGCCGTTCGCTTATCATGTACATTAGTGGGTTTTACGCAGGTTGCAGCTGTGTAGCGACCTTGTTTTCTTATCAGAACCACTTCTCACCGGACGATGGGAAAGCCTTGGAAATAGGCGTAAAAGAGTAGCATCTTCCGGCGCGCGCTGTTTGGCTGGCGTCATTAATTTCATACTGCCTCCACATAACTTAGTTAAGATCCTGTTTCTCGGTTCACGTCTATCTACCGGATGATGATCTGGCTATGGTTGGCATCGTATCGTACAGCGGGTCTAGCGCGATTTGCTGCATCCGTATGTGTTTAGTCGCAAGTACTGAGGCTCAACATCACGACCGACGCAATATCTCTTGACTACTCATGGGTCTAAATTCTCATACCGGCCTCCACTATCAAGGTGGGGCAAATTCATTCTCAACCCATCGACAAAGGGCGTACTTGCTTTTTGAATCCACTTTATGTGAACTCGCTTACTAGTTATGTGAGCTCGCTTACTAGTTACGTGAATTCGCTTGCTCCTTGAACTGGCTTACTATGCGAACTTGCTTTAGGGTTCATAATGTTAAGAAGGGTTTTAACGGCTAAGAGACATTGATGTTTTGCGGGATGACGCCGACTGTCCCAGATACACCTCAAACTTTGCATCAATAAATGTCACCGAGCCAAGTTATCGCTTACCACGTTGAATAACAAATGGCACTTCTTGCCCTCCCACTAGAGCTCTACTCCGTCGTCGCTGCCTTTCTCGGGCCAGAAGAGCAAGCTGCTCTGCTTTGCACTAGCAAGCTAGCCCATCATATCACTGAAGATATCTTGTACTACCACGATGGCAGAAGCGAGAGTCCAGCAGCATTGCTTTGGGCTACGGGGAAAGGAGAAATGACCAAAGCCAAGAAAGCCCTTGGTGCTTTGAGGAGGCAGTGTACTACTCATGAGATAAAGTGTGAATGCATATTCCAATTCATATTGAGCAAAGCACTTTATCGAGCGTCAGCTGGAGGATATACCGGGATTGTCCAACTTCTGCTTGATAAGGGTGCTAATGTTGATGCGAAAAGCGAATGGTTCCCAGTGGCCCCACAGGCAGCGTCACTTCACGGTCATGAGAGGAATGTCCGGCTTCTACTCGATAAGGGTACCGATGTCAATGCGCAAGGCGGAAGGTCCGCAACGGCACTACAAGTGGCATCAGCTAATGGCCATGCGAAGATTGTTGAGCTCCTGCTTGGTAAGGGCGCAGATGTTAACGCGCAAGACAGAAATTTCGCATCAGCCCTACAAGTCGCATCAGCAGAGGGTCATGAGAAGATTGTCGAGCTTCTGCTTGGTGAGAACGTCAATGTAGATGCTCAAAGCGGAAGGTTTGCGACTGCCCTACAAGCAGTATCGTCGACTGGTCATGAGAGGATTGTCCGACTTCTACTCGATAAGGGTGCCGATGTCAATGCGCAAGGCGGAAGGCTCGCAACAGCCCTGCAAGTCGCATCAGTGAACGGCCATAATAAGATTGTTCAGGTTCTTCTCGACAAGGGCGCTGATGTCGATGCACAAAGCGAATGGTTTGCAACGGCCCTGCAGCTAGCGTCACTTCACGGCCACGAGAAGATTGTTCAGCTTTTACTCGATAGGGGCGCTGATGTGAACGCACGAGGCGGAGATTACGCAACGGCCCGACAGCTAGCATCAGAGAAGGGCCACGAGAAGATTATTGAGCTTCTGCTTAATAAGAACGACCGTTAGTAATGGATTAGCGTGGGATACATCATGCGCACACTATATAGTCGACGCGGCAAGTCAAAGAAAGTTTAATAGCAAAGCAAGGCACTCTAGACGATTTAGTGACAAGCAGGCACATTGCACCTAATTGAGCATCATTAAGGAGGTTTGAAAGCGCCCTTTTGTTTCCTATTGTTTTGCTTTTCTTTTTCCCTTCCAGGTTGGGGCCTTTGCTATCTGTATTGGTCTGCCCTAAGTCTCTAGGTAGGTAGTTCTAGCTTAGCCGATATAACCACAAGCTGCCTCAGGTCTTGGCTGGTGAGACTGTTTATTGCTCTTTCTGGCTTGTAGTTCATGTGCCTGAAATTGCTATTTTTCACCAGCCACAACCCCACTGCGAAGTTAGATTAACTTAGGAGGCACGACGACAGCCGTACGCGTTAGCACACACCGATAAAAACACTGCCACGTGCGCAGTATATAAAGCAGCGAGTCGATATAGTATCAAACTGGAAAAACTCTAAAAGTAGTCTGCACAGCCTTACAGCGTCCTGATCTAAGTGGCAGAAGCTGTCGCGATTCTCGTAGGTCGTTCTAACAGTAATCATAATGCTAACAGTGAACAGGAACTTGTGGATCTGGCCCCACAATGCTCCCTAAACAGTACTCTATCCGCCCATGGCTAACAATTGTCGCAAGTTTGATGCCACTATAGTTGTCCTGAGTTTGATACACGTTGGTAAGTGTTGAGATGAATAGTGGTTCTCTTGGCGCTCCTCTAAGCCCAGATCCATCCACAATCATATTACATAACTAAGTAGCAACCGAGTAAATCAAGGGCACTCATATTCCCCTCGCATTTCATCAAATAATCCACTAAGGCATCAAGTTCCAATTTAGAATAAATATAATCCCAGAGACCTCCAGTAGTTCAGCAAAGAATGATAAATCAGAAACATCATGCTCAGAGGACCAAAAATTGCCATTGGCAGAACCGAGACAAGAAAGTGTCCTGGTTAATTAGTCCCGAAGCAGTTCCGATATAGTCAGAGTCTCACCGAAAAATAATGGCCTTCGTGTAATGGTATGCCAAAACTCGTCAGTCACAAGGACTTCCTTAGCACCTTCCCAAGCCCATGGCCCTATGAGTCTAAACTTCGTGTTAAAGTGGGCTCCGAAAGCCCATATAATTAAAAGACGATACATGGTCGGGATTTTAGTCGTTCGTTTGATTCTCCAAATATCTGTAATACCAGGCGCCGAGTTCATGTCCCGAGCCAGCTGGGACGCATAGCTCTCGTGGTCGACACCACATGTGACCCTGTCGTCAGGTTTGCTGTGAAGTTTATAGTGTGTTTCATCTTCAGCTTTCAGATCGAGTAGTTTGTGCGGTACCACAAGATTTAACACCCACAGCTGGGCTTGCATCTCTGCCAACGGTGGTATAGCGCCCAAGGATGGCCTGACAAAGCCAATAAATCCCATGGTAGGGTTTTCTCGCCTCCATATACCACGGACGTGTGAAGAAAAGTGGTTGGTATTGATCTGGTATGTGTTACTAAGAAAGGGGAAGGTCTGCTGGTAGCCAGTGCATAAGACGACCACGTCAGGCTGAATGGATTGAAGTTTGAGTCGTTCATACTCTGGGCGCCCATTGTCAACAAACTCAACGACGCCATTCTCATCGATTCTCTTTGGTAGAGGCGCAAGATCTACCTGCCTTCCATGCAGGCTTGCAAACAGATAAATCAAATCAAATCCAACCCCCAATCTGATTTGATATGGATACGAAAACGTGGAATTTGATTTGATTTGATTTGATTCGGATCGATTTGGATCTATTTGGATATTTGGATAACCCCACTTTTCTCCCACGATGAGATACATTGAGCTGCTCCGATAATATCCGCTTGGAGTCGGCCCCTTTGAGCTGTAACCATCTGTCCTGCAAGGCTGAATATTCGCTCCGGCTCGGTAGACATAGCGGGAATTGAAAAGACATCAATTGCCATCCGCGACAGACGTGGATACTGCCGTCTTCGGAGAAGCCAATACTGAATCGGATTATCCACCAAACAATCACCGGGGTCAGTAGTGGCCACCCACTCCACATACTCATCGCGCGTAGCTGACGGTAAAGGTGCAGGTCGTGTGCTGAGCTTCTTGATTGTGGCCATAAAGTCATCTAGGTCGGTTGTCTTACTTGGAACAGTCGGCTGCTCAGGTATCGTTTCCTGCTCGACAGGGAGATTTCGATACTCCTCCCACAGCTCTTGTACAGCTGCCTTTCCTCGTACTAGCCAGTCCGGATGATCACCCCATTGCGACTCGACGGTTGACCAGCGAAAGGCAGGGTGGAGGATAAGGGCTGCGAGATAAACAGGGCTATCTTCGGTGAGGGTGTAGTATCGGTCCAGCTTCATCCAGCCGAGATTGCAACCAATCCGTAGGTGTGGTTCTTCATCTAGTTCATGTTGCACCTTGAACTCTTCCAGATGTTTCAGAAGCCACTCCATTGTGAGCAAAACCTCCCAGATCGCACCGAATTTACCTAAAATTATAAGCACAAGCTGAGTGTCCGAAGGCTAGATTCGGCTCACCTTCCTTGGGTCGGCCTTCTAGGCGCTTGGTAGCTATCTTTAACGGCTTCAATATAGCCAGATACTCCGTAATCACGGACCAGTCCTCAACAGACATCTTATCGTCAACAATCGCAGGCTTAGTTCGGCTCTTCTTGGGCATTGGCTTTGTCCCGTTTTGAGTTCTCCTGGCCACGTAGTTGTTCCATTCCGTAACTTCTGCCTGGACCAGGGAATCAAGTGCGTTCCGAAGCTGGTGGCCTCGCTCCATCATCGCCTCAGACGAGTTCCAGCGGGTAGCGTTATCCGTGACAACGTTGTAGGTTGTTTTGTCTTCAAGGTTCAACGCGGTGTTCTCAATAAGCTGGAGCTTGTGGAGCTTCTCAATGCGCTGGCCAGATCGTTGCACCCAGTGAATAATATTGTGCAGCTTACCAATCGGGCCTTTCGACCTCCAAAGTTTTATCTCATCTTGGATCTCTTTCTCCGCTTGGCAGTCGTCCTCAAAGGCGTCGGCGTCCGTGCCGAAGAGAATGGATCGGGCGACGAGGTTGATAATATGCCCACAGCAACGAAGCCGCCTGTGCTGCTTGTTGAAGCCAAACTCAGTGCCTAGGTCTTCAAGACACGTGTCGTTGCTCTCCGCATTGTCCGCGACAAAGTACCCAATGCGATCCTCAAACCCATATTCGTGAATTATTTCACTAACGCGATCGGCAAGGTTCTCGCCACTATGACGACCCTCGATTTGTGGCAAGCCTAGAAGGAATGTGCGAAACTTCCCTTCGTCGTCAAGAAAGTGCACGGCAAGGCCGAGAAGGGAGGTAAACTTGCGAGAGGACCACGCATCAAAGGAGATATTAATGCGGCCAAGTGAGCGACCAAGTATCTCAGTCACGACGCCTTTGTGACGATTGAAGGACCGTACAATCCATTCACGGATTGTGGTATGGGTAGGGAGACTTCCTGACTCGATGATAGCGCTGTTTGCGTATCCCATGAGCTCGCGGAAATACGGGCTCTCAAGCTTATTAAACGGGACGTTGTCGCAGGCCACCCAGCGTATAAGCAAATGCTGGAAGCGAACAGGATCAAACGACGCTATAAATGCGTTCATCACCGCTTGATCCTTCGGTCGATGACAGTCCAGATCAGCCATGTCGAAGAGGGTGCGTTGCTTCTTCCTCTGCGGTGACATAGGCCCGTCTCGATTGATGCGGTGGACATCTTCCATATGGCCGTTTGTTTGGCTCGTAGAAGCAGCGTCGTACATATGAGTGATCGTAGCTTTCTTTCCGTGACAGTCTTTGCAGAGCCAGAATCGGCGACCAGAACCGTCTTTCTCGATATCGAATCCGTGCTCCCAGACCCATCCCGTCCGCGGCCTTCGCCTTTGTTTGCGGATGCAGTACCCTGAAAGGCGATTCCAATCGATGCCTTCGTAGCCAGTGTAGTCGACCGAGGAGGAAGTGTCTATAGTCACCTTTCTGTTGGTATCGGATGGATCGAAGCTTGGGGGGGCGTCGAGGTCACTGGGAATGGTCGAAGGAGTTATTGAAGGTATTGCTCTACAATTGGCATTCGTAGACTGAGCCATTTGGAGCAGGATTGTTGGGGATAGGTGAGGTTGCGAAGCTCAGCAGGCTACAGTCCGAGGCATACAAGCACCGTTGATATGTCAGGACGAACTGCTTGACCATATCTCGCGAGTCGAACATGGTGCTGTGACAGGCAGCATCAGCTGAAAGGGCGTAGCGGGTTAATTGTGAGATGCGAGTTGTTTACCAAACTAGGTAGGATCCCAGGTAGAAGTGGGGTTGAGACTCGTCTCAACGCAAATGCTGGTTGGACATCCCCTTATCCAACTGAATTCAAATATCTAAATAAATCTAGGCCTCGAGATTTGATTTGATTTAGATAATCTTTGCCCTCATTTGATTTGATTTGATTTGAATTTATTTGATTTGATTTGGATACGATTTATTTGTTTGCAAGTCTGCATAAGTCCCTTCAGATGATCATCGTGGGCCTCCAAGTACGCTCGAACAGCTTTGGTATTCCAAGTTCCGTGGTCTTTGCCCTGTACACGGAGCAAGCCATCGATTGGGGATATACATGCTCTGAGCAGCAACTCGGGGTAGGCGCCTGTTAGCTTATTGGTAGGATCAGACACGAAAGAGTAGCCTGGTGTTGTCATTGACAGATTATCCCGAATCAGCGATAAATCGATGTGAGGGGGCTCTCAGTCATACATCAAACGGGAGCAGGATGCCGTGACTGAACGCAGCACTTCACGAGCCAGGCCGCGGAAGTCTACCATCGAAAGTCGTTGGTTGCCATCCCAGGACAAGACCTCGCCATCATCGCTCCAGTAGAATCGGAAGGATGACCCTTGAGACCGGCGAAGAGCGTTACCATATGATAATAGACTTAAGAATTCGCCCATGGGCGATAAAGTACCATCACACATATATTCCCGGCGGGTCGCATTGGGCGTTGACAGCAGCCCGTGACGCGGCGTATGCGCAAGTCCTCCATAAATGTGCGAGAAACGCGGCAGCACGGCCTCGAGAAATATCAATCGAGAACAGTATATAAGCTTCGCCAAAGTCGGGGTGAATTGGTGAGGCTTCAAGTACTCATCTCCTTCTGGGGTCGTTAGCCCGCGCACGGCACTGAAATACACCTGCATCGTCGAGCTAGCGACACCGCCGTCGTAATCCTCCGTAACAGCAGAGTAACAAAAGCGCAGTAAAATATCGAGCGCAGGGTCTTGTAGGTGGTCCTCTTGACTGTTCGAAGACCAAGTGGAAGTTGCCTCGTCATCAGATGGATCACTCGTGTCCACAACCACTCTTTTCTGACTTTCATCTTCAATCTCGTTGTATCCTTCATCATCTTCACCTTCATCATCATCTTGCATATCGGCATCATCTGGAAACTCGTCCTCATCCTCATTATCATCCTGATCCTCATACTCCCCTTCGTCCCCATTGTGTCCTCCATCCTTGTTAGCAGCAGAGTCTATATCACCATGTTCCGCAGACTTCCATATGTCATCCAACCAAAGCTCCCGTAGGGCTCTAAACTGATGCTTTTTCAGCCTATGCCCTGTAACCTTCTGAAAAGTCGTCGACAATAACCGAAAGAATCGGAGCCAGAAACAGACAAAGCGTTTCAGTTCTTTCCGGTAAACCTTCTCGGAAGACGGCCTTGCAACCAATTCGAAGGGTATCTTGTAAGGGCGGTCTGGATACCTGCCGCGGAGCCACCTTCTCAAACATACATCCGTTGTCCGGACTGTCTCACCGCATTGATCCAGGAGACGATCAAGCGCGTCCACCATAAATAATAACCTTCGCTCATCACAAGCCGGACTGATGATGGCTTCTCCTTCAACGACACCAGGAGGCAAGGGTCGGTTATCCGTGCAGTGAGGTAGCGCCGTGAGGCGAACTAGAACATCACAACGCGCTTTTCTAAATGTCGTTTCCCAGCCTGTACGCCGCAGCCAGTTGGTCCGTAAGGCGGAAGAAGCTGGCGTCTCTTGAGCACGCGACCTTCGACCTCCACTCTGCTGGTTTTCCAACCGAACATGCTCCTCGGTAAATAGCTTTCGAGCAAGGAGCTTGATGGGATCAGGACTGGCCTGTAGAAGAATACTGCTGGGTATAGACCTGCTGTTGACGTCGTTGTCACTACTGACGAGCCATGACCTTCGAGTATTATTCGCTGTCCAGCTCTGGAACAAAACTTCTTGTTGAATATGGTCTCGAAGCCAGTGCTGTCGGCTTTTCTTTTCAGCTATGAGTTTCAACTTGTCGCGGTGTTCGGCCCTGAGGTGATCCTCCAGAACCTTCCCACTAGCAGAGCGGAGACCGCAGTACTTACAAGACAGGCCTTTTTGTACGGTAAGGTATGGGTGACGTCGTGATCCGTGAGGTCTGGAGGCCAAAGTGTCTGGATCTGGGAGGTTCAGTGAGGACAGGAGGGGCTTGAGGCCACGCCGAGCAGATCTGGCAATGCCATGCTTTTTGCCAGGATGCTCCGATGCGCGTCTGGGACTCAAAGCAAAACCGCATTTGATACATATGACAGCTTGTTCTGGCGAATTGTAATAAAGGCCAAGTGTCTCGAGCTTCTGCACCTTTGCTGGGGATAAAATGGGATGAGTACTTTGCTCCTCAATAGGTAAGGGGTCCATTATGACTAAGCTTAGAAAAGTATATAACATAGGATGAAACGGGGAAGATCGAGTATACGTTTTACGAAGATGATAGATATGTCAGATTCAGCAAGCAATAGCAAAATTATGCCGTTGTCTGGGTCTGGAGTGATCAAGTTCAATAACTTGACAAGGGTCAGCCGACGGAAACGCGACGCGTTTCGTGTTTTAGGTTTTCTAATTTCATAAGTGCGGTACAGGAAACGCATTGCGTTTCCAGCGGGAAATATGGGGCGAGGATACTACACGCTGATTGGTCTAAAACTGGAAACGCAGTGCGTTTCCAGCAATAATACTTGAGTAGGTGTTTCTTAAAGGACTACAAACTTGAAATTGGACTTTATTTATTGATATCACCACTTTAGCTTGTATTTTGCTGGGGTCTGTTATTCACAATCCTCTTTCAGGTGAAAGTGGGATGCGGGGTAAGGACAGGGATTCTTAACTAATAATATTGCAACAATTCCACTTTCAGTGAAAGTGGGAAGTTCGATAATGATGTAGAAAACCTCGAATTGAAATTACAGCAAAGAGAGTAGATGATGTAAGAAAGCTGAAGTGCGCGTTTACACGCGTAAGTAATGCGCCCGCAGACTGTCGATCGAAATGAGAAAACATAAGTCATCATAGTATGGTCATATGGGAGATAAACAAACACGTGAGAAATAAACAGGGGGTAGGCGACAATTAGGGGTACTCGACAATTAGGAATAGAAGAGTAGGAGCCTCTTTACGTGTTATAACAAGATTCGTTCAACCGATGGCATTAAAAAAGAAGATAAGTTCCGTGCCATGGCGCTTGCTGTTGCAGACGAGCTCCCCGACCTTTCAGGGATCTGCGAGGCATCGTACATGCATGTCGTTCAGCCCGTCTTAAAGCCCCTTCCTCCTGGCAATAGTATTCAAGATCTTTCCAGGGACTCTCAAGTCCCTGGAGTTCAGATGGCTACAGACGGTGATCTATGCAGCTTGCGAAAAAGGTTTGTTCCAGAACTTCTTGGTGTTTGTATATCGCCAGGAGGCTTTATAGAGGAGTTGGACATTGTGACAGGAGGCGATGCTGATCATGCTGAGACGACACTGGTCCGCCGACAGTCTAATCTCCACGAACATCATGAAGATCATGATGATGATGAAAGCGTGGAAGAAGAGGATGAAAATTATCAATGATATAAGCCGAGAGTTCAAGAGGGGATTCTGATGTTTGGCAAGAGTGGGACTCAATCACATATGTGATAGGGACTGGGGTTTGTATTACATATGAGTTTAGATGAATGTAATAGTGGAGCCCGGATCACACATGCGATAGTGGGTCTCAATCTCACCTGTAATAGACAAACCCAACCCTAATACCTCAGTATAATAGGGGTGCCTCCTTATTATTTAAAAATTTATAAATAAGTCCGCTTCCCCCCCCATAATACCATATATAAGTAAATAGTACCGACTCTTATTATTCCGATTATCTCCTTATAGAGAATGCCGACCTCGGTAATACTAATATAGATAGATAATTACTAATATTAATCCTGCTATATATAGCTTATCTTTATTATATTTATAATCCTTTATGGTTATATAAAGAAGTGAAGCCTATTGGTTTCCCTTCTGAGGAAGCGTTCTGCTGCTATCTTATAGTCGTATTATATAATATATACTGAGATATTATAGTATAGAATAGGAAAGGAAAGATTATAATTATAATTATATAAGTTACCTTAATTATAGATTGGTAATTTTAGTTTTTATACCCTAGTGTATAAAAATATAGTATATAATGCCTTTCCTAAGAGACTTAACTTACTGGATATCGATTTATACCCTAGGGTTAAAAATTATAGGCCTCCTTTTCTAAATAATAATAATAACCTATTTGGTTTATACCCCGGGGTTAAAAATATCTGGTTCCGCTTACTTTATATAAATATCTAAAGCCATTGACTTTATACCCCAGGGTATAAATATGGACTTACCCGGAATAATTATTATTATCTCCCTCTTCTCTTCTCCTTCTAATATTATATATATAATAATAACATATATATATAAATATATATAATAGACTTTGTCCACTTTTCCTTCCTTTATAGGCCTTATTTGACCCTACCTATATAGTGTTAAATTCTCCAAGCTATTTCTAGCCCACTTCTAGCCCATTTCTAACCTACCTTTTGCTCTACCTTTTGACCTATTCCTAACCCTTACCTATACCTAACCCCAACCTCACACTGCCAGCCTCTTGAAGTCATCTTGCTGTACGGTCGATTGCGCTGGCAGATTTGGCGGTTCGGAAGTTGTTGGGTCTGCGGGCCTTTCGGGTGCTGGCGGATCTACAGAACTATGGTTTTCGTTCGCGTAAGGTCGAGCTAGCCAGAAAAGGTTTGTCGTTAGTATAATTACCAGCGGATATGAATAATGGAAGAAGTGGACTCGAGCGAATCTATAATAGCCATGGTAGTCTGCGATCCGGATGGCGTAGGTAATACACGGTCAACAACGACACGTAGATTTGGATCGAGAGCATACTCTTTAGTAAGCTCCAGCGCTTATTTCGCAAGACGCGACTCCTTTCGTTGCCTTTACCTTTTAACTTTTTCCTACGTCGTCAGAGCTCGACGACCCATTTTGAGTGAGTGTTGTTGTGGAGGGACATGCTTTACGATCTTTATAAAATTCCATTTTGCTACTTCCTCCCGCGTTTGTTTACGTTTATTTGGCTCATTTCATCTCTTTCCTACCGTTGATAGGCTATTGACCATTATTGGCTGTCATTCATATTAGTGTGTCTTTCTAAAATGAACGTAAACACTATTTACGAGGAGGAGAGTGTTTTCGTTAAAAAAACCCCTGGCGTTCTCGATCTTTCATTGGCTAGGAAAGTCGGGAAGTTACACTGGTAGTGATAGAGTTAGCAAGGTTATATCACAGTTGAGACAGGTGATTGGTTCATGGTCAAGGTTATGGTGATAGTGGCGGTGATAGTGGCAAGGGGTCCATGCTGTTAAACATCACAAAGTGATGGGAACCATGTCAGCAATTCATTTATCTTGTGGCAGCGATGAGAAGAATGACAATGATTGCAAATGCCTAAGGAGGTAGTGAATGACTGAAAGCTTGCGGAAGATCAATCGAGGAAGGGTTTCCACATACACAAACGATCATATTTGCTTTGGCCCATGTTTTATTCCCTTTTACCTTCATCATCGAGTAACTCAGTAAGGTCACTATTCATGCTATACTTATATCTTTCTGATGCGAGTCTAAGGATCCTCATAAATAATTCTCTTCATTAGGTCGCGACGTAAATATGCAAGCTTCATGATGTTGGCCATAACATTTCCTTCCCAGCAGGGACATGCAGGATAAGGTAAGCCACAGCATGTTCTTATTCGTCTGTAAGGACATGACAGGGTTCTTTCGATTTTATAATGCCTCGTATTGGCCGCCCATAGACTTGACAAGGTTCTTTGCGAATTATAATTCCTCTCATTCGCCCACCTCTAAAGCCACTTATCAGGGATTGACACCACCAGATGTCAAATCGATCTCGGATTTCATCTTCAATCGACGACAGCCTCTTTCATCAGAAGAAAGAATCCTCAAGCATAGTCGAAGTATTTTCACCACGTTGAAAACTATCGATAAATCTACTTTTTGTTTCGTGCATTGACGTGGTAGATTTGTTGCAGATTTTTCAACATTTTATTGAACGGACGCAATGCCGCCCCAACCCGCACCCTCCCCGCATGACTGATATATATATATATATATGACATCTAAAGACGGGTTCCCAAGTTTACATGAACAGCCTTGATTGTCGTATACGCCAAAATACCAGCTTCTCCTAGCTCTCGTCCAATACCAGACTGCTTGACACCACCAAAAGGAATTCGGAAGTCAGAATCGTTACTAGAGTTTATCCAAACCACTACACATCGATCGGTCAGTGTCTGCTTATTCTGTATACACACCAAGATAAACTTACTACCTGCCTCAATTCTCTTGGCGACATCATGTGCGCGGGTAATATTCTCTGTGAAGACGGCAGCTCCTAGGCCATAGAAGCTATCATTAGCTCTTTGAATAACCTCTTCCTCGGTGGAGAAAGGGGAAACAGCAGCTAAGGGACCAAAAACTTCCTCTCGATAGATCTTCATATCGTCCTTAACGTCGGTAAATACGGTTGGCTCAATAAAAAATCCCTTGCCGTTGACGCCCTTGTGAGGCTTTCCCCCGTGTTTCAATGTGGCACCCTCCTGCTTGCCTTGCTCAATGTACGATAGGACACGGTCGTACTGGGCTTTAGTCACTTGTGGTCCTTGGAATGTTCCAGGAGCATATGGATCCCCGACGACAGATGTCTTCTTGACTTCGTTAACAAAGAGTTCGACGAACTTCTCGTAGATGCTCTCATGTATAAACAGCCTGCTGGTAGCAGTACAGATTTGGCCCTGGTTAGCCATGATACCAAAATGTGCCCATTTAACGGCGTTTTCGAGATCGGCGTCGTTAAAGATAATAAGAGGCGATTTTCCACCAGTCTCAAGTGTAATATCCTTGAGATTAGTAGCCGCTAATTTCATGATTTCTCGCCCAGTGTTAGTCGACCCTGTAAAAGCGATCTTATCAACATCAGTATGGCTAGCCAGACTGGCTCCGGCCGTACGACCGAATCCATTAACGATATTGATAACGCCAGGCGGAAATCCAGCCTGTTCGACAAGGGTAGCTAATATCAACGCAGAGAGTGGAGTCTGTTCAGCTGGCTTGAGCACAACGGTGTTGCCGGCGGCGATGGCAGGTCCGAGCTTCCAAGCAGCCATTCCTAAAGGATAGTTCCACGGGATGATATGACCACAGACACCAATTGGTTCTCGCGTCGTGTAGGCAAACTTGTTGTCGTTGGTTGATATGACTGGCAGAGTAGTCTAGTTAGAAAGATTTGGTCCCGACAGGCGGCACAGACACATAATCCACCGCACCAATCAATTTCACGCACCTTGGCCGGCAACTTTATCAGCAAACCCAGCATAGTAACGAAGAACTCCAGTTAGCTCGCCAACATCTCCTTGGGCTGATGAAAACCGTTTCCCTACACAAGTTAGTGGGTGAACCAGTTGGCAAGACTGTGCAACATGTTGATGCACGAACCGTTGTTCCACGTGTCAATTGAGGCGAATGTGTCTGTCAATTCCTCAGCCAGGTCGGCTAGTTTTCTCATCAACTCGCCACGTTGTGTTGCACTGATCTTGGACCAGGGGCCTCGGAAAGCAACGCGGGCTGCCTGGACAGCATCATCGATATCCTCCTTACCACCCGCGTGGACCTGAACTATCTCTTGCTCATTGCTTTGTGTTGTTAGCGCGTCTCGAAGGTCATTGTAGACGAGAGAAACAAGGATGGCCGAGGACTTACATGGGGCTGACGACAGAGATCTTCTGGCCAGACTTAGCCGTACGCCACTCGTTGTTGATGAAGATTCCCAAGGGTTGCTCCACTGAGCGGCCATTCGGAGCAGTGATCTTTTGAAACAAGTCTGAAGCCATGGCGCGATTTCTTAAAGGCATGTGATGTCTTGACAGCTTCTAGCTTTTCAAACTGCAATGTAGATTGTCCTCCAGGAATTTAGAATACATATAGTCGTGCCTAGCAATGGAGACTGGAGCATAGCCGACCGATTCGCGGTTAATTAACTGCGCCCTGGGTGGGGCGGCGGAAGCTGTCTAAAAGAGGTAGTCTGGGAAAATTCCGAGGCCCGCCTACCCCACCAGGAAGCACCCAAAGTTAACGTTATCTTGAAGTGGTCCGTGGACTTAATCCCCAAAACGGTTGTGCCTCCCTTACCCTCACAGCAAGAGCTTTGATGCGCCACTCTTTTCCATTAGTCTTTCCCGAGCATACTAGGGTTAGATACAGGCCAGCTCTCCGTCTGTCTTCCGAAGGCATGGTCGCGAACAATGCCACATAATTAAGCAGTACTACATCGCAGCTAAGAGAATCCCGAGCCCACACTATGCGAACACGAGCTCGCTAAACTGCCATATCTGGCAATTATGAATTAGTTAACCCCAAGCCATGGAGAAGGGCGGGTTTGTCACTGAGCGGGGTTAACCGAGGGACAGTTAAGAGATGTAAGAGTTCCGTAGCCTGGCGATAAGTGCTGGTAGCAGATACATTACGTATGAGAATACCTTGTATGTTTATTTGAAGAGTAGCGATAGAGGTTGGTTTCTGTATTGCGGGTAGAGTGTCGGTAGGTGCTCCAGTAATTCATCTCGCCTGCGACTCCACGCACGTGGAAGCATTCTACCTGGAAAACTGCTCAAGATTTGCCATACGTACAGAGTACGTAGAGTAGATAAATTCTAGGATCCATACCTCCTTGGCACATTTTTATCCCGAGCTAACCCGTTATTTGGGTAAAGTCTGAATCTTGTAAGTTCTGACGAATGGAGCTTAAATACTGTAAGTAACAGGGGTATAAGTATCTTAATAAATATTATTTAAGGGCTATTAAACTGTAAATTATAGTTAAATTAATTTATATCTTTATTAGTAATCTATCTGGCCTATTTCTTTTTTTTAAGAGGTTTACTTTATGCTATTCTTAATTAAGAAATAATATAGTTAGCTAACTTTCTTTTTATTTATTTAAGCTTTAATTAGTTAAAATACTCTTTATATTACTATAAGATATTTTTAATTTATTATATTTATTAAATTAAGAATAATTAATAGTTTAATCTTTTTTATCCTCTTTAAAATATATTTTAATACTTTGAGTACCTTTTAATTTAATTATTACTTAATCTATAAATTATAATATACTTATAATAGCTTTATAAATATTTATATTATTATAGTTCTTATACTATTATTTGTATTTTATAGTTGTTATTATTGCTTTAGGCTTATTATTCATATTTATCATTATTTATGTCTTATTCTATAATTAATATTAATATATGCTTAAAATAGTTTAGTTTATTTCTTTAAAAAGTCTTATTATTATATACTAATAGCTTTTACTTAGTATTATATCATATAGCTAAAATAGAGCTTTGTATTATTAATAAACTATTTATTAATATAGCTATATCTCTTTATATTAAGCTTTTACCTAATATAGTTAAGTTAATAGCTAAAGAATATTAACTTTATAGAACTATTTATAGATTTATAGCTAACTTAAATATATAGGTAATACTTTAATTATCTATTTAGCTAGAAAAGAATCCTAAAGAAGCTATTAAGTTATTATAATTAATACTTTTTGTTACGATTGGTCCCGTAATAGCGCTGTAAGGCTTCTATAAGCAGCTGTAGCACCACTGTAATTGCTCACATAGTGATTATAGCCCAATCTTTTGCCCTGTGGCTTAACGGCTTGTGCAACCGTTACAGTGTGCCGCTCGCTTATTGTATACGTTACTCTTTGTTTATTAAGGAACTAACTGCACGCCCTACTAGTTAAATGCATATGTCCTTACGAACCCTTCAAAAGTTTGCAGTTCCCTTCTCTTCTCTGCCAGCCCCCTAGCCTCTGCACCATTTCTTTTCAATTCTTTTGCAGGTCCTTGATCAATTGGCTTCCCGTTACAGTAGTAACCGTTGACATAGCGCGAATAAGCCCCGACGCCGCTTACTTCCTTGGCCTTCTCCGGGTTGTTTGACTCAGCCGGAGCACTCGCAATGACAAAACGCGCAACATCCTTGCCTACAACGCGATTATACGTGTTGGCAACTTCCTCGAGAGTGATGGGGTCTGACACAGCCCACACGGTCTTAGTGTTCCACGCTTCGGGGTCGAGAAAAACCCCGTGCACGATATCCCCGTAGTCGTCTCGGACTGACAGAAAAGGCGTTGGCTTGGGAGGATCCCCCATTGGGAACAGCTTGATGGTCAGATAGCCCTCGTCGTCTTTGACTCGAGCAAAGCCACCAAAGGGCTTTTCGTAGACAGGATCCCAGAAATTCTCCATCTTCCAGCCGATATTGACGTTGGTGAACGCTTTGAACCCAGCTGTGAGGCCGTGACTGGAGATTTCGTTCTTGTTGGTGAAAGAGACGACCTTGACGTTCCCATTTGTAACCTTTTCAGCCTCTGGGAGGCCAGCAAAGACAACGTTAGATACACCCTGACGGGATGCTGCGTCAATAACATTCTTGCCCATCTGGGCTTCTTGGAGGCCGGTACTAGGATGGAAGTCGGGCGCCTCAGAGTTGGTGTTCAAGAAGACACCCCATGCTCCCTTGAAAGCCTCGTCGAGCTCGGCTAACTTCCACGAATCTGCCTTTATAACCTCGATGCCTGAGGCTTTGATAAACTTCGCTTTCTCTGAGTCAAGATCGCGAGTCGTCACTTTGATATGGAATGACGGGTTGCCGTAGAGAGACAAGGCTACTGACCGTCCCACTTTACCAGTGCCACCGACGACAACGATAATCTTGGCATTGGGTGACATTCTGTCGTCCTGAGGTAGGTATGGTTGATAAGCCCAATAATCCTTAGTGTAACTTTCGGTATAGAGGAAGAATAAGAGTGCTTCAAGAAGATACAAGAAAAGAAGATAAGACCTACCTGTTTTAGTATAAACTTGGGCTCTCTGTTCCTAATAAGCTCTTTACCCTGTTTAGATTCGGTCCGAGCGCTGGTAGTGGCCTTTATCGCTTCGATCGATGTCTGTAAGCCCCGCAGTCCAGTCTCTGCGTAAGCACTGCACTAGTCTCGGTTCTCGGCCAGATTCGGCAAACAAGCATGGATAGCTTCGGGGCCTACTCAGGCGACGCTGTGCTTTGGCAGGCTATTGCACCGGTAGACACAAGCCATAACTGAGCCTTGAGCACCCTCCGCTTCCAAGTATAAACGAAACAACACTTGGTATGCTCGGGAAAGACTGATGCAAAAGAGAGGCATAAGCAGAAGCAAGGAACTCGCAAACAACCATTCACCATGGTTCGGAGATGGGTAAGTATTTGGCGTGTATTTCTAGTTGACGTAGCACGTTGAAACGTAGCGTTCGTATAGAGTTGCCGGCATGACGATTGCCAGCCAACTTCACCTCGATTACAAAGTCATAATCATCGGAAAACATCTTCCTGATGATCTCAGCAAGACCTGAACCAGTCCCTAGACGGACGGCGTCTGGGTCGGTATGCACAACTTGAACGAGGAGGACCAGCAAGTATAGCTTGACGGCTCTATTGGATTGTGGCACCCTGCCGAGCGACCTCCCTAGACGAACGTGCACAAGGCCGAGATGACTGAGATTATAGATACTAGATCTCCCGATGATATTCTATATCAGAACGAGGTATCGGAGTTTCAATTCCTATCCAAGGAAAGGCTCCCCCCTCCTGGAGCAATGTACGGTATGAAGTACAAGACCTTCGTTATCAAGCCTCAAGCTTTTGTTGTGTGGATGCGACAAAGACTCGAGGCTCGAGGCATCCAATTTTCGCAAGCCAACGTGGTCACCTTAGAAGATCTCAAGAGCTTTGGCCAGGATATTCTCATCAATGCATCTGGGTTGAAATTAGCCACCGTCAACGATATTGAGGACCCTCACCTAGTTCCCTTGTGCAGCCATACTCTCATCATCCGAGACAGCAATTACCAGGGCCTTTTTATCGGGCGAGAACCCGACCGCTACTATTCAACTAGTTTTACGCGACAAGATGGCCGACTATATATGGGAGGCTACCTCACGGCCAACATCACCGGGCTCAAGGCGTCAGGGAAGACTCGCAACAGGGCAAGAACTTTCATCGTGCGAGAAAAAATATGTTGGACACAGGCCGAGCATTCATAGATAATTTCGCGAGTTCACAACAATCTCCCACACTATTCCCCACCTTCCCAGATCGAGGACAATGACTTCGTTGGTGACCACATTGGATGCTGGCCAGCGCACATGACGGAGCATGATGGCAACGGGGTAGAAAATGATGTTATTGATGGTGAAAAGGTCGTCTACGCCTATGGTCAATTTGTCGCTGGTTGCGTCAACAGCTATGGCATCGGGCGAAAGATCAAGTGACTGGCGGATTAACACCGGCATCAAGTTGCTCGCCTATAGAAAGACGTGGAGTTCAACTGAGCACGTTCGACAGTACGATTGATAGCATGTGTCAAAAATAGCGAGTTCGTTTCTTGGGCTTCATGTTTGACTTTGGAGCGGAGGGCGTTGACTCAGTAGATGAAAATATAGACTCGACAGAGAAGCGTGCTATTGAGCGAACTTGTACAGTTCGGCACTAGTCCAGGATAGATTATAAAACGAATTGACCAGATTCGCTTTTGGCGAAGTCGAGTCGCTCCATCACTACATCCACATCCAAGTACAAATAAACAGATAAACAAAAAGACTCACGCGACAATACCTCGTCTAGTACAAAGTCCTCAATTCTCCCAATCGACCACATCAACAAAACACATGAGATGTGCATCTAATCCCTTTCAGCAAGCCCCTGCTTTGCTTCATCTTACAAGACGACGGTAGGCGGTCGAAAATAATCCAATGCCCCAAAGCGGTTGTCCCATCACGACCTGCGCTTCGTCAACTTTACCCTCGACGTCGCGACGGATCTCTGTCGCTCCGTGCCAGATCCAGGCCCCAGCAACGTAATCCTGTGAGAAGCCAGCCCTCAAAAAAGCTCGTCTTGGGTTATGGAATGCAAGGAACGCTACACCAAGTGCGACGAGACGTTTCCAGAGCATCTCTGCTGTCGAAGCGAGGCTCTGTCTGTCTACCTAGGACTCAAGTAGCTTGTTAGCGCGTCGCGTTATTCTCTCTGCCCAATGTAGCTTCCGGCCCTTGGACTGAGGGAGAGATCTGACAAGAGGCTTCTTCAGTACTGCATAGAGTAGGCAAGCCAGATGATGTCACTGGACCGCATCAAAAGTCCGCTATCTCTTCCTCTACTACAGTAGCTTAAAATATTTATATCAAGCTAGAGGGCTAGCACCGACTCACCATCCAATTTCTTACCTGGCTGGTATGCACAGTAGAACAAGACATGCGTCTGCATCGATGACCCTGACTACGACAAAGGTTCGAGTCTGAATAGTCTCCAAATCCACCCCATCCTCAGCGGCATCCCAGAAGGTAGCTTCCATCCAACGACTGGCTTCTCGACCCGTCTTTACCGCCTCGTAGCCACTATTGGTATACCATGTGGTTCTACAAGTACCATATCAGGGACCAAAAGCTGGAGAAGGATTGGAAAGAGGAGTTCTGAGCCTGGCTTACCGAAACTACGGTATTCTCGTGCTGTATCGCATTGCGCAAGACGACCATGCTTCAGAAAACAAATCTGAGGATCCTGAGGTAACCCTGTCTCACCCGACTGGAACCCCTCATCAGACAACTAGAGCCATGCGCGCCCTCGCCAAAGACACAATAATAATGCTGCTGGAGACAAAATCTGCGGAGCCTTGCGTAACATTCCAGTCACTTCCTCTGCTTGCATCCACAGCGTAGCCGTCATCCAGAAGTTTAAGAGAGTGCACTCATATATTAGGCTGCTAATGCATATGTGGACTATAGACTACTGCAAGAGCTCAAGGAACTAAAGACCTATAGAGGCTGTCCGGACGAGCTGGGTAGACTAGGCTCGTTACATACTGATGTGGAAGCCAATTCAGACATAGTCTGTCTGAACAGATCGATGTTTTGATCTTTTGGCCGGATGGACACCTTCCATTGTCCTTACATATATAAACTATAGCTGTCAAAGGCAAGTTAAATAGTAGTTCTAGTGTTTAGTTTTCCTAAAATTTGATCTAGTTTCTAAAACAGACAATTATCCTAGAAAGTTTAGAGTAACTAGTTGATGAAGAATAAGCTTTACTACAGTACAAGTTAGTTATTTAAATATAGTTCTTACTTTTTACTATTAATTAATACTTATAATTGGGTTTTATAGAGTTCTTGTGTTTATATCTAAATAGATATATCTACTATAGAGTTTCTAAAAGCATTTAACTTATATCATGACTTTCAATAACAACCTGTCCAATTAGAACGTTCGGGCCTGTAAAGGTCTTCCTGAGACCCCCGAAAGACCAAATACCTCCGATCAAAAGAAGTAGCCCTATGAAAACAACCGCTAAATAGTTCATCGTTTGGACTTCAACAGGGAGGTAGAGTGGGAAACAGTATAATACTGCATAAAGCAGCGTCCATATAGGCGAAAACAGGTTGCAGAATGGTCCAAGTATGTTGCCGAGCCGAAACCATCGATCAGGGAGCTTTTGATCTCGGTTTCGCCTTAGAAGGAAGACCTGTGGAATGGAGTATGAAATATTAAAAAAAAGTATGGCTGTCGAAAGGAACGTGTTGAAAGCAATGGAACTTCCAATAGAGATAGCTCCGAAGATCATGACGAAGATGCATGATACAACGTTAGCAAGTAATGGAACCTCAAGCCTCTTATTGACCCGCCCGAGGAAATGGGAGAACGGCATTCCGTTATCGCGGGCAAATGCCCAGATGAGGCGACCTGATGTTGTGATGACTCCGAAGCCAGCACCTGCGTAAAGGAAAACCATCCAAATGGAAAAGAATAGAGCTAAACCCTCTGAGCCCGTAGCTTGACGAAAAGCCTCATACATAGGAACGTTCGAAGTGGCGACAAGATTGAAATCAGAACAACTGAAGAGTGTGGCAGCGGAGAAGAGAATGCAGGTTACGACCCCTACCGGGATTGAGACAATCATCACAAGGGGGACATTCTTTCTGGGCTGCGGGATTTCTTCAGCAAGATGCGTTGCACTATCAACAGTTGCAAACCTGGAAGAAGCAGATATTAGCAAAACAGCTTAGGCTCTTGAATATCTCCGTTATGCACTTACATCCACATCGATTGCCCAACAGAGAGCAGGAAAGTGATACCAGAGTCCCACCCTGACGTGTTCTCCCATGTAACAAAGATGGTCTTTGCGGATTCCCTCGCGTCACTCATTCCTAGGACCGTACAGGAAATAACGACCAACCCAATCAATGAGGACCAAAAGAAGATTGATTGTGTCTTGGGCACACCCGAAGGCCATAGTGTAACAATCGTACCGAAGGCCATCACCAGAAAAACATATATGAGCCAGGTTTGCCACCTCTGAGCCGTATAACTAGGATGGTAAATAGATACCAATCCAGTGATAGTGGCGGAGAGAAAGTTGACGCCCGAGGCTAATGTGAAGAGGTAGGCAAGGATATTAAGCCAGCCAGTGAAGAAGGCAACAGGAGCTTTGACACGGTCAGGTGCAACCATGTAAGCGAAGCTGGATAACGTACGTGTTAGGCGGTCTCATATCATAAAAGTCAGGGTGCCGCAATGGTACTCACTGGTAAGGGCCGCCACTTGTAGGGAATGCGGAACTCAGCTCAGCCAAGCCCAAAGCGTTGATAAAGCTGGCAACAGCAGCAACGAGGGGAGCCCAAAAGGCAGAGGCTGGCCCTCCCATGCTCAGAGTCGTGAGCAATAAGCTGACGAATCCAACCCAAGAAGCCATGATGGAGAACCCGAATGATAAAAGAGTGATAAAGGAGAATCGTCGGGGCATCTCCCGGGAGTGTCCCTGAACCTCGAGCTGCAGATCATCCGGGTCAATGGCAGCATTTTTATATGGCCTGAGGTGGCTGGCAGTTTCGTCCATGTTGACCTTGTCGGGTTCCATGATAGTTGTTGAATGATGCTAGTTAGAACGTATGGTAGAAAGTGGTGGAGGTATTGTGTTTCTTAAGCGGCGATTGCGACGATGTATGCGGATGTCTTGGGGTATTAAGGTTCGTCTTGTACGGCAGCGACTTCTAGGTTATGGCATACAGGTATGAACCAACAGATAAGTGACATCTGCAAGAACAGGGTGATTCAAATCAGGTGGAGTATATCCAAAGGCAGGATTGCGAGATAAGATATCACTTTATCGGACCAGGTGCCGCGGTGATGTGCAGAAGAGGGAGAAATAGTCAAATACTAACTTATCACCACGTACTTCCCACGACATCATCGCGGCGATTAACCGAGAAAGGAAGGTTTTTTTTTCTCGCTACGGAAGAACTAACGTTAGTGAGTACGAGGGGGCGTCTAATTGTCAACGTTTTAGCTCAGCGCGATGTCACTGTAGGCTGTACCCCGCAGATCTAAATACCATGTCTTTCATGACCGTCGCAAGGGGCTGTGTCAAAGAGAGGCAAGTTTCTGCCACACTAATGGAATATGCCTTGATTCGCATTCGCCAGACTGAGGGATTTGTAGACATGATGTACTGGCTTAGCCATCCCTTTCACACTCTAGTCACAAAATGGGTAATGAGGTTGTCTTATGCCGACGGTCCCCACCAAGATAAGCAGACTATCTAGGGGCCCACTAACATACATCCACTGACAAGAGACAATAAGCAGCGTCGCAAAAAGCTGCTCGCCTTCGATTAGAAAGCATTGGCTAGATTGACTGTATCCCATTTAGTCAATGCAGCAGGAAATTAACGCTTAAAATCAACGGGCGCCATCGCGCTCCATGGCCATTTAAGGAAAGTTTCTCGGGGTCTTGGTCTTGGTCTACGCCTGCTGGGCACTTCTCCGCGATCGGGATTCGATGTCTTGTCTGAACCAGGGCGAGCCATTACGTCATCACCGGCTGTCAAGGATTAACTTCACTCGATAACAGTCTTTCCGAGAGAAAGATCGCCAGGGAGCAACCGGGTAGCCGGGGCAAGACTACAGTCGCAGTAATTTCCGCTCAATTTCTTCAGGGTGCGTACTTAAACAGAACTCAATACGCATTGTCGCCTTCGAAATTTCTACAACCTTGTTTGATCGACTTTCAGTACCAAAAGTGTAAGCTTCGATCCCCGGCAGCAATTTTTGTTCAGTCGTGGCTAACTCGGAACAGATTTAGACCAAATCATGTATTCCGATCTTCAAGGCCTCATCGGAAAGGTCATTTGGTGCACTGTCGCGTGTATCGCTGCTTATCAGCTCTGGGCTATCACCAGCCCAGTAGACTTCCGGACAGGAACATTCCGATATAATCTCGCGACAGCACCAAGTCAGCGTGATGGTAAAGACATCATCAAACAGGCCCGCGAGCGATGGATTGCTGCTTCAGCTGAGGACGTCAATAACAGTATCTTCTATGCCACACCTGAGGATTGGCGTGACTCGTCTCCCGGGGAGCTGCTCAAGTTTGAACACGTCTTGGACTCGGAGGCAGCACAGAGATATGGACATCCGGCCGGAGTCACCATGTTCCGTCTCTACTACATCTCCGTCAATGGCAAGAACGAAAGTGTCCCAGCGACTGCAGCCGTCTTTGTGCCCTACTCTCCCGCTCAGTGGGGTCGAGAGCAGTTCCGAACCGTGGCATGGTCGCATGGGACGACAGGTCTTTCTCGCGACTGCGCACCAAGTCTTATGAGCTTTGTTGCCTACGATTTTAATGGCCCCTTCACACTTGCGATGTCGGGCTATGTAGTTGTAGCGCCAGACTATGCCGGCCTAGGGCCCGTAGGACAGTTCAATTACATGAACGCCAACGAGCATGCTAGCGACATGGCAAACGCAGTCGTAGCGACAAGGAAAGCCCTCGGAAGTCTCACGACCCACGAATGGGCTGCCATTGGGCACAGTGAGGGAGGTCTCACAGCCTGGGCTACTAACCAGCAGCAAAGCCATACACCTGTGGGCGGTTTCCTTGGCTCGGTTGCAATCGCGCCTGTTCTTCAGCCTGCCAAGTGGCCTGCGTGGTTCCTCGAAACTCCCGAAGGAAATTCCAAACTTGGTCCTTCCGGCTCCATGTATTACACTGTTTGGATGCTGGAAGCAATTGGTCGCATGTTCCCTGGCTTAAAGCCCTCCCACTATCTCTCCAAAGAGGCAAATACGCGGCAGCAAGCTATTCTTGAAGGTGGCTGCTATATGGCAGGCTCAGATGGCTTCATGAATCTCTCCCTGAATGAAGTCTGGACTGACTTGAGTTGGCTTCATTCCCCAGAGACAGCAGCCTGGGCTAAGAATGTTGGTGGAAACAGTGACGTGCAACTTGCGGGTCCCGTTCTGGTGATCCAGTCTCTGACGGATGAAGCAGTTGTACCAGCAATCAACCTGGAGACGGTTAACAACTACTGCGAAGCTTTCGGAACGTCGTCATCTGTGCAATACAGCGAGTATCACGGGGTAGGTCATGACCAAACCCCGTACGTCAGTACAGGAGAATGGTCATCCTTCCTGGGGGATTTGTTTGAAAGGCGGAAGTTTAATGTGGGCTGCGTTCGAAAAACGACAGCCTCAGTGTTGGAACGGCCTAATGTTGTCGCAAATTATCAGCTCCAGCTGCTCTAGATATATAGTTATGGGAAGAAGAGCACATCACTTGTCACTCCCCGAAAACGATCCCAGTTTCTATGCCTAACGGAGCACTATTGTCGATTGTAAAGCGTAGGATCTGACTATTACATGCGTCATGAAGAACCTCACATAAAGAAGTTGAGAAAACAACACCAAGAGCAATTGACTAAATTGAGCATGCGTATGTCGTTATGTCATGGAAAAACGCCAGCCTTTCCATAACATGTATTCGAGCCATGAAGTTTTGAAACCACCATGATCCCGATCGTTCCAAAGCCCCTTGAGCAGAGTTTGTGCCCATATGTTTGTGGGGGAACAGTTAATGGACAGCATACCCTGAAACCTGTGACAGACTTCCGCTCTTGCCTCAACATCGCTCTTTCCAAGTTCAGCTCCTGCGGTGAGCAAAGGTAAGGACTGTAGACATATATATGGTGAGTTGTCTGGTAGTTTTCTCAGCTCATTAATGATGGTAAACGCATGTTGTCGGGCTACGAGCTCCACCTTTGACTCGACATCATTGCAAAGCGGTAATAGAAGGCCACCATGTCGATAGAGCATAATCAGGCCGTGGCTTCGAAAGCATTCTCCCAAGCAGGATAGGTCGGAATCTTCGCGAACCGGAGTCCATGCCAACAACTGTCCCTCGAGCTCGGCTTCCAGCGTCGGATTTGGCGCTGTATCATCTAGGCAGGCACGACAATATCTGGAAACCTTTGCTAAGAGGAGGAAGATGTCAAGTAAAAAGCCAGCCACAGCATGGTACTGGGTCTGAGGGGACTTCACTATGCTTATCAAGTCGGCTCTGTCAATGGGCGGCAAATCACCCACATCGGCGACCAGGGAGCAGCACATATCCCAGTATACATAGCATCCGATAACAAACTCAAGTGAGATTGCATCGGTAGCACCAATATCCGGAGATGTGCTATCTGCTGTGAGAAAAGTATCAAGGATAGCTCGTGCACCACAAAGGTGATCTCTACCATAGTCCATCATGTCACGACTGATCCAGGAGGAAGAAACTCCCAACAGCAGTGCTGTCAAGAAGTTGGCGACTGTCGGTGCTTTGGAAGTCTCAAGCTCCGTACGGGCCATGATGAGGGCCAGCTGGCGTTGATGGAGACTGGCTACTATGCTTTTCTCCGAAAAGCCTTGCTCGTGAGCAGTGCTGAGGCTTTGGATCGCATAGACCAGTGCAGCAGATTGTCCTAGATGCTGAAGCAGAGGATAGGAGAAAGGGTTTGTCTCAGGATCGATAACCAGGATTTGGCTTGTTCTCTCAAACCAGTGCCGGAGGAGACGCTGGTCAGCGTTCAAGATGTGAGTTGTGACATCATGAAGGAGGCTCGAGGGTAATACCATCTGCCATTGGGGCACGCGAGCTGCGGGCCGGCAGGTGAAACCACGACGCTGACAGCGAATGCAGACAGGGTAGACTTGGTCGCACTTGTGCTTTCCTAGCCTACACTGCTGGCAGCCATGGGAGCTCGTACCCTCGGGCGGGCCACCGGATGTGGAGGCTGTAAACGAGATACTTGGCAATGTGACTTGCCGACTCTCAGTGAAACGGACACGATATTGGCGAGGCATATCACCACATGCATAAGCCAAATGCCTCGTACTTGGCGAGATGAAAAGGAGACGTGACGAAGTGCATAGCCGGCAGAGAAGGGGACGATGGAGACCATGCCGAAAGGTGCGTAGTGCAAATGCATGGCAAGATCATTGCCGAAGTAGCGTCCGAGTTGGGGTTATGGCCGAGTCACTACGCAGGTGCATGACAATTGCGGGGTAGCACACCGCTAGGTTCTAACGTCATGAAAACTTACTACGTACTCTAGAGGGTGTGTTGTAGGTAGAGTGGCCGGTACTCTCACACAATTCAAGTATTCTTACGGAGTACGCCCCGAGGGTAGTGCATTTGGGAGATGGCTAGAGGTATTCCCAACCCCCTCCCCGCACAATGCAAGTGAGGTAGTGCTTATCGGCAGAAGCGTCGACTTATCGATGCACTTAGGCGATGTTCGGCAAACCTCTAATACAGTTGCGTCTCCGTAGGTGGCTCGCTACGAGCTCACTAGCCGTATCTAGTGAGTTATGAGAAACAGTGGAAATTGCCTCGCGTAAAGTACCAAACTAGTAATGCTTTTACAGACTTGGAGATAGCGCGTTACCCAATCATGTGCAAAAACCCTGTTTGGAAGCTGATTAGTCAGGACGCATGGTTTTCATCGGATGTGCTTCAAAATAAACTTGAGTTACGCGCTGCTTACAAACTTGCAGGCTTAAAGAGCAGGGTACTTAAAAGACACACTTGACCACGCTTTGTTCTTTAGATCTAGGTCAGATCCCGTCCTACAAAACAAAATTTAACTCTACATCTTCTTTACTTCGGCTGATAAAAGTTGACATTGTCTTCTACGCACCTACAATGCCTCCATCTATCCCCAACGAAACCGGCTCTACTAAGCCAACCGATATTCCCTACGGCCCAGCTCAATCGTTCCCGTGGAAAGAATTACCCGAGTGGGGTGGCGCGACGTCTACGATATTCCGTTCAGCCAATGGGAAGACCGTCATTGCCGCTATTAAAGAAGAAGGTCCCGGCACTATGCATTACGAATTCGACGAGTTTTTCTATGTTACTGAGGGTACAGCCAAGGCCAATATACATGGAGGGGAGAATATTATCTTGAAGAAGGACGATTGTATCTGGATTCCCAAGGGGACGGTAGTAGATTTCGAATTTAGTAAGGGCTTTCAGAATATTGCAGTTCTTATATCAGATAAAACTATTACTGCGGTATAAGAAGATAATTAGGGAAGGATTAACTTAAGTATTATCTTTTATATATATTTTTACTTTATAAAGTACTTATAAAAATACTATTAATTAAAGAATATACTATACTATAGCTAGTTATTTTAAAAGTAAAGTATTTCTTAAGTAAAGATAACTAATAATATACCAGGTAGTATATATTCTTTATACTAAATAATTATTAAAATCAGAATATAATTATATTAAATATAAATATATTAAGTAGAAGATTTATATAACTATAGTAATATAATACCTAACTGGCTTATAGGCTAATTATAAATTAACTATTAGTTATATCTTAGTTACTAACTAAGACCTGATTAATTTCTAAATAATTTCTCTATATAGAGATGATTTCCTTCCTTTAAGCTTTAATATAATATAATTATTATACCTACTTAGTTTTTAATTAACTATTGTTTCTATAATAATTTTAAAGTTTTTACCTACACTACCTAGAATAATAGTTTTTACTTAGAGGACTACTAATATTATTAATAACATTATTAGAGATAAACCTATTATATAAAGATAAAATCCTTTATATATAAAAGCTATTAAAAAGAAAGGAAAAGCCTATATTTATTAAGTCTATATATGAATACCTTAAGTTTTTATTAAATTGGTATTGTTTAGTTATATAGTATCTAATTTAACTTTCTTTATTATTAAGGTTAGTATTAAACCGACTTTAAAAAGGATAGAAATAATAAAACGGTTATACAAGCCGTTAAGCCATAGGGCAAAAGATTATACTATAATCACTATGTGAGCAATTATAGTAATGCTATAGCTACTTATAGAAGCCTTATAGCGCTATTATAGGACCAATCGTTATAAGTAACCTCTCGGGCACTTTGGCTATTACTATAACTATAAATAGCTAGATAGATAATAAGATAGGTCTCGACTAAATATAATATTTTAATTAATATATAATTAATTAATTAATTAGTTCTTATTATCTTTTAATCCTCAATAGTTATAAAAGTTATTAATCTATTAATTTCTAAATATATTATAAGGTTAATAATATTATTATATTTTATATATCTCCTTATTTTTTATATTTATTATAGCTATTTAATATTAGGTATTTTAGGCCGCTAAAAAAGATATATAATTAAGAAATAAAGCGATTAATTAAATAGTTTATAATCTATATTTCTAAGACTAAGTTCTTCCTGGCTTTTTATATCGCTTTTTAAAAGATTATAATTAAATTAAATATTAAGGGGGGTTCTAAAGGAGCCAGTCTTACTCTTTTTAACCCAGAAGTTATAATCTTAAAGCTTAATATATAGCTATGGATTTTAATACCTAGTAAAGAGGTAGCCTAATAAGCTTAAACTTAGACTTTAAGGACCTTAAATATAGTCCTTAAGGCTAGATTATAGGCTAGATACCTTAGTAATTAAATTAGAAAATATTATAATAACTCTCTAAAGTTAATCCTAAAAGCTTTTAAGTCTTTAATAAAGGTAATTATAAGGAATATATAAAAAATAGCCTTAATAAAGGTAGAGAATTATAAACTTTATAAGGTAAATAATATACTTAGCCAGCGATATAGGGCAAAAAGGATATACCTATAGAATAGAGAGAGGATATTTATATAAAAAGGTTAGGATTTAATTAATTAGATAGATATAAATATATAGATATTAGCCGAATTATTAAGAAGTAGTGGCTAAGGAAGGTTAGGGTAGCTAAGGGTTCGTTATTATAGGATTTATAATAAGGCTAGATATAATATAAGAATTTATTAAGAGGGAATTAAGACTTCTAGAGATAAATATAGTATTTAATTTTAATTAATTATATAGTTTACTATATTTTTATTATGATTTATTTTAAGAAAGTAGTGACTTTTATACTGCTTGGTTATCTATATTGCTTGCTTATTTATATATTATACTTTTATTTAAATACTTTAATAAAAAAGATCTTAGTCTTAAAGACTAGGCCTTTTAAAAAGCCTATTTTTTAGGCTTTTTAGGCTTTTAAGCTATATTTATATTTATTCTAAATCTAATCTATTTTCTTTTATATAAAAGAGAATTAAAAGCTTATAGTTAAAGGTAATTAATTTAATTAAGGTATAAATATCCTATTTATTATAAAAAGGTATTAAAAGGTAATTATTAAAAAGCTATTTTAATATAATCTTAAGGTTTTTAGCTTTAAGCTTAAGTTATTTATATTTCTCCTTGTTTATAATATTTAAAAATGTTATTAATTTACTTATAGATTAGGTTAAGGCTTATATTATAGTAGATATTTATAGTTTTAAGACTTATTATATTAAGTAATAGTTATATAAAAGGTTAATAAAATAGACTAAAAAGGAACTAGAGGTTAATTACCTAATTATATATAACTTAGCTTAAACTTTATTTCTTAATCTTAACTTTTATTAAGTACTTATAAAGGTTAATTAACTAGCTTATAATATAAATTAGGTTAAGGGGTATAAAGGAGAAGCTAGCTATTATATATATAGCTATTTAATATAAATATTTATCTAATTAGAGTTTAGTTATTATATATAATATTTATTATTTTAATTATAAAGCTTTAACCTTAAAAGAGGTTATTTATATTATTAATATTATTAAGAGATTTAAAAAGCCTAGGCTTAATAAAATTAAAGGTTAAAGTAAAGAAAGGAAAATAAATATATGTTATAATAAAGGCCTTAACCTAATCTATAAGTAAATTAATAATACTTTTAAATAATATAATACGAAAGGATATAAGCTATTTAAGCTTAAGGTTAAAAATATTAATATTAACCTTAAATAACTTTATAATAACTATTTTTTAATACTATTTTTGATAAATAGAATAATATTAATTTAATTATATTAATGACTTTTAGTTATAAACTTTTAATACTTCTTTTTATAAAAGAAAGTAACTTAGATTTTAAGTATATAAGAATATGCGTAATAATATAAATAGTATAAAAAATAGGCTTTTAAAAGTCCTAGTCTTTAAGAATAAAACCTTTTTAATTAAGATATTAAACTTAAATATAAAGGTTAATATAATACATTAAAGATCTAGGATAAAAAGGTAATCTAAGCTAATAAAAGTGAGAAATAAAGCTAGATTTAATAGAAGTAATATATAGAGTATTAAAAGGGGGGGGGGGGGGGGGGGGGTACTTTATTAAAGTCTTATTATATTTATTCTTATAATATAATATATAATATTATTAATTAAGGTTATAATAATAAATAAACTTTTATTACATTAAATATTACTTTATTACTATTAATATGAAATAATAAGGTATTTTTATTAATAGGTTATAAATAATAAGCCTAAAGCTATATTAATAATTACGAATTTTAAATAATAACATAAAACTATAATAAAATCGATATTTATTATATTACTTTTAATATATAATAATTTAAGTGAGTAATAAAGTAATAAAGTACTAAATATAATAAGATATATATTAAAGAACTTAAAGAATTGATTCTTTTAATTCAGGGGGGTATATTAAACTAGAGATACTATCTAATAATATAAAAGGTATTTTAAATAATTAAAGCTTAAATAGATAAGAGAAAAAAGCTACCTAATTAGGTTAGCTTTTAATTAAAAAGTAATATAAGGTAAATCTCTTAAAAGAGGGGAAATAAGCTAGATAGATTATTAGTCAAGACACAAATCAATTTACTAACAATTTACAGTTCAATAGTATATCTTTACAAGGTATATTAAGGCCCTGATCTATATAATCCAGATATTAGTATAACTAGTAGGGCACTTATACTAAAATAAAGCTATTCTTAAATTAATAGCTTTTTATAATAGATTAAATAAATAAGTGATTTTTAATCTAGTTAGGAGTTATATAATATACCCATTATATTACAAACAATTAGTAGTAAGGTTATTAAGCTTTAAATTAAAATACTATTAAAAGTAATAAATTAGTTATTAAGTTTTTAGATCTTATAACTGATTTAGTTCTTAAAAAGAGGTAGGACTAAATAGGTCCTAGAAAGGTTAAAATAACTAATATATTATAAATAGTTAAAAGAGGTATCTATAATAACCTAAGGTGTATTTAAAATAATAAGGATAAAGGTAAAAGTTAAAAAAAAGACTTTCTATTTTTATTATTATTCTTAAAGATAATTATAACTGCTAAAACTAAAAAAAAGAGTATATTTACTTTCTATAGACTATTAATAAATAATTATATACCCTAGAGGTTAAACTATAATTACTTAAATTACCTTAAGGCTATTAAATATTATTAATACTTAGTTTAAAAAGAAGTTATACTTAATAAAGTCTACTTTTAATAAATTAGCTAATTAAATAAAAGAAAATATATTAATAAAAGAATTATAAGACGAAAGTTTAAAGTAAAAGCTAATAAACTTTTTATATATCCTTAATTAAAGGTATAGTTAGTAGGTTACTATATATAAATTTAGTCCTATTTAAAGCTCTATATTATATACTATTTAAAGTAGCCTAAATAGTGTCTTTTTATTATACTATACCTTTATTATATAAGCTATAGGGGAAGATATATATTTTAAGGTATTAAAAAAAAGAAATAATAAGTATTTCTCTGAGTATATTAATATTATTAATAATATATTTATAAGAGTATATATACCTAAAGTATAATAATAAAAGTAATATAATAAGAAGTTATTAAAGACCTAAAATATACTATATAGTATTTAACTTAATAGTACTTTTTTATATATCCTTATTAGTTATAAAAGCTTTATAAATAATACCTTATTAATATAATATACTTTATTAGTAAGCCTAAAAATACCTTTAAATTAATTCCTTATTAATAATACTAGCTTTACTAACTATAATAGTTTTTCTATTTCTTATCCTAGTATTATATATTATTTTAATAACTAAAAGGTAATTAATAAAAGGCTATAAACTAAGGAAAGCTTTTTAATCGTTATTATTTATATTTATAGATTATTATAGAGCTTACTTTTAAAAGGGTAAAGAGAAAGTTCTAAATAATATACTTATTACTACTGGAATATATAATTAGCTAATAAGTCCTAATTATATATATCTATATAGGCCTATAGAATTTCTTAACATTATTAAAAAAGAAGATAATATTAAAAAGGTTAAAAAGAGAGTAATTAAAGATATTTACCGCTTAAGTAAGAGATTATATAAATAGCTTAAATATAAATACCTTATATAATAGAATTACCTAGGAGTAATAAGAAAAATATAAAAAATAGATATTTAAAGAAAGAGAATTTAAAGAGATTATAACTATGTTATAAATTAAGTCTATAACTATTACATTTAAGTTTAAAATAATAAAGACTTATCATTAATTATAATATTAATAAAGAAACAATATTAAAAAACCTAGCTAGAAGGTATATTATTAAGAGAGCTACCTTACTTTTTATACTTAAATTAAAATACTCTCAGACTTTATATAAATAATATTAATATCGAATCTTTAAATCTTAGCTATTTAAAATAAGTATAGTATTACTATAATATTAAGTAAAGAGATTAAATTCTAGAATTATTATAGTTACTACTAGTTAATTTAGCTAATCTAAGGCATTTTAATAATATATATAATTTATTATATAACCTAGTCTTAATATTAATTAAGTAATAGATATAATATATATTATAAGTAGTTAGGAACTAATAAATATATAGACATAAGGTATATAAGCCTTATTAATAAAGTTAAGAATACCTAAATAGAGCTTAATATATATAATAAGCAAGCGCTATAAATAAATATATACCGCACTTTTCCTAGCCTCCTGAATAAAAATCACTTTAAAATAACTATAAATTATCTAATTAATTAAAACTATTTATTATATTCTTACCTAGATAACTCTAAAACTACCTAATAGGTCTTTATATTATACCTAGCCTTACTATATATACTATAATATTAATTACCTAGTTATATTAACCTTTCTTAATTATTATTTTTTAATAATTTTATAACTATCTATATATTAATATTTATCTAATTAATTATTTATAATATTTCCTATATAGTTATTATCTCTTTTTTTTATAATTTAGTCCTTTTTAATCTCTAGTATAAACTTAATATCTTATTTCCTTCCTAAAGATTTTAAAATTTATTTCTTATTAATATAATCTTATATATATTTCTCTTTATTATCTTAATAAGAGATTAAAAAACTTTAATAATTAACTCTAAAGAGTTATTATAATACCTTTAAATATAATCCTTAAGGTATTAAATCTAAGATTAGGCCTTATTTACTATTATTAAGGTCCTTAAAATCTAGAGAGAGAAGGATTTAATTACCTCCTTAAGAGGTATTATAGTCTATAATTATATATTAAGCTTTAAAATTATATTTTCTAGATTAAAAAGAGTAAATCTAGCTCCTTTAAAGCCCTTTTATATATTAATTTTTATAAAAATAGCTTTAAAAGTAATATAAAATATAAAAAAACTTTATTTTTAGAATATATATTATAAAGTATTTAATTAGATATTCTATTTCTTATTTATATATTTATAAGTATTATAAAATACCTAATATTAAGGGGCTAAAATAGATAAGATATATAAATAGGTATATAAAATTTAATAATTTTATATTATTTATAATATCTCTTAAAGTTAATAAAGTAATAGCTTTTATAACTATTAAGGATTAAGAGATAATAAAGACTAATTAATTAGTTAGTTATAGCCTAATTAAAGTATTTTAGCTATTCTAAGCTTAGCTAGGTATTTATCTATTTATTTTTATTTATTATAATAACCTAATTATATAGGAGGTTATATTCTTAGTATTAATTTATAAAATAATATTAACCTATATTAATAATAAACAATATAATTAATTAGCCTTTCATATTAATTACTTAAATGTTATTATTCTATTTTTAATTTCTAGGCTATATTAAATTTAATCATTCTTACCTTTTTAAACCTATAATAACTATTCTAGTCTTTATAATACCTATTATAAAGCTTATCTTATTAAAGTTCTAGATATTATTTAATTAGATATTATATTTTAGGATTATATCCTATATAAGCCTAAACTAACTATAAATAATAATTATATCTTTATATTTAGCTCTTTAATAATTATATCTCCGAATTAAATATATTTTTAGCTCTAATTATTACTATATAAAGTTATAAGCCTAATATATACTCTTAGGTAATATATTATAGTCTATAAATAGAGATCCAGCCATATCCTCTATTAAATATAATTAGGGGGGGAATCCTCGCGAATCTAGGGTAAGAATAAATTAAACTATTAATTTCTCTTTATAATATATTAGGTATTTAGTTTTAAGTTATTCTAAAGGGCTTAAAAGGTTAAGAGGGTTCCAGCTTTAATTAAAAGTTATAGTATTCTTAAATATTAAGAATTATCTAATTAGATAAAAAGTTAGATATAAAAAGGAACAATATAGCGCTTACTTATCTATAGCGCTTACTTATTATATATATTATAGAAGTATTTATACTAGTATAAAAAGTAATTAAATTAAGTAATAATCTTAAAATAGGATTTGATTATATAAAAAATTCTAAAAGAAAAATAAATAAAAAGTATACTTTATTTCTAATAGCTAATTAATATTATTTTAAGTTTTTATTAGATTTAAAGCTATTTTTAGATCTTTCTATAGAAAAAAGTAAAAGTACTACTTTTAATCAGTCTTTTTATAAAGGTTAACCTACTTTGTATACTATTATAAGGGTTTTTAGCCTTTTTATTAAATATAGCTATAGTACTATTAACTAAGTATTATTAATATTATAACCTCTTTATAATATTACTATTCTAAACTATAATAATACCTTTATAGGGAAATAAACTTATATATTATATTTCTTATTAATTAAAAACTGAATTTATATTTAAAACTACTGTTACTAGTATCTTAGTTATATAGAAATAAGGTATAATAGCTCTAGAAGGTAAAAAGCTAGTATAATAGACTAAAAGTAAACCAGTTTAATTATATAATAATTAAGCTACCTTCTATACTAGTATATAAGAAGCCTAAGCTATATATATAGCAGCTATAATAGGTCTTACAGGCCCTATAAGCACTATATCCTTATAATTACCCTCCCTCTTTAATAGCTTAGTCCCTAAGTTAGTTATTAATTAATAGCTTACAAGCCTATAAGGGTCTTAACTACCCTAAGGTATAAGCTCTCTAGGCTATATAACCCCTCTATATATCCATGCTATAACTTATTAGCTTACTCTTACTATACCTTTGGCTTAACTAATTAAAAAATAGTATCTTAATTAACTAATCTCATTAAACCCTCTAAATATACTAAAAAGCCCCGCTATAAGGCCTAGGCAATATAACTAATATTAGCTTCTAAGATAGCTATAAGAGCTCCTTACAAGTCTAACTTATATAATATAATAATAGAGCTATAAGTATTAATTATTAGTAGGGATTAAATATAAAACCTTTATACCGAGAAGACCTAATTATATAATTAAATAATTATAAGAGCTCTGGAAGGTAAAAAGCTAGTATAATAGATTAAAAGTTAACTAGTTTAATTATATAGTAATTAAGCTGCTTTTTATATTAGTATATAAGGGGCCTAGGCTGCATATATAGCAGCTACAATATGTCTTACACGCTCTATAGGCACTATATCCTTATATAGGGAGGTTTCTTATTACCTTAACTAGAATACTATTAAAAACATTACTCTTTTATTAAATCTTTAATATAATTATAATATATAGTTTGATTTTATATAAAAAAACCTAGTTAATAAAAGTCTTAACTTACTCTTTAGTATAATCCTTTAAAAACCGCTTTTAAACATCCTTTATAGTATACTAGATATTATTAATACCTTTTAAATACCTACTTATTTATTAACTTATAGTTATAAAGCATATAGCCTTTTTTATTATTGTTATTTTATTTAAACTATTTCTTATTACTTAATAAGGTCGTTCTACCTAATTATAGCCTATTAAGGATAATAAGTTACTATTCACTAACTATTATAATATATATATAGGTATTAACTATATTTAGGCTATTTAAAAAAGTAACTTTATAGAAAGTATTCTTATTATAAAAGACTTAGACTAGGTAAGTCTACTTTATATACTATTATCAATAGTTAACTAATAGTTATCTAATTTACTTTCTTTATAAGGTTAGTTATATATAGTTATATAATACTAGCTATATTAGTAGCCTTAACTATAATATATCTAGGCTTTAATACTAGCCTAAATACTTATTCATATAAGTTAGGGTTATATAAGCTATTATTATATAGGCTAATTAATATAGCTACTTATTAAATATTAACTTTGATTTAATTTTTAAATATTATTATAATTATATTAGTCTTAAAGCTATAAAAGTAATTACTAACTAGAGATATTATATTAAATACTTTCTAATTCCTCAATAACTTTAGGATTTTATATTAAACTTTTTACTTACTTTATATAATATTAAGGAACTTATTTTTTATTAAAATGGGAATTGTTTTATATATTCTTTTTATTATTAATAGCTTCTTTATTTTAAAGTCCCTAACTAACCCTATTATATTATAATATTTAAGTAAGAATTTAATTTATTAATAATTTTAATATAGCTTAATATTTAGTCTAGTAATATTAGTTTATAATACCCTTTAATATTATTAATTACTTTTAATATTACTTATAGAGTTACTATTACTAATATATAAGTTATTATTAGCTTTACTTTTAATTATTAAAAGTAAGGGCGGTAGTATTAACTCTAAAAATAAAAAAGAAGTTATTTTAATTTTAGGGTAATTACTTTTTCTATATAGAAAGGTATAGAAATTATTATAAAGCTAACTTTTATATACTTAGTAAGTATCTAGCCTCTTTTCCCTTACTTTAACTACCTTCCCTATCTATTAATTACCTAATTCTACTCTTTATAACTTAGAATATAAGGGTTATATAGATATATACGGTATTTTATGCCTTATAGGGATGTACCTTTTATAAAGATCGTTTTCACATCCGGATCGTATAGACCAGGGCCTAAGGCGGCGCTATGTATCTAGAGAAGTAGCTAAGAGACTGGGGGCTGGACCCGCAACTTGTCCGGATTCCCCATTTCCTATTTGGGCGACGGTCCGAACCTCCAGCCGGAATATGATCTAATAGGGAAATTACTACCTTCGAGATCGTCGAGCATTATAGCTCTTTCACTCTCCTGAATGACAATTGTCCGTGATCATAACCTCTCTTCCGCCCTACGATTGATACAGGTGTCTATCAATTCCTCTCAGACATTGTTTTTCAGTCCAATTTCTTACTGTGCTTTATCAGTTAGGACCCACGTTTTTAACAATGGCGAGCGATGGATTTCCACATGCCGACGGCATGTCGTCCTTCTGGCTTACTGACGTCGGGACTCTTCATAATCACCGCACTACGCCGGACTTGCCAAGAAAGAGCGACGTCGTCATTATAGGTGCTGGGTTTTCAGCTGCGTCAATTGTCACGCATATGCTAGATAAGCCCGACGAGAACAGACCTTCAGTATTGGTTTTGGAGGCTAGAGGGCTATGCTCAGGCGCCACAGGGCGGAACGGTAAGCTTCTTGTGTTAACACCACTCTCACACACTTGGTGTCTTACTGTTGTTGCTGAGCAGCGGCTAAAACAACAACTCAGGAGGCCATCTGAAGCCGGATGGCTACAACGCGACTAGTGCCCGTATCGATCGATATGGCGTCGCCGCTGCATTCGAAGCATCCGAATTCGAACGCCGTAATGTCGAGGCTGTGGCTGAATACATCAAAAAGGAGAATGTTGACTGCGACTTCATTCTGACACGATCGATGGATGTCATTCTATCTGAAGAAAGGAGTAAACAGCTTAAGCAAGGCTACGATCGGTTGCGCCGAGCCGGCGTCAAGATCCAGAATGACACTTTTGCGGTTCCTGATCATCTAGCTGAGAAGGTGGGTTGCTAACTATAGCCGCATGCGACGGCCTATAATATTACGCAAGGAATCATCCAAGAAGCTAACGGAAAGAATTCGTCTAGATTTCTGGTGTCAAGGATGCCAAATCCGTCTACACGAACACCTCCGGACATTTGTGGCCTTATAAGCTGATACATCACATGTTCGCCAAAGCGATTGAAAAGGGCATTAACCTCCAGACGCACACCATGGTCAAATTGATCTCTGATAGTCCTGATGCCGAGGGATATTGGACTCTTGGCACTGATCGAGGCAACGTACGTGCTAAGAAGATAGTCTTGACCACCAATGCCTATACTGCGGCCCTCCTTCCGGAATACAAGGACAAGATAGTTCCTTACAAAGCTATATGCTGCCGCATCGACCCCGGCTCAGGTCCTTTGTTATCCAACACTTACTCCCTACAATTCGACAACTGGGACTTTGACTATCTGATTCCCCGTCCAGATAATAGTATCGTGGTAGGCGGTGCTCGAGCGGCGTACTTAAAAGATTTGAATAGCTGGTATGGAATTACTGATGATAGTACCTTGATTGAAAGTGCCAAGGTTTATTTCGAAGGTTACATGCAGCGCCATTTTAAAGGATGGGAAAGCTCGGGGGCAAAAGTTTCTCATATCTGGACTGGAAGTAAGATATTCGCTACATCCTATTCTCCATTACCTTACTAAATTCTGCTCACTGTAGTTTTGGGTTACTCGTCTGATCGGCTGCCACGAGTAGGTGCCATCCCTAACCGCCCTGGATTGTTTATTATGGGGGGATTCTCGGGCCATGGAATGCCACAGATATTCCTTACGGGCAAAGGGGTGGCGGATATCGTTGAGTTTAACGCCCCATTCTCGAGTTCGGGAATTCCTCTTATCTATGAAGAAACACAGAAGAGGTTGGAGGATAATGACAACCAGGTCCTAGGATTATGGGAGAGTTCAATTGCCAACAAGGCCCATCTTTGAAATAAGATAATGTTACGGTATCGCATTGTTAAAGGAATAAGGGGATGAACTGCAATTATGACTATAGGAATGTTTATGTTGCAAGCATGTACACGCTCTCTTACAGGACAGGTAAAGAGTTTTGCTATAGGTAACTGCAATGGTGTGGCACATATTTCTCAGATTGTGTATCAGATGTGTTACTTGAAGATAAGCTTATAAGTAAGAAATATATTTTAGTTTGTAAATTCCAGCATAATCAGAAATCAAGACACTTATAAATTATGTGTATAATTTAATATGTACTGGTAAACACATGTAGTTTCTAGTAAGCGTCTGAAAATAATTCATAGCTATATTTATTTAACATAATAAATCCCCCAACCCTACCGACCATGGTCTTTTTCCATAATTTTTACGCAGTTCCAAGTCGGAACCATTATAAGACAGGCCTCTAAACGAGATCGATTTTGTTGTCTCCCATAAACACGGCTATGTTCTGGAAGTTTTCCCCAAAAACAAAATCCACCTTGGTACCCTGAGGGAGAAACACGCAATCACCCTTATTGAGAGTAAACTCCTCTCCACCATGAATAGTGACCTTGACCCAGCCATCCGTGACGAAAAAGAATTCGCTGCAAGGGTAGGTAAGTGATCCAGTACCCGATTCCCTTGCAGAACCAATAACAGTTTTGCCATCAGCGGATCGGAAAATAACTGATTTCGAACCCGCCCACTCAGGGAATTCTTCCCAAGGAAAAGAGTTAAACGGGCCATAAGGTATGTCTGCCGGTGCCAGTGAGCCGTTGTGGTTGGCAATTGAGGGAGGCATGGTTGTTGGTTGTTCCTTGTAAGTGCTGGATGGAAATCGGAATTGATGAAGGATGAGCGTTTGACTTCAGAAAGTGTGATACCGATGATTAGAATCAATAACTGTTCAGACGCGTCATATGCCTTTATAGCTTCTCATAGGAGACATGTGAATATTGCAGTAAAACATGATTCTCTTATAGCCATATATAACAATGGTGCCTAAAATTACCTTTTACGTCGAGGTTGCGAAGGAAGAGCAATCCGAAATTTCCTCTTCTGTCTCGTATTAGGCGAATCGAAGCCGACCCCGCACCCGGTTTATCGTCTATCTATTAATGTTACGTAGCATTCCGAGCTGAACCTCGACAAAAAAAGCCTCGCCCGACCCCGCATACCTCGCGTCAGAGCTCAATCAAGTAATCAAATAGGCTGCATTGACAATCACTGGTGTTGCATCTTCGCAGCCAAGTAGGCAGTATCTATATAGCCCTCTTTATCAGGCAATTATTCACCGAATCCATCTGTCGCAGCATCCTTCTGCATCTTTCAAGAAGTTCTATACCCAATCTCAATACTTGCTACCCTTCAAGCAGACATCATGCGTATCGCTCTTGTTGGGATCGGTGAAGTGGGCAGATATTTTGTTGAAGTGTTTAGTCAGTCATCGCACAGCGTTGTGGTTCTGACCAGCAAGCGGAAAGAGTTTTTAGACGATATCAAAGTTGAGCAGCGCATCACAGACTACTCGCTTGACAGTCTCACCTCCATCCTGAGCGAGTTTGACGCAATAGTGTCGACGTCTTCAGGTCCGCAAGACGCCTATATCACGCTTCATACGAATATCTTGGAGGCTTGCAAGGCATCCAAGACTTGTAAGCGGTTCCTGCCTTCGGAGTGGACTGTTAACATCGACGAATTCATCGATCAGCCAATCTATCATGTTCCAGGCCGTCCCAATTGGAGGCAGAAGTTAAGAGAGCAAAACGATGTCAAATACAGCCTGGTATGCATCGGCTGGTTTGCGGATTACGTGCTTCCATCATCCCAAAGATATCTCAGAGATGTCGGCAAGGGATATCCAGCCAACCATGACACCAAAACATTTCAACTCTACACGCACGGCCGCCAAAAAGTCTCGTTGACCTCCGTCCGAGATGTTGCACGCGGGGCCTTGGCACTGGTTGATGAGGACCCCAACGAGTGGAAGGAATACACTCATTTTGCGGCCCAAACCATTACCTACTACGATATATTCGAAACCCTTCGCAAATATGATGCTTCATGGAAGTCAGAGGAGATCTATTTTGCTGACATTCTAGCAGCACTGGATAAGGGGGAAGATACTGAAGAGCGCTATCTTCAACTCATGGCCTTTCTCGGAGCCAACGAGTTACCAGAGCAAAAACGAATCAGCTTTGGCGAGGGGTTTCTGAAAGGCTACAAGGGCCGAACGATTGAGGATCTCTTACAGGAAGCTTCCAAGGACAGAAACCAGATTCTATGAAAAGGTTTACTATAGCACAATCGAGTACGTCGGGGATCTGGATCAAACCTTTAAACTAGTCGTCAATATGAATCTTCTCAAACAATTGACTTAAAGTCTGCACGACATTGACATGTTTCCACTTCTCGAATATACTGCTAGCAATAAGCCCTGAAGCTTAATAAGTTTCTTTGTACATCAACTGGTTTCTTTATTAGGAACATTTCCGATCCCGTCAAGACCTTTCCTAAACGCATCAGGTGCTGAGTCCTGTGTTTTATCAATGTTAGATTAAATGGACGCTCTTGATTGAATCATGCTCTTGTCGCAGTGCAGCAATCGTTGTCGGGAACTAGCTATATCCGATGTCGGCCTGCTCCCGGGCCCAACCGGTACTTTGATCACGAGATAGAATTAGTAGGGAGATAACCTGATACCACGATTGACCAATTGGAAGCCTTGACGCTATTCTCGGTCAGATAGCAGCACCTCGGTGTATCGTATTTCGATCAGAGCGCCGGAGCCTGAGGTGAAGGGCAAGAAGTGGAACAAAATTACCCTAAACAGCCCGGAGTCGGCATAGCTACGGTCTTTTGGTTCTGGCCTATCGAGCCCCCACTTACTGTTTCAGGCAGTACAGGCCTACTGGTGTGGTGCCGAGCACCACAAACTGCGCTTATGCGAATCCTGACAGACATGCCTAATAGGGACGCGACGCGAAGCTTTTGCAAAGGGCTGCCTTCGCCTCGGTTACACGCCACTTGAGCCGGCTGTTACTATACTTATTCAAGACCAGTCGTAATCGTTTTGTCAGATCTTTCAAAATTGAGCTTCCTTAGCAGGTAGACAATAGATATTGTTCAGTTGCGAACCCAACGTTTATACCAACCCGACAGCGACAGTCTCTTAGATCATCATGACTGAACAAAAGACCGTCGATGCACTCATCGTGGGGACTGGCTTTGGTGGCATATACTCGACATACCGCCTGACTCGCCTGAGCCTCAACGTGCAATGTATCGATCTCGCGGCTGATATTGGCGGTACCTGGTATATCAACCGATACCCAGGTGCCATGAGTGATACCGAGTCATACCTTTACCGCTATTCTTGGGATAAGGATGATCTACAAACATATCCCTGGACCCACCATTATGTCTATCAACCGCAAATTCTCGAGTATCTCAACCATGTCGTCAAGAAATATGACCTGCGGAAATACATGCGATTCAATACGGAGATGACTGGCGCTGTCTGGGAGGAGAATATCCAGCGCTGGCGCGTCACAACTGCGCAGGGAATTGAGTATATTGCTCGATACCTTGTTAACTCGCTCGGCATCCTTTCAACTCCCAACTACCCCAGTATCCCCGGCATCGATGACTTCAAAGGACAAAAGATTCACACTTCTTCTTGGCCATCTAATATAGACCTTAGTGGTAAGCGAGTCGGAGTCATCGGCAACGGCTCCACCGGGGTCCAGGTTATGACAGCACTGGCGCCTGTTGTCAAACAGCTTATCTCGTTCCAGCGCAACCCGCAGTATTCGGTACCTAGCGGGCAAGGGCCCATTCGCGATGGCTATCGTGAAGAGATCAACGCCAGATACGACGATATTTGGGACAACGTTTTTGGATCAGCGGTTGGATTTGGAATTCCCGAGGTCACCCGCAAATGCGTCGATGCCACCCCGATGGAAAGACAAGAGGCTTTCCAAGATGCTTGGGATAAAGGCAACGGGTTTCGATTCATGTTTAGTGCATTCGGAGATATAACGACGAGTGACGAAGCTAATGAGGAAGCCTGCAAGTTCATCAAGTCCAAGATTGATGACATCGTCAAGGATCCCGTCAAGGCACGCCGATTGAAGCCTACCGAGATTTACGCTAGGAGGCCTCTATGCGATACAGGCTACTACCAAATCTTCAACAGAGACAACGTGGATATCGTCAACCTCAAGGAAACACCAATTACGAAGATAGTCTCCAATGGTATTGAGACCAATAGTCAGTTGCATGAGTTCGACGTGTTGGTATTTGCGACCGGATTCGACGCTTTAGAAGGTTCGTACCTGAGACTTAACATCGTCGGGAAGAACGGGGAGACTATCAAAGAGCACTGGAGCGATGGCCCTCGGGCTTACGGCGGTGTCGCATGCGCGGGATTTCCGAACATGTTTATTATCTCGGGACCCCAGGGACCGTTCGCCAATTTCCCTCCAGTCATCGAGACCGAGACCAACTTCATCGTGTCTTGCATTGAGTACGCCGAGAAGAACATAGCCGCTGGCTCCAACAAATCTGCCTCCAATGGCGTGACCAATGGTACTGTCACCAACGGTCACATTGAAGGTGCCAGCAAGGACTCCAAGCCAACCACGATGGAAGTGACTCTGGCGGCTGAGACAAAATGGAATGATGATTGTGAGAAGCTTACAGAAGGTTCCTTATTCAAAAAGACATCGAGCTGGATATTTGGCGCGAACACGAACCGAAAGCAAAGCACAAAATTCTACTTTGCTGGCTTGAATGCTTACGTGGCCTGGGTTAAGGATGTTATCCAGGGTGACTTTAGCGACTTCAAGCATAAGTAGAAATGTAACGTAGTGAAGTATATACTTAGAAAGTAGAGTACTCATATTGGTTATTCTCTAATTCTTTGAGTGAATACCACCTATGTGTGAAGGGTGAATTATAACCATCGTAACGCCTTGCCCATGCTTGCTCATGATGATTTAACAGACTTCTCAAGATGGTATTCCCGCAGCGTATAAACCACCAAAGGACACTTTAATGCGAGGAATGAGTGGTATTAATTACGTAAAACATATTTTCCATCCTTGGGAAAGACACAGCTCCATCCAAGATATGGTAACACCAATATCTTTGAACTCCCAGGCCGTGTTCAGGATATCAATTGGCCACAAATTTGTTCGCACTCGGGTGGTTGAGTATAGGCCCTTGAACCGTATTATGACTTCGTCACGAAGGGACTGATCGTCTGTCGAAAGTTCGGATGCCGCAGTCAAAAGCGGCATTGACTGAAAGATTGCATGGGATTCGCTCACTGGGATGGAAAGAAGTGTGACCACTGTCTCCAAAGCGAGTTGCCTGATGAAAGCATCTCGATTTTGAAGGCTGTCCTCATCATCCTGTTCATGAAGGTGAGGACAGCTGTCGCAGACCCGGTATAGCATGAGAAGGCCGTGGTTCTGAAATGCCTGGCTAAGAAGTCGAAGAGACTCATCGGAATCAATATCACACCAAGCCAGAAGCTTTCTCTCGACCTGAGTTTCCCACGCGGGGTTCCGCGCTTGGGCATCTATAACTTGTCGGCAGTATCTGGCGATCGACGAAATCAAAGCATAAAGTTCGGAGGAGAAGCCGGAGATGGGGTGGAGAAGCCTCGGCTCGTTATCAAGAAACAGGATCACGTCTGTTGATTCGAGGTCTAGGGAACGACCAGGTTTGGGGTCGCTGAAGAGGGCGCAGGCCATGTCCCAGTATAGATACCACCCCATGAGGAACTTGGCGAAAGAGTCGTGTCGCATTTTGTCGTTGGCGAGAATCAGTTTTAGGAGCGAGCGGGCGCCGTCTAGGTGTTCTTGACCGAAAGATTCTGGCTTGGACTCGATCCAGGGGGAGGAAACACCAAGGAGGAAGATGCTGATTACGGAGGCGGTTGATGGGGATGGGTCACGGCTGAGTTCCCTACTGACCAGATGGAGAGCACGGCCACGCTCCTCGAGGCATGCGTCGAGGTGAGAACCTTGAAAAAAACCTTCATGGCCGGCGCTAATACTCTGTACTGCGTGGATAAGGGATGCACAGGTAGGCAGGTACTGAAGCAGAGGAAAGGAGAGGGGGTTGGAGTTGTGAAAGAGCGAAAGCAAATGGCTCGCTTGCTCGAGCCAGTACTGGAGCAGTCTGTTGTTCGGAATGGCCCCCTGTGGCCAGGAGCTTGATGGCGCAGGCTGTGTGAGCAGCGACGTCTGAGTCTGCCAGCGTGCAGGTCGAGGACTGGAGAGACAGACGGAGCCACGTCGCTGGCATCGGATGCAGACAGGATGTGTCTCGTCGCATTTGACCTTGCGCGCTCTGCATTCCCAACAGCCGAAGCGACTATTATTGCGCCGAGACCTTGAACAGGGGCGGGGGGGCAATAGATGATCAACCTGCAGCATGTACTTGCTTGGCCGAACGAAACGGACGGCGTGGTGAAGCTCTAGAGGTGAAGGCATCGGGGGCAATGAGAATATTGCGATGGTGATACAACGTGACAGAAAGGCCCCAGATTCGGCTGGGATGAAGGAATTTAGCCCCAGAAATTTCCACCAAGTCAACGGTTCGTTCCGGGAGGTCCGATCAGACTGCAAATCGGGCCTGCCTTTTTGCTTCTAGCGGGGACTATCCACTACTGTAATTGCGTAATTACAGTACAGTAGTGTATCTTCCCCGCTTTCGTCCTCGGAAATGGGCCCAAAGGGGTAACAAAGATTGTCGCTAAACCATTGCTCGTCATTCCAATTCATTCCTGTAACGCCCTGTGGCTCTTATCTCCCAAAGTCTATCTATCTATCTATCTATCTATCTGTCGGTATCCGTACTGGTGCATTGAAAACCCTATCCTGTCTGCGATAAGACCCAAAGACGGCCGCCCTGCTGCTAAATACAGGGTGACATACGCCCCCCTCTCCAGTCGGTCTCCCTCAGTATTATCCTTACCATCATTCCGGATCGCGGCCAAGACCACGCGACCAACGACCAGGGATTCACTGAAGCACCATGAAACCTAAATCTCGTGAACTCCGGGTTCGTATGTGGACTGGGTCATCCAAGGCGCCTGCTGCTCGACCGTCGTCTCGTTCTTTGACCCATACTCCGCGGGTCAGAGAACGCAGTGAAACGCAGGCTCGCGAACCAGAAACACGACGTAGCCGCCTAGGATGCAATGAGTGCAAAAGGCGCCACGTCAAGTGTGACGAGACCTTTCCGGTGTGTCTTCGATGTCAGAAGCGCGGCTCGCTCTGCGAGTCAACCCCAAGATTATTGACATGGCAGATGGTTTCGCCAGCCACCAATCCCAACATTGGCTCTCAGTGTTCCATGTTTGGGTCCTTCCATGGTTCCAGTAAGGCTGAAAATAAAGCTCTGTTGCAGTACTGGCTGGAGAAGGCCAGTCAAATCATGGTCATCGATCCCGAATCGAACCCCCTGTCCTTTCCTATCCTGGAGCATCTTGACAAGTCACCGAGCCTCAAGCATGCCCTCCAGAGCGTTGGTGCTGCCCATTGGCATTTCTTCGACCCTGAGAAACTCTCCAAATGTTATGAGGAGCGAGCTGCGGCCATGAACCTACTTATAGGTGAGCTGACATCCGTCGATGAAATACTGTATCCCGTATTCCTCAGTCTCTTAATCCTGGGGCTTTCTACACCTTGGACAAGTACAACTACTTCTGATTTTGGGCAATATTATCTGCACGGTGCCCACGGCTTGGTCATTACACTCCTTAAGAAGTACGAGTCTTCTGACGACCGACCGTCCTACTTCAACTTCATGCTCGGCGCCTATTTGTACTGGGACATGGCCACAGCATTTCTCATCCCTACCATGGACCCCGATCATCCACCCATGAATACCAATGGTGTGTACTCAGCAGTCATGGACATAGCCCATCAATACCACCCAATGGTGGGCTACTCAATGGGTACCTTGATCGTCCTCGGCAACATAGGACGTTACTGCCGATCCGTCGTCGAAACAGGCCTCCGAGATGAAGAGGTTGAGCAGGCGCTAGAGCACGACTTGAAGAAATCTGAGAACTTGAATCAAGAGAGTCGAGAGCTGGAAATTGCGGCCGATGCGTTTCGGGCTCACGGCCGGATTAGTCTTGCTGCTATTTGCTATCGTCGCCCCAGCCATGCCAGTACCGATACCGACACCAACGACAATCCTCTTTCATCCTATCTATTGAATACGGAGCCTATGGAGGCTTGTCACTGGTTGGCTATCGTAGAACCGTATTACTTTTCTCAAGACCTAGAAAACTCGATTAGACAGCTCGCCTTAACAACTGTTAGAGAACTCACTTCGGTTCCAGCCGACCAACCATACATCAACGGTCAAGCTATCCCACTCTTAACAGCAGCGTCCGAGTTGACTATTGAAGATGTGAGCGAGCGGGAATTGACAAGACAGAGGTTTTATGAGCTCTACTCACTCAATCACCTGCGGGGAAATCTGGACGCCTCAACACTGCTCACTGAAATCTGGGCACGACGGGACCGTGGTGAGGTGACAAGCTGGCTAGATGTGATGGTTGATATGGGATCAAATATCATGCTCGGATGATTAGGTACTGACTTGTATAAGTTCTTGTAGCAGTCAAGTGTATGTGGAGATTGGTTGACTATCTTGTTGATATCGTTCACAGCTTTTTGGGAACGTCAGTTTCGCTCATCCCCAACCCTTGTTCCAAAGTGATGAAACTTTATTTCGAGTCGATGCCCCTTGGGTCCACCCATATATGCATCTTCAATCTCCATTTCCCCATGATCGTGGATCTCGGTCGTAAAGTTTGTGTATATACTTCCGATTGCTGACTTGATAGCTATGAAACCAGAGTTAGTTTACGTAAGCTTGATAAGAGGCTGTGGCGGAAAAAAGCAAGAGAGGGAGGGGAAATAACGGGCCAACAGTGCTTACAAAAGTAGGAGAAATTGCTGCCGATGCACATACGGCCACCACTCCCGAACGCCCAGAACCATCGTCGCATATTAGCTAATTGGCTTGGTGTTGAATCTATCCAGCGTTCTGGCTTCCAATTGTGAGGTTCTTCAAAGATTTCCGGCGTTCGATGGAGCGAGTATGCAGAACACTGCACTGTAGTACCTGCTGGGATATTGTCGAAGCCGCCCATAGTGCAAGGTTTCGGAACAGTCCGAGGCTGACCGCCAGGCACAGGCGAATGAAGACGTAGGGTTTCCATGATGACAGCCTCGAGTAACGGTAGTTTGTCGACAACAGATAGTACGGGGAGCTGAATATCGCCGTCAACAGACCTGGATGGGGGGAAGGTAAATGCTGGTTCGAGGGTCAAGAGTTCCTGGCGGAGCTTGGCCTGAAGCTCGGGTCTTTGTGATAATTCCCAAAGACACATCGTCATAGTAATGCCACTGGTCTCAAAGGCTGCCGAATTATGTGCAAACATGTCACTGGCTATCTCGAAACGTTGAGGATATTGACCCGGCTTGCTGTCCACGTCACTCATGGCCTTCACGGCCAAAGACATGACGACGGGTTTGTCTTCATCAGAAAGTGCATCGGCTTCCGGAGAAGCCAATAGTGCTTGAGCCTTGTCGCATTTCTCTAGGTTCCATTGTTGAATATCTTCAAAGCCTTGGTCGACATTCTTTGGAATTAGTCCGACAACTTTGAGCCAGCCGGCTACCCATGGGAGATTCCACTGCCAGAATGAATAAGGTTCGGATGCAAAAAAACCATCCAAATATCGTCGTCGCTCCTTTTCATCCTCAAGAAAGTTGCTACCAATTCTTTTTCCGTACTGCCACGACACAAATGAGTCCATGGAATAGGAAAAGAAGAGTTCAAGCACTTCAAGCACCTTGCCCTCATCTGCTGCTTTGCTGATTATTGGTAACAACCTTCCGAAGAGGATGTTCTTGGCTGTGGCTCGGGTAGTCGCGTCAGAAAGAATAAAGGATTTGGAAAATGTGGCAGAAATCATTCGTTTCCGTGCCGAGTGAGTAGCATTATCCTGGAAGGTGAAGATGTTAGGTGTGCTATTAGGCTATTAATGACGGTTGTTTTAATCATTTACATGCCAACTCAGCCCTAGGGAGTTGAGTTGAGGGTCAAGGCTCTCTTACTTGTAGTTCATGAATCCATTGGGATAAAACTCCGTCTTTGGAAATCCGCCCAGATAAATCTGCTTAAGGCCACCCTCGAAACAGTTCAAACTGAGGAGACTAGGAGACAGACGAAGTGCCTTCCCCTTTGCCATATGAGCGTCGTAAACGAGCTTGTTTTCCTTGTGGGCGAGCTTGGACCACCACAGCCAGAGTGGAGCAATATGGCAACTCCAGTGCGGCGCCGGCACTTTGGCGAGTGGTGACAAGAAAGCGGGCTTGACGATAAACTCATACAATACTCCCAACGCCAGCAGGGCACCAGCAGCGATTAAGGAGACTGGCAAGCCCATGATGAAGAATGCGAGTAGGACAGATGTTTATCGCAAATGCTTCGATCGTCAAAGGCCTTTGGCAACGGCTTATCGATAGCTAGGTAATGGTTTCTTTGATCCGAATGTTGAAGATTGACCATCATACAGGCGAAGATAATGGAACGGAAATCGGGGAAGTGATGAGGCGGCTTTAAAGATCCCTTTGGCCTAATAAAACAATCGAGATAGGCAGGTAAATGTGTTTAACAAAACTGGTTGCGAAAACCGAGCACAGCTCAGGCTCCACACAATACCGTAGCGTCTGCCGTGTCGAGCCTGGAACAGGAAATTCAAGAATACGGAGCAAGGGATTGCGGCAGTAAAAAAGAGGCTAGTAAGTGCATATTACCGAAAATGGCTCACCGGCGTAAGCGACTTGTCTCGGCAATGTTGTGATGGCCGGATCCGTATCGAAGCCCAAAGAGGAAAATTGGTCGGCCACTTCGTTTCACAATAATTGGCCAGATTCTAGGTGGCCGCTAAGACGTTACGAGAAAACCTTTGAGTACAGAGCCGGTAAAATATCCCGTCCATCCAGTCACAGAGTAAAAATCGCCCTTAAATCATATTCTTCATGGATGGTCACATGTGCTTACTATAGTAGATTTTCTTGGCTACTTCTGTATATCGTATGGTGAAATGGTTAGCGGAACAAGCAAATACTGCATCCCGAATTAATTCGCTGCATACAGTTAAAAGGACTTTATCGATTTCTTTATGACTAGGCGGGAAAGAAGTTATATCGTGCACTTATTGGTTTTTATGTGAATGACTGTGAGAAACCTGTACTACAAAATCCGTACAAAATCCATAATAACAACATATCAGCTCGAATTGCTGTGCGTGGCCTAAATCCAGTGTGCTCAAAGTTTGGTTTGTGTGAAAGTTGCCTGCCAAATCTCCATAACAACTAATGTTTCTGCTCAACCGCGACCCCATCGAGAACATCTTGAGGAATTTCAGGTCCTCTGAAAGTCTTTCTCTTTTGGATGTAAACCAGGCCAAATACAGTAAGGCCCCCAATAAAGACGATAGAGACGTAGTTCATATTTTGAGCGTCAATAGGGAGATAAATGGGAAAGCACAACATAGTGATGAAGAAAATCGACCACAAAATGCTGAAAATGTTGCAAAATGGCCCAATGATGTTACCAAGATCCCAACGCCGGGGAGGAAGACGGGCTCTACCCTTTCCCAAGACGAAGATTTGAGGCATTGTGGCGGAGAAAAGGACAAACACAATACTCCCTGCTATAAAGTTGTTTAGAGCAACTGTGCTACCGACAGCGATGACGCTGATGACAGCCACGGCTACAGCAGCAGCGATGTGTGCGTTGACAGGGACGCCCAACTTATGATTAACCTTGCTGAGATGGTTGGAGTATGGCATGCCATTGTCACGCGCAAATGCCCAGATGAGCCGACCACAAGTGGCGAAGGCGGCCTGTGCGGCTCCGAAGTAAATGAAAAGAACCCAGGCAGTGAAAAAGGTAGCAAGGGCAGTCGAACCAACCCCTTGTCGGATTGCCTCATGATATGCAACCTTGGCAGTACTGATAGCGGCGAAGTCATCGCAGCTAAAGAGTAAAGCCATAGAGAAGCCCAGAGTTGTGAGAAAACCAATGACGATCGAGAGCATCATTGCTAAGGGCACATATTTGGTCGGTTGAGGAACTTCTTCTGCCAAATGAGTGGCACCATCGACGGACGCGAAACTACAGCGTTATTAATTATCGACTCGGGCTGCCAAGGTGAATGGGGACAACTTACAGCCAATTTGATTGTCCAGCGACTAGCAAGAAGCTGAAGCCGTTACTCCACCCGGAACCATTTTCGTAGTCGACGAAGACAGATTTGGCGGAAGCCTTGGTAGTACTTCTGGCCAGCACCGTTATCATGACCACGACCATGCCGATAAGTGACGCCAGGAAGAACATTGTCTGGGTCCGAGGAACCGCAGAAGGAACCAGCGTTACAGAGACGCTCACGAGGACAAGCAAAGCGATCGAAACTAGATAGATATGCCACTGCTCGGGGGCGTAGAGCGGGTGGTGAATGCTGACCAGACCTAAAAGTACTGAGGTAAAGAAATTGAGAGATGATGCAACAAACAAAATATAGGCGAGCGTGTTCACGGCGCCCGTCATAAAAGCAACAGGGGCGCGTATCGATCTAGGAGCTGTCATGTAGGCGAAACTTGTATGGCGTTAGTTTGCAGATGATTAAGGGAACTATGCGGGGGTTGCGAACTGGTAGGGTCCACCACTACAAGGATACGCTGAGGCAAGCTCAGCAACACCCAGGGTGAGGATGGCCATGCCTGATACAGATACAAATGTCGCCCAGAAAGCGGCGGGGGCACCTCCGGCGCTGACAGAGGTCAAGAGCAAGCTCACAAATGCGACCCATGAGTTCATAATGGAGAAGCTGAAGCTCAATAAGTTGAGAAACGAGAAGCGCCTAGGCATTTCACTCTTGTGACCCTGGTTCTGGAGCTGGAAATCGTCCATATCTACTGCAGGCTTTATTGCAGTAGGGATGCTTGTCTGAGGTCCTAGGACTTCTAGATCGGTGGGCATCTTCTTCGTTTCCATGGTGAGCCAAAGGCGAGTTAGAATTGCTTTCGAGGCTGACGACAGTAGGAGGGATAACAGAGACGACTGATCAAGTAAGGGATGGATGATTGAAATGACAAAGATGTCTTGGGGATCTGTTAAAGAGAACTGAGAATGGCGATTGCCGTGTTATACACCTTGGCACCTTGTGTACAGCTCACGTGGCAACTCAAGTCTACTCCATGAGGGCTGTCTAATCTCGACCCCATGAATGAAGTATGCGGGGGCGATAGGAAATCCGGGGGACTACAGGGACTATCAGTCTTCTAACCAGGAACAGTCATTTTCCGAGCCCACGGGGCGGCGGGTCTCGATAAAGGGGGCAACCAATGACGTCTGTATGAGATAACAAGATTACTGCGCCCGTTCCCAGAGGCGATATTCTAGACTCGGGTAGCAGCCGTGTAGGCCCGTTAACTCTGTTCGGACCGGTCTCGGAAACCAACTAGTCCGGCGAAGGGGGTCCGATTGTACCGCAGCGGGAAAGGCAACTTAATGGTTGCTTTCGCTGCTCTTTCCACTATAAGATCAACATGAATCTGTCGATTGTGTTGGAGCCAACAATTACACATTTCATTTCCACCTTGTTTAGTCCATCGCACTTGCTTAGGCCTCTCCAGTTTTGATAATGGCTGCGATTCAAGATCTCAAGTCACTCGATTATGACTACATTGTTGTTGGTGGAGGCACAGCAGGTTGCGTGATTGCCAGCCGCCTCTCTGAGTACTTGCCTGACAGTAACATTCTTGTGGTTGAGGCCGGTCCCAGTGAGCTGGGCAACATCGAAGTTGCAGACCTGAAGAACTCTTTGAATCTGATCGGTGGCGACCTTGACTATGATTATGCCATTGTGTCACAAATCGCTGGCAAGTCCCCCATTACATCTTGAGCGATAACAATTTCCCAACCGATTAGTTTACCCCCTGGTTGCACAGCTCTGGTATTAACACGTTCCCAACGATAGGTAATGGTAACATCAACCATTCTCGGGCCAAGATGCTGGGTGGCTGTTCCAGCCACAATGGTGGAATTTCGGTCAATCCCCTAGACTACGACATTGAACGATGGCAGTTGCAGGGTTGCAAAGGTTGGACCGTTCCTCTGATGAGGCGGCTGGTCTCCAAGCTCCGGACTGGATACCAGCCCGTTGATAAAAGGCACCACAATCTGGCAGTGAACGACTGGATTCAATCTTGCAAGAATGCAGTTGGTGTGCCTGTGGTTGAAGATCTGAACCAGGAGATCCGCAACAACGCCCGTTCTTCGGGCGCCGTTGGCTATCTGCCTATTTCCTACGACCCTGAGACTGGTTATCGCAATAGTGCGAGCACTGATTACATCCATCCGATCCTCAAGGGTGAATGGAAGCGTCCAGGTCTGCACATTCTTACCCAAGCTTGGGTGAATAGAATCAATCTGCATGGTGACCAAGTCGCTGGTGTCAATGTTACCCTTCAATCTGGACGGACTGTTGACGTCTCTGCACAAAAAGAAACAATCATTTGCGCTGGGGCTATCGACACCCCCAGACTGCTGCTTTATTCTGGCGTCGGCCCCAAGAATCAACTCGAAGCACTATCTATCCCCGTCAAGGCCGATATTCCTGGCATCGGTGAAAACCTTCAGGACCACCCGGAGGTTTATGTGGTCTGGGAGATGAACAAGGACGTCCCACCTGAGACAGCGACATTTTGTGATGCCTATCTTCTTGCCCGACGAGAGCCCAAGAATGCTGCTGGTAATGATGGCCTCACTGCCGACATGTACTTTCACATGTTCACCACAGCTTGGGATGAGAATCTCAAGCCCCTTGGCTACGAAGTCCCCTCTAACTCATTCACAATGGCCCCCAACTTGCCTCGCCCTCGTTCCCGTGGCCGCATATACCTCACCTCCAAGGATCCCAAGGTTGCACCTGCTATCGACTTCCGCTACTTTACCGATTCTGAGGGCTACGACCGAACGGCCCTCATCTCAGCTATCAAGGTCTGCCGTCGAGTCGCCAATTCTGCCCCATTCAAGGGTTGGGTAAAGAGAGAGGTTGCTCCAGGCCCTGAGTTGACCAGTGACGAGAGTTTGGCTGTTTATTTGCAGCGTAGCCATAACTCTATTTATCACGCCTGTGGCACAGCAAAGATGGGTGATATTAGGACAGATCCTATGGCGGTAGTTGACCCTTCACTTAAAGTACGAGGATTGAGCAAGGTTCGAATTGCAGATGCCAGTGTATTTCCCAATGTCACTTCACTCAACCCAATGCTAACTGTTCTCGCTATCGGAGAGCGTGCTGCAGAGTTGATTGCTGCGGAGGCTGGTTGGATACCGAAGGGCGCAGAAGCTGCTACACTCCAGGGCACCCATGTTCACAACCTTCAGCTTGGAAACCTAGACCTGAAGCTGTAAGAGTGTGTAGACCTTGACCATAGCTTCCGCATTGCGCAAAATTGTCTATAGCCCGGATGAAACCGCATTAATTCTACCTGTAGGCACTGATGCTAGATGACTGCCATTGAAAACATGACACAATTATCCTGAGCCAAGATGGAGGTCAAGCCAGAAGAACTAGATTTTTGGATGTCACAGTAACAGCTGCAAATTATACAGCAAACGCATATTTTAAATTTCGTATTATAATGCTACTGCGGATGCCTTTATCAAGTTTCGTACTTGTATCACATGAAACTTACAACCACCTGTTATATGTTTTGCCTCCCCACTCACAGGTTCGAGGAGCCTGTTTCCCTCCTCTAAGATAGTCCACCCTCATACCAAAGCATAACCGACAAGTCTCCTATGAAGACATTCAATCCCGTAAGAACGATCATCGTCGAAGGCCATGACCTCGCCTTTCAAGCTGGCGTACATCAACGGCTTCGTATGACCTGGAGGGGGGCAGTTAGACTGAGTAGCGAAGGTTTCGGGGGAACCGGGAGATATAAGAGAGACAGAGCCATGAGGCACGAAAGAAAATTATGAATACACGTCATTCTTAACTGGGATGCTGTTTTTTCAAGAATCTATTTCTAGAAAAGGTTATCCTACACTTATCCCAAGGATCATTAATAGATAACACTCGGATGGACTACGGTGTTGGAGAAGTAAGCTGCGTATAACGCGCCTCTTCTGCAGATATTAGAACTAAATGTCAGATTCTATCATTTCCAGTGAAAACGTCGAAAAGAATCTTGCTCTTTGGTTTACTTATCCATCGAGTTACTATACGCCACCTAAATCTATAGAGGCTACCGACAGTCTAAGGTGGAAGAGTCGATACAAGTGCACCAATTGATGCGCTCCTGTTAGCCTTGTCTTCGCCGCTGACATGGACACCATTTTCTCCTGCTGCCTTTAGCTTACTCGGCCTGGGATTATGGTTGATTACAGGCGGGACATCCACAGACTCCAAAAACTGGGTGACGTTGCCTGCCTGCTGTTGGCCCAACGTCATACCGTTGCCAAACCAAGCGAAGCGGTTGTTCTCAGCTTCTGGTAAGAGCACATATTTAAAATCCTCCCAACGCGGAATTTCCATTGCTTTATGGTAGTGAAGTGCTGATCCAGGCCATATGACAGACACACGACCATCAGGTTTGTCGCCTTTAAAGAATGAGTTACACTATTTGGAAGGTCATTAGTTTCAAATCAGATAGCCAAGTCCAGCATCGCTTACATTGTATGTATAGATAGTCTTGGCGAAGTATTGATCCATCTGCTTGTTGAAATCATGAAGCGCCTCGTGACTACAAGAATGTGAGCATTTCGCAAAAAGGGAGTCGTTATTGCGTAGCTTACGTCGGCTCAAGAGATGCATAACTCTCGCGCTGCAGTTTCTTACAACAGTTGATGATGTATTCAGCAACCAGTTCCAGTGTGGGAATGAAGCTCCCAGAAGCCGGTGCGCTTGCCGGACCAAGGTATTCGAAGAAGTTGGGCAGATTAGGGACAGTAATACCCATATAGGCCTGCGGGGTGGGTGTATTGATATCGTCCCGAGTTACGCCGTTTCGGCCAATAATTGGAGTAGCCTTATTCCTGAATGAGCTACGATTTATGGTCAGCGTGTTGTTCGAGAATCGCCAGTAAATACCTACATATCAAAACCAGTGGCACAGATTATGACATCGACTTCGTGGAAGTGACCGAACTGGTCGTGGATGCCTGTTTCGGTAACCTCGTCAACTCCAGTGCCGATAAAGGTGACGTTATCCTCTTGGAGCGCCTCCAAGTAGCCGGGTCCAGGTGTCAGGCGACGGCATCCAGGAGGAAATGAGGGCAATAGGGATTTGTAGATCTCTGGCTTTTTGGACAACTTATCCTTCATAAAATCATCGGCCGCAACCCAGAAGTCCTCTTGGACCTTGGTTCCACGGAACGAAACATCCTGGCTCTTGTTCATGACCGATTCGAGTTTGTGTCGGTATTCATTATAATATGAAGGGTCTTCAGCAAATTTCTGACGTTCTTCCAAACTGTACTCTGGTCAGGTGGTCAGTGCTATTCAAGGAGGGAGGGTGGATAATTCCTTACCAAAGTTGCCTCCGCGTGCTATTTCAGCTCCATAACCGACAGGACTAATCCACGTTTTTCCTTTCATGTAGTGGAAGATATGCCCGGCCTTAGGCTGGATATGGGGAAGAACCTGGATTCCAGTCGAGCCAGCACCGATGAGGGCGACCCTCTTGCCAGTCAAATCGTACTCCGGGTCAAATCTTGCCGTATGCATGAGTTTTCCTTTGAAGTTGTGGAGGCCACGAATGTCGGGCCATTTCCACCTGTTGAGTAAACCAGTTCCCGTGATCAAAATATCGGCATTATCGATGAAGGTCTTTGGGAGGGCTTGGTTAGTGACGTTGCCATGGTTTTGGTGTATCACGCACGTAGGAGGGGAGGACGAACCTCATCTGTCTGCAGATTTCGGATCTTTACATGCCACTTCTGTGCTGATTCATCCCAATCCGCACCGTTAAACATATGGTTGAGCTTGACATATTTTTCGACATCATAACGCCAAGCCGTGTTCTTGAGGTATTCCAGAATCTCAGCGCCGCCAGAGTAGAATTTCGACCAATTAGGATTGGCTGCAAAGGTGAATTGGTAGGCGTGAGATGGAACATCACAACCCACCCCAGGGTACCTGCGATATCATATGTTAATGAGTACCCTAGCCAGTGCAGAGGACTACTATGCTTACACGTTCTCAAGCCAGGTCCCGCCAATATCATGGTTCTTGTCGTATATCACGAGGTCGACATTTGGAATCCTTTGGGGGAAACGGATCGCTGTGAGGATACCAGAAAATCCAGCACCGATGCAAACAACCTTAAGGGACCGGACCTGGTCTATAGGTGTTTCGGACAAGGGTTGAGGTTGCGAATGCATCTTGGTAGGTGGACAAAGTCTGACGGAGAATCTGACCCGAAAATAAAAGTTGACTGTGAAGGCAGAAAAGGTATCACCGGAAGATTGCAACTTGATAAAAACACCGCAAGAGCTGTGGCGCTCATTTAGCCTTTTGTCGAAATTCAAAAAACCTCAATCGAAAACAGCAACATTTCGGCTAATCCGCCAACCCAAGAAAGCCGAAGTAGATTTCTTGTTTCAACCACATGGCGATACGAAGCCGAGATAAGCGGGTGATGACGGATGGAGCAATCATGAGACTGCCATAAGTTTACACCTTTAGGCTGTCACCGACAAGGGTGGCTGCGTTCGCGATGAGTCCAGGAAGGGAAATATCTGTTCAGTGGTAAGCTATAGTTAGCCCGACATATCTGTCCACATCTCGGCCCGAAATCTAGTCTAGACTCCAGACTGGTCTTGTCCATTCCCCCCTCGTGATGGTGATCATGCCGATCTTCGGAGGAGGCTGGAGTGGGGTAGCGTCAAAGATCCCACGAATATGCGCCTCCCCACCTTCTAGATCGGTTCATCTTCCGGCTCGTACTTTGACCTGCGCCCTTATGACGAAGGTGCTTTTAGTATGGTCCTCATAGCCACTGTATCTGTTGAGATCAATAAGAAAGTACAATATCTTCCTTACGACTGCAAACCTCCGTCACAATTTACGTTGCTTTGATCTTCAACCATGTCAGAGAATCTTTTCAGTAAATTGACCCTCCCCAATGGACGCAAATACTCCCAGCCGCTTGGTCTATTCATCAATAACGAATGGGTACTGTCTGACAGCGGAGAAACTATCGAGACCATCTACCCTGGGTACGTGTGCTGATAATGTCTCCTCGATCAATTCTTGGTTGAAAGGCACGGCTAATCAAGTCGTTTGATAGGGATGAATCTGTGATAGCAACGGTTCAGGCCGCCTCCGCTGAAGACGTCGACCGGGCCGTTCAGGCAGCACGTGAAGCTCTTGAGGGCCATTGGAGCGAGGTCTCCGGGGTCGAGAGGGCGCGACTATTACACAAATTCGCCGATTTGGTGGATGAACATACCGAGATTCTAGCTGCCATTGAGTCTTGGGATACTGGTGGGTCCTTGGTCTTGGATAAAATGTTAGTCGCTGTTGCTGACGGTATCGTACAATAGGAAAACCGTATCAGGCAACGTTGACTGAGGATGTTCCTGAGATCGCTTCGACAGCCCGATACTATGCTGGGTTTGCTGACAAGCTCCATGGTGATGGTAGTGCAAGACCGGATATCTTGATTTTGGTAGCAATGCTGACGCCTTCTTCTAGTCATTCCAACCCAGGGTAGCCAGCTTGCCTACACTATTCGTGAGCCCATAGGTGTTGTCGGATCAATAGTCCCTTGGAACTACCCTCTTGTCATTACAGCCTACAAACTATGTCCCTCAATAGCCGCGGGTAACACCAACGTCGTCAAGGCTGCGGAGCAGACACCACTCTCAATTCTTTACTTGGCCAACCTTTTAAAGGAGGCAGGCTTTCCCCCAGGTGTCGTCAATATTGTCAACGGCTATGGAAAGACTGCTGGCGCAGCCCTAGCCTCGCACATTAATGTCGACAAGATTACGTTCACGGGTTCAACTGCTACTGGTCGCCAGATTATGCGTCTAGCCTCGTCTAACCTCAAAGATATCACACTTGAGACTGGAGGCAAGTCTCCCCTTTTGGTCTTTGATGATGCAAATCTCGAGGAGGCTGCCAAATGGGCTCACTTGGGCATCATGTTTAATGCTGGCCAAGCATGCTCAGCAACGAGTCGCATTCTTGTTCAAGAGGGCATTTATGAGCCTTTCCTCAAGCTTCTTAAGAAGCAGACAGACAAGGTTTCAAAAGTAGGAGATCCGTTTGCCGACGATACTTTTCAGGGTCCCCAGGTTAGCAAGGCCCAGTTTAACCAAATTTTATCGTATATAGAGCTTGGCATATCCGAGGGTGCTACTTTAGCTCACGGTGGCAATATCTTCAATGTTGGAAACGGCAAAGGTTACTATATTGAACCGACCGTTTTTACTGACGTAAAAGACGACATGCGTATTTCACGCGAGGAGGTTTTTGGACCCTTTGTTGTTGTTAGTACATTCAAAACGGAACAGGAAGCTGTTAACAGGGCCAATGACACCAGTTATGGCTTGGGCGCAGCTATATTTTCACAGGACCCAACCCGTGGTCACAGACTTGCCCGCAAGATTCGCGCTGGAAGTTAGTATGATGAATGCCTTTGGTTGGGCCAGACACTAACAATTCGATAGGTGTTTGGATCAATAGCAGTAACAACCCGGATTTGAAGGTTCCTTTTGGTGGATATAAAGAGTCAGGCGTCGGTCGGGAGAATGGCGAAGCTGGTCTTGAGCGATTTCTTACTACAAAATCTGTATATCTCCAGTTACAATGAATTAAGACAGCAGTCGATATGGTATTTAAGAATATGTTGACTGACCTCAACATCAGACATTGACAATGCAAATCGTAGCTAACAACAACACCCTCTAATGACCTTGGCGTTTATAAAACCGGGTAAGTATTTACATATTGTTTATTTGTTTTCATCAACTTTCCTTTTCTTTACTTACTCCTACATTCAAATGTTCGTATTCATAAGTTCTGATCAATAGATAATGCAGTAAGATCTTTGATGCAAATATAAGGAAGAATTTATGTTTAGCTAACTAATGAAGATGGAATCTGAGTACGATTGAACTTAAGCAGGTATCCTCTTCACAAGTTCAGTTATTTCGCCGTTTTTGTAATATTCGTCTCTTGCTGGGGTCCACAGCTTCTGCAGCCATCCATCATCGTAAAGCAGAGGATCCGGAGGAAATTCAAGAGACATTATCTGTTCCCGCAATGCTTGGAATTCAATTGGCGTCTCACCCCGGGGAGACCTCCATTTACTATCCCAGTTTGGTCCGCCCTACGCAGGACAGTATATTAGTAACGTAACAGAGCTGGCACAACCTTCACTAGCTACTGGAGACTCACACTGGGAAAGAAGGCAATGTAGCGATATTTGCCCTCGTCCCTAACATTCGAATGTCCTGTTCCTGAAGGGTGGAGAACAACATCACCTGCGTTCAAATAGTAGGTAAGGCCAATACTCGGCGGGTTGTCGGGATCGACTTCGTCCACATCACCTGTCCCAAGTCCGTACAGGCATTGGGACGACCCAGACAACACGACTATGGTAGGCACTTAGTATAAGAGTCAGAGATGGATAAAGATGAGGTACCCACCATAGCACTCATGCACATTCGGATGAAAATGACGTGGTCGTGTTCCTGGCCATATTGGGCCCTGTATTACGATTGTTAGTCGGCGTACTAAGGACTTGTGAGAAGATAATACCTGTCTCGTCCAGCCGTTAGCCTCAAGGATGGGTTGGATGAAATTGACGGTTCGTTCCTCTTTTGTGAACACGTTTCTGAACACCAAGACCGGCATGGGGGAGTTGGGGCAATGAGGGGTGGGGGGGAGGAAATATTGTTCCGGCATAGGGAGGTCCTGAAACCTCTTCTTGATAGCTGGTGTAGCCATGGTACAGTACAGTGCAGATGAACTTGGAAATAATAATGTGCAGGTAAAAGAATGGACCGAATAAAAAGATACTACGCCAAAAAGTAAGGTGAATTTAATACCCCGAGACATCTTTTGTTTTATACCTAAATATTTACATATGCCGATTGAGTCACTACTCACTGGGCCGGCCTCGGTTAGGGTGGTAACAAGTGGTGAGTTTCGGTTACTGTCCTGTTTAGGCAATTTGAGCTTCCCATTTATGCGCTATCTAAATAGAGGTTTAGGTCTGTAATCGCAGATACGTAAATTCCCATTCGGGCAAGGCGTTACTGACTAGCCTGACTGTATATTTAGTTATTTATCTTTAGGTAGTTATATACTGTTTTAATAAGTAAACTTTATTAAATTTATTTATACTTGGTAATTAATTTTAATAAGTTTCTTACGTAAAAGAGCTTTAAACTTATTACTATTGCTTCGTAGCATTCTGTTCTTGACAGCCTTTGAGGCCGTCTCTCCTCACCCTTGTAATACAACAGCAACGGAGATGTGAGGCTAAAAAAGAGAGAAAAAAGAGTTTCCAAGTAATCTAGGTATATAAGTACCCTAATGTAGTAGGCTATACGAGACCCGGACTTTGTGCTGTGGCCTGGGACTTCTAATTGCCGATACCCCTATGAATTTCGTAGTACGCCATGAAATACCGCGATAGCATTATTGATCCAAAAATAATGAAACGTGGTTTCTTATACTATCGAAGTCAGCAACTTATATATCAGAACAAAATATGACCAATATACTGGGGGTAGCGTTGAAAACCCAGGCTGCAATCGCCCCCTGGATTAGGCAAGTGCTCACCGTCTGGCTCGAAGTTGTGCGAAGCAATGGCCGATCGGATGACAATTATCACGTTTGCCCGTTTCAATCTACTACAAGATGTTCTGTTTTTCGACAAGAGCTAAGTAGGCAGATCTAGTCACAAGATGAAGTGATGCCCTACATTATAAGAAAGCCAAGTTAATTAGTTATTCAAGTCTTGAATAGTAATGCTACTGTATACAACACGGAAAGCAGGGATCAAGTCTTGTTTAGGTCTTAGTATTTCTCCGAAACATCTTGATAACTTATTGGAAATTACATAACTAGTGTACTCTCAGCAATAGGTACTCCCGTATCCCGGATAGACCCCATCACTGAGCGGCATATCCCAGAATAATACAGGCTTAAAACCTGAGATCTCGATTATCGCCATTTCGTCTCCGAACACGTGTGGCCGAATATTTCGGGGCTCTTTCCCATACATGACTATTGTAAGGGACTTGTCAGAGAACTTCTGAGATACATTTTTACATAGCACCATCTTCCCATGGTATACATGGCTCATATTTAATGTGAGTTCTGTGAATTCCATCTCGCAGTGGTGTCTCCCAGGCTTGCTAGGGTGAAGAGGCGTTTTGATGTCACGAAATAAAGCCTTGCCCCCACCCTCTTTATCACCCTCCTTAGATTTTTTAGTAGCAAGATAAAGGTATACGTAAGGCTTGTCCGTGTCTCTGTTAAGGAATACAAGCATCGGAGTCTTTCCGTCCAAATTTGCAGCCTCTAACCATTCATATTTTGCAAATATCGTTTTCCAAGGTTCCAACCTTTGAGCCCCGGACGTGCCCAGTATCTCTCCAGCGTGACGGTGGCTAGACTTAAATGCTCCCAAGTCCTTCAAAGACAAATACTTAATGATGTTGCGCCAGATATCGTCGGGAAATGCTGCCATAGTACTAGCTTATAGATCGTACTTCTATAAGTTTGTATAGGGAGATGCTCACGTATATATAGTGAAATATTCTGACTATCTTCCGAGCTTTACCGCGTAATGTCAACAGAACGAGAAATTTGAGTCGAAAACGGACACGAGGTACTGTACATCCTTTTGGTGATTCTCAGTTATTGATGATATTTATTGCCTTGGCATTTAGAAACCAAGTGGTTTTTAAGAATCTTATAATTTCCGCAATACTCACAATATCCGTCCATATTGAGACATATCGATCAATACCAAGTCAAATCCTCGGTATGTACTCGTGCTTAATATACCACATAGAAAAAATGGCTAATCCTGAGTAGATAAGATTGATTAACAGCATATCAGACTACTCGATTAAATATTCACTTGACTATATATATTGCAAGAAGACCTTTTAGTGGGACGAGTTGGTTGTTCCCTGGAATGCTTATGCAGGCTTCTCGGATACCTGATGAAATAAATGCGGGACTAGGGTCTGCCGATGATGAAACCAAAACAACCGTTTCTGGGATTTAGTTTTACTATAGTGGCTGACTTCGACTTTTCCAAACTCAACCAGACAATCCCTCCGGCTAGTCGGTTGACGATTGGGATGATCTGACTGGAGACTTGGAAGGTTATAAGGTGGAAGTTAGAGGAAGACTTGCTGAACGGACAGAGGGGCTTTATGCCCTTCAGCTGGTTATGCAAGCTGTTCATTTGGAATAGAGTTGGTTGAGGCAGCTATAAGGTTATGTGATGCAGCTGCAAGGCAACCTTATTGATATAACATACTGATGACTCGACCTGGGCTTAAGGTCACTATTGTTTACACTTTGAAGGATATTATTGGCTTACCTAGATCCCTCTTGAAGGTTGTCACTGGGTTTTAAAAATAAAAATATAAAATAGTGGCTGACTTCATCCGTGGTATCAAGACTCCGTCTTGGTATAGTAAAGTCTCTACTTGGAAGAGAAAGAGCTGGAAATTTCGGCAGAAGGTTAAATTTAGATAACCTTCAAGCTACCTATTTTAAGAACCTCATCAGTTAGTGCAAATACTCTACTTACTAAATTATTCTCTTCTTCTGGGATTTAACTACTTACTGCTAAGGCAGCCAGTAAAGATAATCTTTTATTTTATTCGAGAGATTGGTAGTATATAATTAAATAATAGATAATAGGAATGTTTCTTAAAATAGGGCTAAAGTCATGATAATTCCTATTCTATGAGTCCTTATTTAAGGCCTTTAGTAAAGCCCTGAGGTGCGAAAGTGGAAATAATAAAAAAGTCCCTTATCTATAATTACTTGCATGAAGGTGACTTTAGCGGCCAGTCACTCCGTGATTGATCTTCTTGTCTATTTATATTGGGACTTCTATAGGTTATGAGCTTTTAAAAACGATATTTGAAAGTGTAGGTTAAGCTTGTCGTCTCGTTTATTAACCGCTATAGATTTCCATATTACCTTTTGGTCCGTATTGGGTAAGCTGACTGATGAAAGGCACTATTCCATAATAAGAAATGTAATGCTTTACAGATAAATTCCACTACTCCGTAATAGGAAATGTGACGCTCGATTGAGAGTCCAATCTTCGCTATATTGGTTAACATGCCATAACCGCAACGTTAATTTAAATTAAAGAGAACTTGATCACTGATTACTACATACTTGATGTGGCGTGTAAGGCTGTCCATGGAAGGTGTAGCGGGTATACAGCCACAACAGCACCTTGCCAGCTAAAGGAAAGAAAAGGGAACCTTCCAGTAGGTCAATAAAATTTCAATAAATATCATAAGATAGACAATCAAAAGATCAAATATTCACAAAAGAAAGAAGACCATAAAATTGGCCAAAAGCTGTCAAATTGATCATGAAGGATGACCGTCCTTCTTGCTAGCTAGGTCTGTCAGAACGGACTTGTCCTTGGCTAAAGAAGGTCATGTGACTACCTAATCCGGTAAGGTCCCTCCTTCCTCTTTGGGTCTGAAATCCCCGCCACAATACCTCGACCACCGCCTGGATTTGGTGCACTATCGGCTTAACGTCGAATGCTGCCAGGGTCGACCACCTGCCCAAAGGCACGAACGCGTTCTTGTCCAGGCTGTTTAGCCTCTCCCTGTTTCATGTATTTTCTACCTGCTCCATAGCGCGACAAACCGAGCTAGGCTTTCAACTCGACTCGAGTCCTCGCTTCGTTATACCTATATATCAATATCGCAACGAACCTATCAAACTCATGTCATGGGAATACCGGTTATCCCGGTGAATGCGGACTGCCTTGAGGGGAAAGCTGGGCCGAAAACATAATGTTTCATTTTTAGAAAGTCAGATGTATGATCGTCAGGACTTCTTCACCATTTCTCGAGCGATGATGGGATTCTAGCTTTGCAAGTTCTTTTTAGAGGCAAGGAGGAACGGGCCGGTGCGCAGGTGTAACGGTATGCTAACCATGATCGACAGTGTCTTGTATCCCTCCAGATTGTGTGTGGCCACGTGAGACTGGAAAGTGCTTGCACACAGCTCTGATATTATCTCTTTCCCCGCATCATCACTCGAATCCAACAACCGCATTCAATCCAAGGGTCCGGATATGCACACTAGATCGAGGTAGCGTTCTTATCCATCACCTGAATTCTAGATGGCCTGAGCTGTACGATGGACCCAGGACGAGGACGCCGCACTTCCCTGCCGTGGGCAAGTGAAGAGGGACGGCATGCTCGTTCTTTCGAGGGACACATATGTTGATGCAGGAGCTTTAGAGTTTGGCTGTGCGGTAGTGGCGAAGTGGGCGATAAAAAAAGGAAGCAGACATAGAGTCGATGTTTGAAGACGTTTGTCTGTTAGAAGGTTGGGGTGAGCTTACGGCTGGAGTGCCGTCCTTCGCTGCGGACGTGATGCGCGAGTTGGCGAGTCGTTGTGAGGGAAAATTTGTAGTCGGTATTTCGGCCTAGTTGACTTTGATCGATAGCTACTTTCGTTAATGTGTCTTTTATGGTATTTCCCGAAGCAGCTAGAATAGGGTAGTATGTCCATTCGAAGTTGAAAGGTCTGTATATATATGATAATATTTTTCTCGTCTATCGCTTAACTTCTAACGACCTGTTTGTTTCAATGTTGATAGCTGTATGTATGTCCCAATTCTATATTGTAACAGATAATCTCGAAAACAAACTCTTGTAGCAGAATTTTATTTATTATTAAGACATCCACTATCGTCACCTATAATTAATTGAATATATAAATGAATTAAGAAAATATTTTACGAAAAGAGGAAGGCCACGGAAAAATAATATCTATTCTTAAAGAATCGTAAAAGAAATATAATCCTATAAGCCAGCGTTTAAGAAAAAGTTACGGAGGGTCATTAAGAGATTGGTCCTAGATAGATAGCTAATTGACTTTTAGTGACACGTGGTGATCTAGGTCGTTGGTACCGTGGTTTTGAGAACCCCGTTCCAGAGGCCTTAAGGCGGTAAAAGTAAAATCCCAGCCAGGCCTCCCTCCTCGCTTATGATCAATCTGGCTCCTATCCGATTGGCCTTTATTATCGGGCTTTTTAGTACTATCCGCGTCCTAGATAAATATAGCTAAGTATTTACTTTTCCTTTTCTAAGAGTTCTAAACTCGACCAAGTCGGAGTAACTTACCTTCGCTGATCGCCATAACTAGCTCTTTTATTATAAATCTCATATAACGTCCAGGAAAAGTCTCCCTCTATAAGGCTTCTCCCTAACTGGTATGGTTATAGTTTAAAAATTTCTTAAGGTATAGGGTAAGAGTTATCTTATATAAATACCTTAACTTAGTAGTAAGCTAAGAGATAAGCCTTTTCTCATCCTTGGCAATAAAGGAAGACTTTTCTATCGACTTGGATAATAAGAGACTAATTCTTACGGGATTAATAATCCTACTAAGTTTCTAAAGATAGCCTTTTATTTAGATACCATCTAGCTCTAATTTAATATTAATAAACCGATATCTTTTATTAAAAGTAAACCATTACTTACCCTTAGGAATATAAAAGCCTTTAAATGCTTAGTCCTCTAAAAACTAAAATAGGGGCTTTTTAAGTATAGAAGAAAAATACTCTTAGGATTATTTAAGAGAATTTCTCTATTAAGAAGGTATATCACTAATATCGATATACTAAGGCTCTTCGGCTCTTATATCTATATCTAATCTATTTTAATAGTATATTAATAATAATTAGCGATAATTACCAGTCTATCTTAAATATCTTTTAGTCCTTGTATTTAAATATCGATAATAACTCTTAGGGTTATTAGTATTGATCTGTCTAGTAAGAGAGTATATTTCCCTATAACTTATAGAATTTTCTTTATATAATAAAATATATTATCTTATTAAAGTTCTCGGGCAGCCTAAAGATAAAGTTTAGTATTGGTTCTATAGAACTGCTTAGATTTAATATAGAGTTTATTTAGAATATCTAAGAAATATTTATAAGTTTATTTCCTTATCTCTAGGAAGTTAGGGTGCTAGATAAGTAATATTATATTTCTTAAGCCGCGATAGTTTTCCTAAAATATTTAGGCCCTTATCCACTAATAATTATTTATAATCCAAGTTAATAAACTTAATATTTATAAGATCTTATTATAATAACTTGCTTTAGCACTTTTATAAATATTTCTTTAAGGACCTTCGCTAATAGATTAAGTTTATATACCTATTTAATTGGCTTTCTAAGTAAGGCTATAGGGTATTTACTTAGACTATAGATTAAGTCTATGGTTTTAACTACTCGTTTCTTCTTATTATATCTCTTATAAGGATATATATCCTTCTTATGGCAGGTTATCTACTTAATATAATACCTCTTGAACCGGAGATATCATATAATAACACGAAGGGCGTTTTAACTAATCGAACCTTAGATCGAGATAAGGAAGGTTATATAACTTATTAAGTCCTATTTAGGCATAGCGTAGTTAAGATAGCCTAAAAGAGAGGAAGCAGGTCAGATAGATCAGAGATCAAGAGATAGATCAATTTGACCATAAGTTACGGTTTAACATGACCTATTCCTAGCCCGAACCTATATCTAACCCCAATCCTAGGAAGCCTAGCTCTTAAAGTCATAGGCTATGCAGCGCAACATATCAACGCAAGGTCGAAGGTGCAACCTTAATACACGATTCTGTTGTGCATCTAGAACTAGTTAGTTCTTTTGGCGACGTCTCATTAACATCCATCCCTCGTTCATAATGGAGCCCTAATTTTAGTGCCTGAAATGGCAAGGTCACTGTTTCAGCTAGGACGCTTGCACTAAGAGCCCTGTTCGCGTTCATGACTAAAGAGGAAATTAAACAAACCGTGTCTTGTGACCGCTTTACTTTCCTTTCTAGGGGTGTTTGCGAGTGATGGCCATCCTTTAGGTTTGCACCTTATGATTCTAGCGGTATACTGGTTGTATGGACCTGGAACTCAAGTTAAGCGATTAATCAATAAAAAAGAACACGGCCGTCACTGAAACCACCTCCTGCAGCCTTTGAGGATCTTTCGCCATATCAACAACATCCAAGTCAACCATGCCTCCTTCGATTCCCAACTTGACGGGTTCTACTGAGCCAAGCGCTGTTGCATATGGTCCCATCGATTCATTTCCCAAAGAATCGTTCCCAGGCTATGAAGTCACCAAGGCAACCATCTATAGATCCGCGGACGGCAATGTCGTGTCACTTGTCACTGAAGGAGGTGGAAGCGGTGAGGTCACATATCCTTGCAATGAATTTCTCCATGTCGTTCGAGGTTATATCAAGTTTGAAGTTAAGAATGGCGATGACTTCACCTTGAGAGCCGGCGAGTGCGCTCAGCTCATTAAAGGAACCACTGTGGTCTTTGAAACGTCGGGCGATTTTATGAGTACCGCTGTTTTCACTGATACGGAGCCAATCACTTTTGTCTAGACCATCACTGGTACATCTAGGTACGTCAAGCATCCGTAGGCAGAGGCATCCGAACATCCCCACTAACAACAGTAAGGAATGCTACGCGGGCATTACGACAGAAATAGGGCATATGGCGCGTATTAGCATTAGCTGTATTTTGATTTAGTCAATTATCATGTTTCTCTTATCTACCAGTGCCCACAGGCATTTGGTTTTACAAGACTTAAATTTTCTCAATATACATTATCACCATTCAATCGTGATCTCCGGTCGAAATGGGACGCCACCGCTAGAAAAACGTATTTATCCAATCGAAATCATGCCAGACGACATCCTTATCTGATGAGTATCCCTGAGATTGGGGTTTTGGTGGAGTTCCTGCAGCTACTCGTTATCGCTGCTTTGACGTACTCGGTCTACCCAGCTGGGTCGCGGTAGCCGGTGTCGTTTGGCCAAATGACGGGTACTAATTGCGAGACTCCTCGCGAATTGGCCGAAACAAGCAACTTTTGAAGGACTCGACTAACCCCATCGCTTAGCACGACCTCGGTCTAAAAGCCGAGCCCGATGCCAAGTTGCCGCTAAATAGACCCCGCCGCTCCTTCCTTACTCGGCCAGAAGCCTTGCTCGCCGACTCCAGGGTTTTTTAACCCCCAGTTGGCTAGCTGCGAGACCAGACCGTCAAGTATCAATCTCTATCCACTTATGGAATTCAATGTCGCCTCTGTGATCCTGACCTTCCATCTTCTGTCGGTTGCATGTGCCTGGTTGACACATCATGTTTTCTTTCCAGCGGGTAATCCTCGCACTGCAAATTGTGTCTTTTTTTCAGAAGACTGGTGCCGTATCGCCAGATCAGACGGGTTTTAAATACAAACTGTCAGGTCAGCAGCTGGGCGCTGTGGCTAGCGAGGCTACCATATGTAGCAATATCGGCGTCGATATGCTAGAAGCAGGCGGCAGTGCTGCGGATGCGGTATGCATGAGATGTTCCTCGGACTGGTGTAATGACCTCACTAACTCGAGTCAAGATTGTAGCAAATATCATTTGTGTGGGAGTCGTAGCCCCATATAACTCAGGTATCGGAGGTGGTGGCTTCGCTACTATTCGTGCTCCCAATGGCACTTATGAGGTGGTTGACTTCCGGGAGCGGGCTCCTGCGGGGGCTTACCCGCACATGTTCGCCAATGCGTCCAGGCTCAGTATGTTCGGAGGACTGGCCAGGTAAAACACCCTGTACGGCTCGATCACGGATGATGCGATTTACTAATACTGCCATGCTTACAGTGCCGTTCCAGGGCAGATCCGAGGTCTCGAATACATCCACAAGAAATACGGTAAGCTTCCGTGGAAAACAGTAGTCCAGCCTTCTGTTAAAGTCGCAAAGGAGGGTTGGATTGTCAATGAAGACTTTGTTCAGAATATCGGCTGGGGTCTGGAGTTTGCTGGAAGACCTCAGTTCCTGAATCAAGTACCAACCTGGGCGATCGATTTTGCACCGAACGGGACTATGCTGGGCCTCGGCGACAGGATCTCACGGAGTCGACTAGGAGCTACTCTTGAGAGAATTGCGGCCGAAGGACCAAACGCCTTTTACACTGGTGCCATCGCCAAGACCATGGTTACTGCTTTGCAAGCGGATAACGGCATCATGACCATGGAAGACCTGGCCAGTTATTCTGTCGAGCTTGCACCTTCTATCAACATCACATACCGCGGGCATCAAGTTCACTCGTGCAACGCACCATGCTCAGGACCAGTCGTTCTAAACATTCTCAAAACTTTGGATGGGTACGGCGACTTTTTTAGTTTGGGCAATATAAACTCAAGCTATCATCGCTTGATTGAGGCTATCAAGTTTGGATATCACAGAAGAACAAAGCTTGCTGATCCTGCAGTCGTGCAAAGCGTGGGCGCGTTCGTGCAAACCATGCTCTCGGAGAAACTCGCTGAAGAGACCAGACGAAGAATTTCAGACGCAAAAACTCATAAAGCGACATACTACAACCCTGAACAATCTGAAATATCGTCAGACCACGGAACGTCGCACATGGTGGCAGTGGATTCAGACGGTCTGGGATTTTCGATCACAACTACAATTAACTTGTCTTTTGGATCACAGTTAATGATACCCGAGACCGGCATCATTATGAACAATAATATGGACGGCTTCTCGATTCCCGGTGTGAGAAACGCATTTGGCTATATACCAAGTCCAGAGAACTATCCAAGCCCTGGCAAGCGCCCTTTGTCCTCAATGTCCCCCCTTATCGTTGAAGCACCAGACAAGTCAGAAGTTTACCTCATAGGAGCCGAGGGCGGCTCAAGGATTATCACAGCCAACCTTCAGAACATAGTCAATGTTCTAGATCGAAACATGACGTCGCCAGCGGCGTTAGCACAGCCACGGCTGCACAGTCAGCTAATCCCCGAGAACGTGGAGTTCGAATGGCCCTTTGATAACGGAACCGTGTCATATTTGAAAAATCTAGGGCACAATGTCACGTGGATCGAGCCAGCGTTGACAGCTGCGCAAGGGATAAGAAGATTCGCTGATGGAAGATTTGAAGCGGCGTCCGAGCCTAGGCAACTAGATTCGGCAGGTGTTGTGGCATTAAAGAAGTCTAGCTTTGGCGTTACATGGGCTCATGGGTTGATGCAACAATTCAGTGGTCTAAACTCATATTGAGGCGTTGACCGCATGTAATGTATAATGCATCTCAGCTGTAGGGGCTGTAAGCTTCACAAACACAGACATAAATAGATCGAGGAGGTTTCTTAATTCGACCGCAGACTGTCTAGAAAGGAGCCATTGTAAGCTTGATTATTAATGTTAAGTTTAGGGATCTACCTGTAGAGTAGTATCTATAGCTTTAGTACACTAGTAATTAAAGGCTGTAGTGTGTATAAGTATATATTGGTTAACTGTAAACTATAGTTAAATTTATCTATACCCATGTTCATAATATATTTAGCCTGTTTCCCCTTACGAAAGTGGTTTACTTTTTAAATTGAAAGTTGTAGCAGGACTTGGTTCCTGCCACCGGTGTATAAATTAATAATTAGTAACTTGCTCAGCGTTAGGTAGTCTTTTAATAGGATTATTATAAGGAAATCCTAAATATCATTTTATTTCTAAGTATAGAGTGTAAAAAGGCTATGGTTAGAAATCTTAGTATTCCCTTAAATTAATATATTAATATAAATATTTACTTTATTGCTATGATTTAATATATAATAAGATAGAAAATATAAGGTATATATAATATAATTGTTAAGGTTATAATATAATATCCCCTCTCTATTAGGTTTTATCTTTAAGGCCTATATAACTTTTTATATACTAAACTTTTTCTATAGGTTATAACTTAAATCTATATTTTTTTATTATATTAATAAGATATTAGGTTATATAGTTAAGTATATCTATTAAAAGTTTAAAACTTTAAAAATTTTATAAAATTTACTTAAGTCCTTATTAAGATTTGGTAATAAAAATCCTTATAATTCTATAGTAAATAAGGTAATACTTTTCTATTTTATATATTATAATAGTATTTCTATTATAATACTATATATTAATTACTTTAAATATAAAAATGAGTATTATTTTAATAATATTAAGTACTTTTCTTAATATATTAAATATATTTATTATAATTATTCTTATAATAGCATTTATATTATATTTACTTAGGGTATATTTATTCTATTTCTTAATATCTTATATTAATACCTACTTTTTAATAAATTATTTAATAAATTTATAAGAGAAGTTATAGGCTAAGAAAAAGGAGGCTAATAATACGGTATTAATTCTTTATAACTAGCTTGCCGAGCTATAGGCTTTCTTAGCCGAGGCTATAAGCTTATTATAAAGAATCTATAAGATTAAAAAGAGGGTAAAGAAATATAAAGCTAATTTATTTATATAGGGTATATAAAGGTTAGATAAAAGTAATAATATCCTTCCTGCTATATAATTTTATAAAGACTAGATTACTAACGATTTTTAATCTTTCGGCATTCTTAATAAAATAATTTAGGCTTTTTTTAGCCTTAATAATAAATTTAGTAATATTAATCTTTTAAATAGTCTTATTATTAATAAAAGCTCTTTAGGAATTACTAGGTATTAATAAGATATTTAATTGGTTTTTAAGTATTTTTATTTTTTAGGTAGTTTTTATATTTAATTAGATATTCTATTTTATTTTAATATTTATATATTTCTCTAATTATCTTTACTTTATAAAATTCTAGTCTTTTAATTCTTTTTAATTTATTACCGATTTTAATTTTCATTATATTAGCTATATATTTAAGTAGTACTATATATATATTTAGATAAAGGTTAACCTATAATAAGAATTCTAATTTAAAATTATATTTTCTAATTTTTTATATAATTCTATAAGGTTTAGTATACTTATAGTCTAGTTTCTTATATACTTATTTTATTATAAGATTTTTTATATTAAAATATATTATATCTCTCTTTATAGAAGATAGTCTTTTTATTTTTCTAGGGTTATAATAATAGTTTTTTCTATTTTAAATAAATTCTAACTCTATTTTTATATCTTAATAAAGTATTTTAAAGGCTTTAATTTTGATAATAACTATTAGGTTAATATACTTTAATTTTTATACCATATAATATAGTTTTAATATATATTTATAGTTTATAAATATAGATATAAATATTATATTTTTATTATAGATAGTATTATAATTAAATAAGTAGTTAATAGCTTTTAGACATAAATATTCTATTAATACTTAATATAATATTATAGGTATTATTTTATTATTTATTTTATTTATCTATTTATTGAAAATTTAAATATTATTAAGAATTTATAATTAAGTCTAAGATATATAATAAATAATTATTAAAACTATGTTATAAATATTAATTCCCTATTTAGGATAATTTTATTAAATAGGCTATAATTAACTATAATATATTAATAGAAAATATAAAAAAGTTATTTTATATTTATTATTTCTCTATAGGGTAGGTAATAAGAATATTTAACTATTTAATTAATAATAACTATAATATTACTATAAAAGATTCTAATTAAGGGTTTTTTTAATTATTATATTTTAATTATAAAGTTTATTATTATTAATCCCTAAGGTTATTCTATTATAGATAGTGCTTATAATATATTATATAGTTTATACTATTATAAGTTTATTTCTATATTAAAGTTATATATTTTAATAGTATTCTTAATTTTTTATTATATTTATAGGATTTGATATTCCTATTCTAAGAGTCTTTTTATTATTTTTATAATTCCTTAGTATCTATATAATAGATATAAATAGAAATTATAAAGAAAGTTATATATTTATTTCTTTAATATTATTATAGTAATTACCTCTTATATCCATTTTAGTATCTTAGTTTATTAAATAAATTAATATTTCCCTATTTTATATATCTTTAATATTTATCTATTAAGCTTAGTAATTTCTGTATTATAATCTACTTATTAATTAATTATATTTATTTCATTATTTTCTAATTCTTTATAATAAATAATAATAAAATTAAATTTACTTAAATATTTTATATAATATAATTACTATTTATTAAGTTTTTATATTATAATAAAATATATAATATTTTAGTAATTAATATAGACTTTCACTTTATATATATATTTTATAGATTAATATCTAAATTCCTTAAAATAATTTAAAATAGCTAGGAATTCTTTATTATAAATAAGGTAATTAAATTCTATATTATAATGTTTATAAAAATAGAATATAATTAAATATAGATTTTCATAATTATTATATTACTCTATCTACCCTTTGAAAGTAAAATCTAATATATTTATTTTAAATTTAATTTCTTTATTAAGACTAAATATAATTAAAATTAATTTCCTTAGGATTATTTATTATATTACTCTAAAGGCTTTTTATTTTTTTAATATTAATCCTATAAATTCTTTATCTTTTTTTTAAAGTTTAGTTCATAATATAATAGTATTATTAAAGTTTTATATAAATTATTATTAAGTTTACCTAATTTATTATTATTAAGATTTTCTTTTAATCTCTTTTAGGAAAATATTATATTCTAAATAGTTTATTTCCTTAATATAAAAGAAACTTTTCTTAGCTTTAATTAATAAGTATTATAACCTAATAAGATAGAACACTTATATTATATATACCCCACTTTTATCTAACCTATTATATATTAATTTATACTTTCAGTATAGAATAACTATATTCCTATAGATTATATTTCTAACTTATAACTTACTATAAGCCTAATTTATAATATTATAAGCCACCTAAGTATATATATATATATTTATTCAATCTTATATAGAACTTAAGTTACTAATTATTCATATAATTTCTTTACTCTAATAAGCCTAATCTATATTATTAATTATTAAGAGATATAATACTTTATTACTATTTAGATTATATTTTATAATCCTATTAAGATAAGCCTAAAATAGTTTAATTTATCCCTTAGGAAATTTACCTATTAGATATTAATAGCTCTTATTTAGTATTATACTATATAATCTAAATAAGATTACTATACTAATAAGATATTTAATATTAATATATTTATAGCTTTTAGTACTAGGCCACTACCTAATATAGCTAAACTAATAACTAAACTATATTACCTCTACAGAAGATTCTATAAACTTAAGGCTAACCTAAACATATAGATTATACACCTATTACCTATTAGATTTAAATAGGAGTCTAAAGAGGCTATTAAGCTACCCTAATTAATACTATTCTTAGGTTAATTTAATAATACTATTCTATTCCTAACCTAAATAAAAGAGTATTTCTAAGTATTTCTAAATAAAATAAAAAGCCTAAAACCTAAATTACTATTTATTAAACCTTTAATCTAGGGTATTATTAATAGCTAATTCAAGCTAATCCTTAAAGACCATCTTAAATATAGATATAATATAAACTTATAAAATTAGAAAATATAAAATATATTTATAAATTAATTAAACTTTAAAGTTACATTTAAGGATAATTTTAAAATTATAAACAAATTATAATAAATAGTAATTAATATTATAGTATTTTATTTAATAGGCTTTTATATTACCTACTTAGCTAAATTTAAATACCTACTTACTAAAACTAAATAAGATAATAGTATATTTATATATATCTACTATTAAAGACTAAAAAATGATATTAAGGATAAACTATATAGAATAAACCCACTATATATTTTTATAAAATATATTATTATAGCTATTAAAATTAATAAATAATAATATAAATGTAAAAAGAAGAAAACTATAAAGGTTAAAAAAAGTAATTTTAATCTATAGTACCCTAACTAATTATTACAACCCTTATGCTTATATCATATATACCCTATGCCTTTATTCTATACCAGCTAGTTATTATAGGACTAACTATTATAGAGATTAAAAGTAATTTAAGACCGCCTTAGCCTAAAAGTTATATCATTCCTAAATATTATTAACTTTATATATAAAGCCTTAATATATAAAATATACTTATTAATATTTTTATAGATATTACCTTATTAGCTGTTAATATCATTTCTTTACCTTAGTATACCTAACCTATTTTATTAATTATTAAGAGATATAATATTTCATTATTACTTAATATAATACCCTATAATATTTATTTATATAAACCTAATATAGATTAATTTATTCTTTAGGAAACCTAATTATTATATATTAATAGCTCTTATTTAATATTATACTATAGTACTTTAAGTAATACTAAATATAATAACTTTAATAACCCTAAACCAACCTATTATAGCTATATATAATTAATAAGTAACCTTAATAGAGAATATTACTCTTATTAAGGAACTCCTAGGAATATCTATAAATATTAATAATAAAAAGAAAGAAAAGATCTTTAAGGCTTACCATATTTTTTATAAAAGTAAAATTAAAAAGCTTAAAAGAATTATTAACGATATATAAAAAGAACCATAATAACTTATGAAATATTACTAAATATAACTCTAGAGAGTCTTTATTTTAAATTAGAAACCTAAAAAAAAGACTTAATAAAGTTATAAAACTTACTAAATTACTTAATTAGGATATAAATGATACTGAGAAGTTATATAAAGATTATATTAAATATATTATAACCCTTATTATAACCAGAAAGGATCTAAAAGAGATTCTCTGACCTTACTAGCTAAATAGTTATATTAATAACTTAAACAAACTCTAGAGACTTTTTACTATACTAAGAAGCTATTAAATATATTACTTATTATAATCTATTATTAATAAGCTTTAAATATAATATATAATAGGATTATTAAAAGATAAAGCTCTATAAACTATAAAACCTATTATATATAATTATATTAACTATCCTTATTATAAATATAAAGTAGAAACTAAATATATCTATAAAAAATATAAAGACTTTAAAAGAAACTTATCTATACCTTTAGAACTATAATTAAAAAATAAAAAGTAGAAATAAAAATCTAATAGCTAATATAAGAAGGATCTATAACTACCTATCCAGTAAAGTATTATTATTAATTAGCTAAGCTAGACTATAATAAAGCCATTAATATAATCCAAATTGACTAAGGATTAAAGCGGAAAATTAAAAACTCAATAAATCAATAAGGAAATACTTATAACCCTAGCTAGATAAGAAACCCTTAAAATAGAAATTATAACTATACTAACTAGAGGTAGTTACAGAATACTAATATTTCCTATAGAATAGATATAAGACCTATTACTTTAAATAGTTTTATATAGAAATTCTTTAGTTTTAAATTAGCCTTAAACCTTTATTCTATTTATATTTAGCCTTTAACGAAATATATATATAATACTTTAATTAATAAGTAATTTAAGATAGCTTAGGTCTTATTATTTTTAAGGTTATTTTAATTATGATATAGATATATTTTTATAATTTCGATATTAAGGATCTTGATTATAATAATATATCTATAACTAGCTAGTTATTACCTTAATTGATATTTTTTAGGTCTATCTCCTTTTTTTATATCTTTTTATAATTATATGTTTAGCCTCTTATTTTATTTCTTATTTTTATATTTTATTAATTATTTATAATTTAAGGTATATTCTTTATATCTTTAGCTCTAACCTATTAATTATACTTAGGTAGCTAACCATACTATTTTACTAGATAATATATCTCCTTTTTAAAGACCTTTTTTATTTTAATCTATTTAATCCTCTAGTCCTTTTATTAGTTTTTAAGTTGAGGTATTAGTAGGGAATCTTAGCCTTTTTTATTATATATTTTATATAGCTTTAATAGTCTAATATAAAATATATTATAAACTCTTAAGTATTAATTTAAAAGGATAATTTTATAGGCTTATAAGCTAATTTCTTTATATACTTAGAATAATCTAATAAACCTTAATATTAGCTTCTTTTTTTCACTCTTAAGCTTAAGGTTCTTTATTAATAATATTATTAATTATTCTATATAAAATATAAAGGATTTATAATAAAGATTATAATATTTTACTTATCTTTTTATAATAGCCTCTTAATAGTCTTATAGGCTATTTCTAAGCTTTTATAGATATTAAATCCGAAATTATATTTCTAGGATCCTCCCCTAAATAATTATATCTTTACTAGGTATAAAAAAGTTAGATATATAACCTATAAATACCTTATTAAGTAATACTCCTATAATTATATTTTATATTAAGTTATAAATATATTATACTATTTATAATAGTTTTAGCTATATATCTTTATTATATTTTATATATAAAATAAAGATTATATATAGCCTTTTATTTATAGATAGATAGGTAAATTAAATAAATAAATTAAATATTAGGTTATTATTTAAGATATTTTATTATAAATAATTAAGTTCTAACTAAAGGTTATTTATAAAGATTAATTCTTTATTAAAGATTATAACTATAGATATATTATAAAATAATTCCTATTTATTATAAAAAAGCTTTATAAGATTTAATATTATTATTATAATTATTATTAAATAAAATCGGTAATATTTTATAAGCCTATTTATCACTATAAGGATTATATTAACCTCTTTATTTTAAAAGATTATTAATAATAATACTATAATAAAGTCTATAGATAATTCCTTTATTAGGCCTTTTAGCTATAATAGACCTTTAATCTTACTATATAGTTTATATCTTCTTAATATAGTTCTTTAATAAATACTATAGGTCTAGATATATCTATTAATATCTTATTATAGATCCTCTTAATATAATTTCCTTTATAATAGCTTTCTTATTTATACTATTCTAAAATAGCTATCTAGCTAATTATTATAATAAAGCTTTAGGATTTCTCTTTAAAGACTATAATTATTTAATATATAAACCTAATCTCTAAGATATAAAAGTTTATTTTATATAGATTATATTTTAGGTCTATTATTATTTATACCTACTATATAGCCCTTTCTTATAGCTGTTATTAGGTCATTTTTCTAAATAAGTCTAATTATTTTTAAAAATAGCTTAGATATTTAATTTAATAATAGGTTTTCTTAATATAGAGACCCTTTTATAATCTTTTTTAGGATTTTCTATAGTAATATTAGCTTATCCCTTATTAGGCTTTAAATTTAAGAAGCCTCTTTTTAAATATAATATTATTTCTAGGCTAGAAAGCGGGGTTTATATAATTAAAACCTTAAATAATTAAAAGTCTAATAAAATATCTTTAGGGATTATAATATAAACTATCTAAAGATATCTTATCTAATCTCTTTCCTCTTAAGGTTTAGGTTATATATAAACTATTTTTAAGTCTCTTATTTAATCTTATTTCATTTCTTAAATATTCTTTTATAATTATCTATATTCTAGCTATCTTACTTTTAAATAAACTTAATAAACCTAGATCTTAATATACTTTACTATAGATGCTTATAGGTCTTAATAATATATCTATTAGATTAATCTTACCCTTTCGATATTTAATTATAAAATTATATAATATAAGATATGAATACTACCTAGCCTATTTATTATTTAATTTAATATTCTTTATAAATAACTATAAATTCTAGTAATTATTAAAGATTCTAATCTTTATTATAATACCTTCTAGATAGTATTATTAATACTTAAAAGAGTTTATAATAACTATTAATTCTTAATCTAAAGTATTATAATTTAACTTTAAATTATTAAATTCTAAAACTAGAATATATTTAATTAAAAATAGCCCTAATTATTAAATTAGGAAAAGATCCTTATTATTATAATATTTAAAATATCTATCTTATCTTAAATAGATTTACCTAATTTAAAATAATATAATATAAAGACTTTATTAAACTTTACTATAAATACTTAAAATATCTCTTTTTCTTAGGGGTTAAATATAATTATTCTAGGGTTTTTATTATTTTGATTTCATTTTAGAAATATAATTAGGAAAGTAATTACTTAAGAATAATTATAAATAAAATATCTATGGAAATTATAGAACCCTAGGAAGACCTATACCTCTTTATAGATAGTTAGTTTTTTTTACTTTTAAATAATTTTAATCTAATTAGGGTCTTTCTTAACTTTATTACCTAAGATAATAAACCTTAAAAACTCTATCTTATCTTAATAGAATAGGTATTTAAATAGCCTAACATATAGCTTAGCCTTTTTTATCCTTTTAAAATTAATTTTAAATATTTTATATACGATTCTCTTATCTTTAAGAAAATTAAGATACTATCTAGATATATTATCTGGATATATTATATAGATTATATCTATTAGAACCTATAAGGCCTTATTAATATAATATTAAAAGGTTATTAAAGTACTAATTAATCTAAATAGTATAATAAGGTATTTAACATAGCTATATTAAGTATAAAATATTATTTTCTATTTATTACCTTTCTTAATATAAATTCGGTAATATATATCATTTAAATTAATCTTTAAGGAATATTTAGCTCTCTATACTTTATTAATAATCACTAAAATTAGAGATAATAAATATCGATTTTTAATAATAGCTTTATTAAGGCCTTTATAATTAATATAAAGCCTAAAGGTTCTATCTTTCTTAGGGATAAAGAGAATTAATACTCTTATTAAACTCTTAGAGGGATAGATTTATCCTTTCTTTAGGTTATTCTTAATATATTCTTAAAGCTCTTTAAATTCGGCTTAAAATAAAAGGTAAATTAGCCTATAAGGTAATTATCTTCTTTTTAAAAGATTAATAATATAATTTATATCTTTATATTTTAATAATTCCCTAACTTTATTAAATTAAAGACCTTAATATAATTTGATAATTCTAAAGATTAATTTAATTCCCTCTAGGTTTATAGATTCTTTGCTTAATAATAGATATAATTCCTTTTATAATATGATAATATAGATATTAACCTATCTCTTATATTATTAAAGGAATACCTATAATAATAGGAATTTATAATTAGCCTATTTATATTAAAACCATTACTATCTTAATTAATAATCTATTTATATTCCTAAATTAAATATAGAAATAATTAATAGAAAAATAGGGTCTTTAATAGGATTTAAACCTCGGTCTATATTAATAAAGATTTTTATAATATAGTAAGATTATCTTCTATAATTAGTAATTAAGAAAGAGACCTCTTATTTATTATAGGCTTTCCCTAGCTTATTATTAAAGCTACCTAGCTAAATATCTATATTATATAGTCTTTTAAGACCTTAAGATATAATAACTTATTTATTAATAATATTAATTTCTACTTTATTATTAAGATAGGTATTAATCTTATATATAATTTACCTATAAATTATAATATATATAACTAGATAATTTACTATTTAGATAGAGAGGTAATCCTATTAATTTTTAATCTAAATTTAGACTTAATATTTAATTAAATCTATTTTTTTAATATATAATTTACCTAGGCCTTATCCCTAAAATAATAATCTTTAGTAAAATATCCTTTTTTTGAATATTTATAATAAATAAGTTTCCCTAAGTTTTTTTATAATTACTAATTAGGTTATAATTTAGGTTTAAAATAAATTAGTCTTTAAGATAACTTAAATATAATATCTAAAGGTTTAATTAGAAATAAAAGTATACTCTCTTCTAAGAGAAATACTTAATAGGGATTATTAAGTACCTTTTATTTTATTATTAATTATCCTAAATATAAATCGCTATGATTATTATCTCTTTTTAGGTCTTTAATAGAATATTTCTATTTAAGGTAATTATAGACTTAATATTAAATAATAATTTAATATAAAAATAAAAGGCTAAAGTATTAAGGTTTCCTTTAGGGATATAATTCTTAATTAAAATAAGATAATTATAAAAATCTTAAGGGGATTAATTAATTTATGATTAAGTCTTTTTAAACTATTTTATTATTTAAATTTCTTAATTTCCTAAATCTTTAATAAAAATAAAGGATTATTCTTTAAAAGCTTCCTAATTATTCTTAAGTTCTTATTTATAAATTAGAGATTATTTATTAAGGTATTATTCCTAATTTATATAGCCTTTTAGGTCTATATTATCTATTATAAAGATAATCTTTTTATAATCTTTTTAGAATTTCTTTTATATTCCTTAAAATATATATTAAAAATTATAAAGCTATTTATTATATCTATATATATTAATCAATAATAATAACTTAATAGTATTAATAACCTTAATATCTCTTTTATTACTAAAGATAGATTTATAAAATTCCTAATAGGGCCTCTTTTATGAAGAAGGTAATCTTACTATAGGGGAGTTATATAATTTCGCTTTAAATATTATAATCTTCTATTAGATTTCATATTTATATTTAAATATTATAAAGATTATTTCTATTTTAATTAAAATAGATTTAATATCTTTAGGGATTAAATCTAGAATTATCTCTATAATTATTATTAATTCTATTAGGATTTAAATTATTAATATAATAATCTATTAAATTTAGGCCCTATCTTAATTAATAATAATAGTTATATATAAATAGTTTTATACCTTAATTATAGGATTATCTATAATAAGCTTATTAATAATATTAAGGGTATTCTATATAGAAACTATTATCCTAGATATATAACGGTTAGGTTTCCTAAGGGATAAACTAGACCGTTCTAGGTTTATATTAATAGGATTATAGGATATAATCTAAGCGGTAATAAAATATTATATCTTTTAATAATTAATAATATAGATTAGGCTTATTAAGGTAAAGAAGTTATATTAATAGCTAATAAGCTAATATTTATAAAAGTATTGATAAATATAGTCTATATATTAATAGGTTATAATAAAGATTATAATAGTTAAGGATTATAATAATCCTAGATTATAATAGCTCTAAGAGTATAATAATCCTATTATATAAGTAATCTATAACTAATTAATTAAAAAATATAAAATATATAATAGGTATATATTAAATAAGGCTAGGTTATAATATAATCTCTCCCCTCTATTAGGTCTTATCTTTAAAGCCTATACTATACCTATCGGGTTTATTTATATTTAATAAGTCTTAATTTAGAATTATAAATATTTTTCTATAATATATTATTAATAATATATCTAATTATATTTCTAAAAGTATTAATTATAAAGCTAAAGAATAAAAATTTCTTATTAAAGCTATAAAGTTATTATATAAATTTATTAATATATTATATTCTTATTATTTCAAGTATTAATAGGAGTATTTAATAATAGCGGATTTATTTTATTATAGTAAATATATTTATTATAGTTATTTCTATAATAATATTTATATTATTTTTTCTTATAGGTATTTTTCTTTCTTAATCTTTTTTTTAGATCTTTCTAATTATATAATATATAAATTAATTTCTTAATAGAAAAAACTTAATTAAAATAAAGAAAAAACTAATAAAGATTTATTAAAACTTTATAAAGAGTTTATTACTCTTTAGGCTTATATAGCTATTATAGCTAGTTATTTAACTTAGATTTATAAAACCAAGAATAAGATAAAGAAATATTATATTATTAAATTTCGGCGAGATATTTAAGATCTAAATAATAAAAATAAACTAGCTAAGGAGTTAAGTTATCGAGAGGAGACTATTACTAAGGAGCTTTAATCTTTAAATCCTAAGAATATTAATTAGGAGTCTCTAGGTTTAGGTATTTTTAATTTCGATTCTTTAACTTCTTCTAGTAAGGTTAATAAAATTCTTTTAGGAATCGCTAGGTATTAATAAGATATTTTATTAGTCTTTATATATTCTTATTCTCTAGGTAGTCTTTCTATTTAATTAGATATTCTTTTATATCTTTATATTTATATATTTCCCTAATTATTTTTACTTTATAAAATTCTATTCTTTTAATCTCTTTAGGTTTATTACCGATCTTAATTAAGATTATATTAATTATTAATTTAAATAAGAATATATAAATGATTAAATAAAGCTTAACTTTTTGTATTATAATATTCTTTATAGTAAAGTATATTATATCTCTCTCTATAAAGGATAGTCTTTTTATTTTTTTAGGGTTATAATAATAATTAATTTTATTCTAGATAAATTCTAATTCTATTTTTATTTATTTATATTATTTATATTATTTATATTATTTATATTATTTATATTATTTATATTATTTATATTTTTTTTATTATTTATATTATTTATATTATTTATATTAGTTATATTACTTATATTATTTATATTATTTATATTATTTATATTATTTATATTATTTATATTATTTATATCATTTATATTATTTAGTTTTCGTATTAATAAAGACCTTAATTAATATCTTTATTAAGGTAAATACTCTCTAGAAGATCCCGATCTTAATAGGGTATCCTAGGATATAAAATAAGTTTCCTTTACGGCTTTTTCTTATTAAGGTATTATAATTCTATTAAAACTATAATTATAATTTTTAATATAAAGAGGGATATTTATAGATTATTTCTTTGTATTTTAGATTAACTTATTAAGATTATTATCTTCTTCTAGGGCTGCCCTATTATTTAAGTCCCTATTAGGTAATTTAATTAGCTATTATAATAGGTTTCATATTTTACTTAGCGACCTTATAGTATATAATTATAAATTATTTATATTCTTAGCTATAATTGTTATTTATTATATATTCACTATCTTAAGTTATATTAACTTCCTATCGGGTAAAAATTAAAGAATTATAAAGGGCTAATAAGTTAGGGTAGCTTTAAATAGTAGATAGGTCGGATTATATCAATAGACTTTAATTTATAGAGATTTCTATAAAGGCTTTATATATAAAGATCCTTTAAGTAGATTAGATTAGACTAATTAGTCTTTAGTACTTAGCTAAGGTAATACCATATATAGGTCCTTACTATCCTTATATTTATTTACCTTAATAATTATCCTTGATAAGGTTAATATTTAAGAAAAGTATTATTAAATATAAAATGAAATTAATATTTTTAATTATAAAGTCTAATTGTCTAAATATAAAATATAATTCCTTAAGTATAAATAAGAATTTTAAAAGGAATTTAAAAGCCTCCTATTAATCTATATAAAGATATCTATTAAATAATTATAATTCTTTACCGATTTCTATACAATTTAATCTTAATCTAGATATATTAATATTAAATCTAACTTTAATACTAATAGCGAAATAAAGTTAAGATATCTATATATATTTAATACTTTAATATCCCTATAAGAATATGATAATTCGAAAAATACTCTTTATTAAGTCTTTATAAATATACCTAGGTAATATAATAAAGACTATAGAAAGATTCTTTTTATAATAGATTACCTTAATAATATTAGAAAATTATAATAAGATTCATATATTAAAGAGTTTTTAAAAGAGGGTTAAAATAGCCTTAAAAATAATAAAAAGGCTTTCTATAAATAGATATATATCCTTATTAGATATAAAAAATAATAATATAAGCCTTATAGATAATCTTAATAATATAAAATAATATACTAAATAATCCCTAAAAGACTTTTATGTTTATCTTAATTTTCTAGAAAAATACTTCCCTTAGAAAACCAAAAAGAAATATACTCTTTATTTTTATATAAAAGTCTATTTAAAACTATAAGATTAAATTAACCTTCACTATCCTATTCTACTTATAATAAAAAAATATATAATATTACTAGCCTCTTAATTTTAAAATATTTAATAATTTAATTATATCTCTAAATTATATATAATATATTTAATAAGTAAGTATTATAGATAAGCAAGTATTATAAAATCTTATTACTCTTTATTATCTTTAGAATAAAACCATTACTACCTATCTAATTAATTAAAATTACTTATTATACTTTTCTTTAGATATCTCTAGAACTACCTAATAGGTCTTTATATTATGCCTAATCTCGCTATATATACTATATTACTAAATACCCGGTCTAATTACCCTTTCTTAATTATTACTTCTCGACGATTTTATAACTATTTATCTATTAAAGTCTATTTAATGAATTATTTATAATATATCCTATATAGTTATTAGCCCTCTCTCTTATAGTCTTATCCATTTTGCCCTCTAGTAATAGCTTAATATATTATTTATCTCTTTAAGATTTTAGACCTAATTCTTTAATAAGATTACTTTATATATAATTATAATTATTATCTTTATATTTAATTTAATGACCTTAATTATTAACTTTAGGGAGTTATTTTTATATTTAATAATTTATTTAATAAGGTATTTAAAGTAAGATTAGGCCTTTTTTATTATCTTTAGGGTCTTTAGGTTTTATAGACTTAATAGTTTGCTTACCTCCCCGGGAGGTATTAAGGTTTATAATTATATATTAAACTTTAAAATAATAGTTTCTAGGTCAGGAGGATAAAATCTAGCTTCTCTAAAAGCCCCTTAGATATTACTTTCTATAAAGGTAGCTTAAAAAACGATATAAAAGACTAAAAAGAACTTAATCTTTAAAATATAAATTATAAAGTATTTAATTAAATACTCTATTTCTTAATTATAAATATTCTTTAGTATTACAAAATACCTAATATTAAAAGCCTAGAATAAATAAGATATATAAAGAGGTATATAAAGTATAATAATATTATAATCCTAATAACATCTTTTAAAATTAATAAAGTAATAACTTTTATAATTATTAACGATTAAAAGATAATAAAGATTAATTAATTATTTAACTATTAACTAATTAAAATATTTTAGCTATTTAAGATTTAGATTATTATTTATTTAGCTATTTGAACTTATTATAATAACCTAATCGCTAGGGAGGTTACTTTCTCGGTATTAATTTATAAAATAATATTAGCCTAAATTAATAATAAATAGTAAGATTAATTAACCTTTAGTATTTATTACTAGAATTATAATAATCTATTTATAGTTTCTAGGCTAGACTAATTTCGGTCTTTTTTACCTTTCTAAGCCTATAATAACTATCCTAGATAATATAAGGCCTATTATAAAGCCAGTCTTATTATAGTTCTAGATACTATCTAATTAGATATTATATTTTATAATTATATTCTCTATAAGCTAAAACTAGCTATAAATAATATCTAGATCTTTATATTTAGCTCTTTAATAATTATATCTCCCAAAGATATATATCTTTAGCTCTGGTTATTACTTAATAAAGCTATAAGCCTAATACTTATTAATAGGTAATATATTATAGTTAATAAATAAAGAATTAGCTATTTCTTTCATAAAATATAATTATAAGGGAAATCCTTATAAATCTGGGTTAAGGATAAATTAAATTATTATGTATTTTTCTAGATTAAATAATTTTTAAGAATTAAGAATAGAATTATATTATAGTTAAATACTATTTTAATAGTAATATAAGGTATAATAGTTTACCTTATAGATTATTATAGTATATTAAGTCTTTAGATTAAGGTTATTCTAAAAGGTAAGAAAGATAAGAAAGATTCTAGCTTTATTTAAAGATTATAATATATTATACTATTAAGAAATAACTAATTAAATGGTAAAGATATAAAATAAGGGATTCTTATAATACTTACTTATCTATAATATTTACTTATTAAATATATTATATAGAATTAATATAAAAAATAATTACTATTCTTTATATTTTAATAATAATCCCTAAACCTAAAGATCTTTTTAATAAGGATAATATATCTAAAAAGGATAATCTTTTTAATCTTAATTCAGAGACTTTAATAGTCTAGTAATGGCCTTTAATTCTATTAGGCTAATCTATTATAATTATTAAGAAATAGGCTATTTTATAAGAGATTATTTAAAGCCTAAAAAAGTCTAAAAGGCTTAATATTGAAACAATTAAAACTAATCAATATTAAGGCTTAGGGTTTAATTAATATAAAAATAATATTAATTTAAAAGATATTAAAAGAATACTATATTATCCCTATCTTTATTATTTATAATGTATTATTAAGATAAAATAAAAAGGAAATACCTTTCTATCTTAATTTAGTAGCGAAAATAGATATTATTAATAAGACTTTTATAAAGGCTTAAGGCCTTAAATTCCTTAAAGAGAAATCACCTTAATTAAAAGGTATAAATAAGAAAAAGATTAATTAATATTACCTCTAGGAGGTTAAACTAACCTTTTTGATAGCTAAGGTAAAGCCTATATAATTATCTATTAATATATTATAGTAAAGAGATTATAAGAAAAAGTAGATATATTAATTTTATTCTTAATAGTATATTTAGTAAAATATTATATCTATATTAATTTTATTATAAAATAATAATAATTCTAGATTGATTAAGGAAAATAATTAAAGATTTTATTATCTTAAAAGTTTATTTATAAATATAGAAAGAAAACTAGGATCCTTATTATAACCCTAATTAAAAAACCTTATCTTCTCTTAGATAAAAAAAAGCTAGATTTTAATCTTAATAATTCTATCTTTATTAAACTATAAGTTTATATTAAGGTATTTAATTTTAAAAAGATAAATAAGTAATTGAAACTTTATTAAAAGAATTATATTATTAACTTAATTGAAAGAAAAGAGTCTTTATATAGACCTATTTATTTATTATTTTAAATAAAATTAAAAGAATTATAAAAATATATTAAAAATAACCCTAAAAGAAAATAATTTAATTATTTAAAACTACTATGAAGGCCTTTGTACTCTTTATATTAGAGAAAGATAGGAGCCTTTAATTTTATATTAATTATAAAAAACTAAATAAAATAATAATAAAAGCTTATTATCTTTTACCTTTTATAATTAAGATTATTAATTAAATATAAAATATAAAGTATTTCTTAAAGATTAATTTAAAAAGTTATTTATTATAAGATCTAAATAAAAAAAGATAATAAATAGAAACTAGTATTTTATATTTAATATAGTTACTTTAAATATTTAATAATACCTTTTAGATTAGTTAGTACCTTAATAACCTTTTAAAGCTATATTTATAAGAGTTTAAAAAAACTAATTAATATAATTATATAATTAATCTTAATAATATTTTAATATATTTAGATAATTATAAAATATATATAAATTATTTAAAGTAAGCTTTTAAGTAATTATAAGCTATAGAACTTTTAGTAAAGCTATTAAAGTATATATTTTCTATCGAAAAGGTAGAATTTCTAAGGTTTTTTATCTTTAATAAAGATATTAAAATAGATCTAAAAAGATATTAAAATAGATCTAGAATAAACATAAATAATTTAAGACTAAAAGAAATTAATAATCTATTAAAAAGCCTAGATCTTCTTAAGGTTTTATAATCTATATAGGTAGTCTATTTATAAATATTTAAAAATAATTATCTCTTTAATAAGACTTTTAAAAGAAAATAAAAATAATAAAAAGCTAGGGCCTATATTATTAAATAATTAGAAAAGGTTTATATTTTAAACCTTTATTAATAAGTTTATAAAGGCCTTATTATTATAATATTTTAATCTAAATAGATTGATTTATATTAAATTAGATACTTTTAAAATAATAATAATAAATATTCTTTTATAGCCTAATAATAAGAATTAATATTATTTTATTATTTTTTAATCTAAAAAGTAAATTAAAAAGAAATATAATTCTAAAATACCTAATTAAAAGCTTATAATAAATATGAAGTTATTAAAATATTAATAATATTACCTTGAAAGGTCTATAATTTAAATAGAGATCCTTAATAATTATTAAAACCTATAATCTTTTCTAAAGAATATTAAGCTTAATAGAAAATAAGCCTATTAATATATCTATTTCGTATTATATAACTTTATTATTAAATATTAAAATGGAAAGAATAATCTTATTAATATATCATTAAGGCCTATAAAAATATAATAAAAAGAAAGTAATAGTCTAGCTTTATTAAATTCTTTATATAAAAAAGTTATATAATTTAGGCTATAATAAGAGGTTAAGCCTGATATATTAATAAAAGGTAAAAAATATAAACCTAGGAGTTATATAAAAAGGCTAGTAAATCTTTATTAAAAATAATTAATATAAAAGAGTTAAGAGTATTATAAAAAGAAAAGTTTAATATTAAATATATTAAAATATTATTAAGGGGGGGCTATCTTACTTTTTAATTAAGAATTAATTAAGAATTAATTAAGATATTAGAAATATATAAAATATACTAAAAAGAATAATTAAAAATACCTAAGATATTATTAAAATAGATAATAATTAACTATATAGAAAGAAAAGACCTTATAATAAAAGGTATAATTAATACCCTTAAAGATATTATTATATTTATATAGAAAACAAATAAGACGATCCTGAGCTAAAAGACATAAATAAAAATATTAAATCCTAGGGGCTTAAATAATTTAATAATCTAAAAAGACCTCTGTTATTATAAAAATAAGATTTATATTCCTTAAAATAAGAGATTAAAAAAAAAAGCTTTTAAAGCTATATTATAATAATAAGCTAATAAGATATTTTAGTTTTAAAAAATAAATAATCTTCTTAAGAGAAAGTTCTTTTAAAAAGGTTTTAATTAAGATATCTATAATAAGGTCTAGATTGATATAATATATTTAAGAATAATACCTAAATAATATAAGCCCTATAGTAAACTTAAAAGCCTATTAATATTAAAAACACTATAATAAAAACTATTTATAAATTTTATTATAAAATCATTAATAATAATAAATAGAGATAGTAAAATAAATATAATCCTTATTATTATAAATAGGTTTATAAAATATATTCTATTTCTCTTTATTATTATTATAATTATATCCTTTAAGTTAGCTAAAGTATTCTATAAAGAAATAGAATTATATTTTAAAATCCCTTAAGGTATTATATTAATTAGAGAATTAGGTTTTATAAATAAATTCTAATTTAAACTTTATTATATTATATAAATAAAGTATAAACTTCTAATAGCCTATTACCCCTAAATCGATAATTAAATAAAAATAATAAACTATGTACTTAATTAGTATCTATATTATTTTATTAATAATAATTAAAAGATATAATTAAAATTAGGACCTAAAGCTTAATTTATCTATAATAATACTTTAAATATAATTACTAATATAAGCCTAAAGTAAGCCTTAATAGATTATAATCCTAAAATATATATAGTAAATAAGGATATTAATATAAAAAGAAAACTACTAGAAGTCTAAATAAGATTTTAATACTTAAAGATAATAAAAGCCTAAATAAGAAAGTACTAGAAAAATATAATAGTAAAATAAAAGAAATATTATAATTAATAATATAAGAATATAATATTTAATTAAGGCTAATTTATAATACTTTTAATAAAAAACCTAAACCTTAAAGAAAAAAAGAAAATAAAACTTAAAGTAATATTTATTAATCCTTTTTAGATTCTTAAGTAAATTAGTAAATAAATATACTAATTAGCCTTATTAAAGTAATATTTATAACTTTATAATATATTTCTAGTCTTATTATTTAAATCCTACTAAAATTAGGAGAATAATATAGATATATTATTATTAATACCTGAATTTAAAGAGAATAAAAGAAAATAAAGAGTTTAATAAGTTAAAAATATAAAAAAGATTAAATAAAAGATATATTTTTGAATAAAATAGACAGGTTAATTATCTAAATATAGCTAATAGGTATATAGACTTATTATAGAGAATACCCTATAAATCATTAATAATTAGGAAAAGAAGAAATTTAAGGGAATTAAAAAGTATTTAAAATTATATAGAACTTTATAATTAAGAAAGAAAGGTAAATTAAAAATAATTTTATAAAGGCTATAATAATAAGGTTAAAATGATAAATTATTAATTTATCAATTTAATATTAAAAATATAAAAACCCTTAAAAATAATAAAAACCCTAAAAGCTAATTAATTACTAATCTAATAAAACTAATTAATCTTAATAAATATATTTAGTAGATAAACCTATCTCTAAAATAGGCTTAATAAAATAGCCTAGATAGGGATTTAAAAGTTTCTTTATAAAAAGAATCTTAATTTAATACTTATTAATAATATCTAGGTTATATAAACCCTTAATCTCCTTAACTTACTTTTTAAATAAAGACTTTATAGCTATTTAAATTATAATATTAATATCTAAATATAAAATAAAAAGATATTAAGTATTATTTTAATAATAATAAGATTAATAACCTTATAAAATATTAAGAATAAATACATAAAAAAAGAAAATAAAAAGATTATTTATAATATTAATATAAAAGATAAGATATTACTAAGCTAAAATAAGATAATATTTTAAGTAATAATATTATATTATATAATCTTAGCCTATTAAAATATTAATATATATAGTAATAAAAGGGATATAAAATGGATATTTATTTAATAGAAAGAGTAGCTATTATTAATATTAAAGGTATATTTATAGATAGCTATAAAAGTTAGGAAGGTAATACTAAATTTACCTTAAATTACTTAATTAAGGCTTAATAACTCTTTATTCTTAGAATTAATAATATCAAGATTTATATATATAGTACAATAGACCTGATAGAGGTCCTCCTAGTCGCTATTAAGTATAGTAAGGATATTATAAAATAAGAAATTAATATAAAATCCTAATAATAAAAGGGAGATATATATAGATTATAAAGATTATTATTTTTATTATATAATTAAATAAAAAAATGAACTAGATTACCCTAATAATAATATATATTAAATAGAATAATATTATTATAAAAGACCTTAATAAAGATAGCCTTATTAAGCTTAATATAAAAGACTTAAATATAATAAAAATAATTAAGATTATATAAAAGGTAATACTTAAGGGCCAGGGCCGAAAACGTAGTATTACTAGAGGGTATTATAATTGAAAGAATAATAATAAAGAAAAAAGAAAAGAAAGAAATAATAATAAAGATATTATAATTTAAAGGTAAATATAAATAGGGTAGAAAGTAATAAAAAAATAAATATATATAAGGTTATAATATTAATATTAAAAAAAGAAAAAAAGAAAAAAAGAAAGAAAAAAAAGGAAAAAAAAGGAAAATCTTTATATCTATAAGCTAATAGCTATTTTATAATATTAAAATATAAATAAATTACTAAGGTAATTATGAGGCCTAAATTTATAATATTCTTATATTTAGTATTTTTATAATACCTTAGTGGCTATATAGGGGATGTTTATATATTTTTTATATTAATAGTTCTTAATACTTTGACGGTATAAATCGTTTAGTAGGGGTACTATCTGGTTTAAAAGTTATTTCCTATAAGTTATAGGGGGCGTTTTATAACTATTTTTAATAATCTTTCTAAAGTGACTTTTTATAGGGTTTAGGTTTCCCTATTTTGATTTAGGTAATTATTCTGGTTTATTAAGTAAATTTATATTCTCTCTTATTATTATATTTTAGAATTTATTTATTAAACTTTCTTATATTAGTGTTATAGTCTGACCTTTAATTAATAGTATTTACGTATTTATTATTAAATCCTTTATAATAAATAATTATAAAATCGAATTTATATAGGTATTTTATATAGTATAATTATTATCGGTTTAGTTCTTAAGTAATAGCAAAATATATAATATTTTAATAATTAGTATAAACTTTAACTTAATAAAGGCTTTCTATAAGGTAATATTAAAATTCCTTAAAATAGTTAATAATAGCTAAGAATTCCTTATTATAGATAGGGTAGTTTAATTTAGCTTTATATAGTTTATATAAGTAGAAGGCTATTAGGTATAGCTTTCTTTATTTATTATATTAATTAATCTGTCTTTCTAAAGTAAAATTTAATAAATCTGTCTTGAGTTTAATTTCCTTAGTAAGGTTACATATAATAAGTACTGGTTTATAGAGGATTATATCCTTAAGCTTTATAAAAGCTTCTTTAACTTAGCTTCTAAATATAAATTTCTTATCTTTTTTAATTAATTTAGTAAATAGGTTTATAATTCTATTAAAGTCTTTAATAAATTACTAATAATAATTAGTAATACCTTGGAAGCTTTATACCTTTTTGATTATTAATAGTTATAGCTAATCTTATATTATTAATATTTTCTTTTAATTTATTTAAATTTGTTTTAGCAAGATAGTATATCCTAAGAAATTCTTGTTTTTATATAAAAGTAACTTTTCTTAGGTTTAATAAGTAAGTTAGTGTCTTATAGTACCTTAAGTACCTTATAGATATATTCTAAATGTTCTTTTTCTATATCAAAAAAGATAAGGATATTATCTAGGTAATAAACTATAAAGATATTAAGGTATTATTATAAAATATTATTAATTATTTATTAAAAGGTTATAGGTATATTAGTAAGTTTAAAAGGTATAATTAAGTATTTAAAAAGTCTAAATTTAGTTTTAAATGCCATTTTTCATTTATTTCCTTCCTTAATATAAATTAGATTATAGGCTTCTTTAAGGTTAAAAGCTATAAAGATCTATTTTTTTATAGGTAGTCTTTAAGTTCTATAATAAGTAAAAGTAAGGTTCTATTTTTAATAGTAAGCTTATTTAATTATTAAAAATTTATAATAAGTTACAGTAATCTATCTTTTTTAGGGATAAATATTACTAGAAATCCTATTAATAAGGACTTTTTCCTTTTTTTTATTAATATTTATAGGCATTTCTAGAAGCTTTTTAGCGAGAGTAATATTCTTAGCTAGGGTTATTTACTGGCTATGTATGGCCGTGGCGGGTTAGTTAGGGGTTACTAGAGCTATTACGTTTATATTACTTAGAGTAATACGGTATAATACTAAATAAGAGCTATTAATATATAACGGTTAAGTTTCTTAAGGGATAAACTAGTCTATATTAGGTTTATATTAGTAGATACTATAAGGTGTTATATTAAGCGGTTATAAAATGTTATATTTCTTAATATTAAATAAAGCGGGTTAGGTATATTTAGGTAAAGAAACTATATTAATAGCTAGTAAGCTAGATTTTATAAAAGTGTTAATAAATATATTCTATATACTGAGGCTTTATATATAAAGCCGATGATATTTGGGAATGATATTATTTCTGGACTGATGCGGTCTTAGGCCGCCGTCGGTCCTCTTAATGGTCGGTCCTCTTATATTTGGTTTTTATATGGAAAAATATAGAGTGTATGTGGCGTAAGCGTAAGGGTCGTAATATCTAGGACTATATTACTTTAGGAATAATATTACTTTTATATATTATTAGCTTTATATATAGCCTTAATATATATATTATAACTATTCATATTTTTATAAACCTTAAATTATAAATTATTAAGAAAAACTTCTTTATTTTAATATACTTTATTACCTTTATTGACTAGAAATAGATAGAATACTTTATACTTACTTAATATAATATATTATAGTATTTATTTATATAAGCTTAGTATAAATTGGTTTATTTCTTAAGAGTTCTTATTATAATATATTAATTACTTCTATCTACTATTATGCTATAGTATTATAAGTAATACTAAATAGAATAACTTTAATAACTTCTTATTAACTTCCTATCACTATATATGGTTATTAAATATTATTATTTAAAAACATTTTACTGTTTTAAGAACTTCTAAGAATACTAATAGATATTAGTAAAAAGAAAAAAGAAAAGGAAATCCTCAAAACTTATATTTAAATTATTTAATAAGATAGAAACCTAGAACTACTACTCAGGAGTTTTAAGAAGTAATATAATAACTTACTAAATACTAATAAATATAACTTTAAAATACAAAGACTAGAATTAAAGAATTAAAGAATTAAAGAATAACTTTAAATAAGTTTATTAATATTATTAATATATTAAGTAAATATATAAATAGAATATAAAAACTATATAAAAATTATTTTAGGTATATTATAGTCCCTACTTATAGGTATAAAAAGGGAGTTTAAAATAATCCTTTAATCTTATTAACTTAATAATTAAAATAATAATATATTTAAGCTTTATAAATTCCTTATTAGCCTTAAAAGCTATTAAGTGGACTATTTAATATAGTTTATTATTGATAAACCTTAAGTATACTAACTAATTCTTAAAGGTTAAGGTATTATATAAAATAAAGCTTAGTTTATAAGCTTATATAAATGATATATATTATATTTAAAAGGAAGCTACTAATGAAATATAAAAATAATGGAAGTATTTCAAATAATAAATAATTAATTAGTATCTTTAAAGTTATAAATAAATAAAGATAATATAAAAATAAAGGTTTCTTATATTTAACATAAAGGACTTATAATATACCTATTATACTTTATTCCTAGCTTTTAATCTAAGGTATATTTATTAATTAATTTTAATTACTTATAATATATTTTCATAAAGAATTTCAACTTTTAGCTTTTTATATATAATTTTACTATATATAGTATAACCTATTCCTTATATATAATAAATAGTTTAATTTATACTTACTATTAAAGTATTCTTTTTTATTATTATAAATAATATTAAATTATTTCTTAATTTATAAATATCTTTAATGTTATAATTTTACTGTTTCTATTTATATTTTAACTATTTAATAGATTTCATAACTTTACTTACTAATAAGTATTATAGATATAACAGTCTCTTTTAAGTCTAGTAATATCGTTAAAAAAGAAATTTAAATATTCTAATTAAATTTATATAATTATTAGTAATATAGATCTTAATATAGATTAAAAAGTAAGAATATTTTAAGTTTAATAAGATTACTTACTATATTAGTTATAACTCTATTTATTAATAACATAAAAACCCGTACTACAGCAATATTTCTCTCTATACCTTATATTAATTAGCCTACTTAAAGTACTAAGAAAACTATAATAAGTAACTTACTAAGACCTCTAATTTACCTATAAGCTACCTAATTACTTTATAATAAGGTTAATAAAACTAATCTCAATTATAGCTAATATATTAATTACTACCTTAACCTTTATCCTTACTTATGAATATAACTAAATATATTAATACTTATATAGTTATTAGGATTATAATTAAAATATACTTACTCTAACCTTAATCTTTTTAACCCTTATTTTATTTACTATTTCTATTTTTAACCTTAAATATAGTTTCAATAAGCTTAATAATAAGGATATATCTTACTTATCCATAACTAAGTTAAATTATTTTTAATATAGATAATATATTACTATTTTAATAAATAAAAATACTATAATGCTTATATAGTGTAATATATAGGTTATTTAAAATATAAACTAAAAAGTAATTATTTTCTATTTCTTATTCTTTATAAGCTCTATATTTAGTAAGTTTATGTACTACCTATAATATTTTATAGTAATACTTTTAATTCAAAATTATATAAAGATTAGTTTATTAATAAATTCTCGTAATAGGTTTATTTATTATTCCTTTAATTTTAATATATAGATTTATATATAAATACAAAACTACCTTCCTTAATTTAATATTTTATCTTATTTTTATTAAGTAAAGCTAGTTTATTTCTTTAATATTAAAGTAAATATATATTTTAGACTTTTATAATAATAATTTAGTTTATAGTATTAAATTTAAATAAGAATTAAATTTACTATTAAATAAGGGCTTCATTAAGCTTTATATAATTACTATAATCTCTTTTTAAGTATATTTATAAATAGCTATGAAGATAAGAAAGGTATATAATAAGTTATAAGAAGGAATATTAAGTTTACTTTAAATTATGATTTTAAAAGTCTAAATATGTTTCTTATTATTATTATTATAAAAATTAAGATTTATAAGAATAAAATAAAGAACTTAATAAAGATTTTCTTAATTATTATTAGGAATAATAAATATATTATAGAATATAAGTTGATAAAATATTATAATAATAGAAAGAATAATAAAAGATTAAAGATAATATTACTATTATTATAAGGTCTTTAATAAGAAAAGACTATATTAATTTAATAATATTAAATAATAAATAATAAATAATAAAAGAATATTATAAAAGACTTTTATAATAATAATATTATTAAGTTTCTTATAGGAAATATAAAGTTAATAAAGAAAAGCTAGTAAAGTAAGGTCTTTTTTAGTAACTATTATAATAAAAGGAAAGAAAAAGAAATAAAAGAATTGTAAAAATATTATAACTTAAAGGTAAAAGTAAATAAGATAAAGAAGAATTAAAAATTAATACATATAAAGTTATTGAAGAAAGAAATTAAAGAAGAAAATTAAAGAAAAAAAAGAAAAAAGAAAAAAGAAAAAAGAAAAAAGAAAAAAGAAAAAAGAAAAAAGAAAAAAGAAAAAAGAAAAAAGAAAAAAGGGATTTTATAATTATAAATAGGAAGCTATTATTATAATATCTTAATAAACGTAAACTACTGTAATAATTATGAAGGAATAACTTCAAGATAATTATATAATTAATACTATAATAAAAATAAAATACTATTACTGTTTTTATATTAATAAGATATTAATAAGTTTACCTTTATTTATAAATAAAGGTAAAGATTACTATTATTAAAAGGGAAATAGTTAAAATATTTAATTAATCTAGAGGGTTTAATATAGTTATACTTTAGTTAAGTTCAGGAGTTAAGCTAGAAAACCCTATAATAACCTTATAATAGAATTATCTATTGTTAAGCTTTAATATAATATAACTATTTAACCTACCTACCCTTTTTACTATTTATTATAATTATAATACTTAAGGTAGTTTTTAAGCTAGAAATAGCTTTAAATTATAGGTTAAATTAAATTAAACTATAAAACTCTTATTAAAATCTTATTATAGTTTTATTTATAATATAGTATGTAATAATATTAATTATATTTTTAAAAACCCTATCTAAGAAATACTCTAAAAAGGGAATACTAAATAGTCTATATTATTAAAAAGACTTTTAATAATATCTACTTATAAAAAGAATAATAAGTTATTATTTATTATAAATTATAGATAATAATTTTAATTTTTTATTAAAATTAAGCTTTCTTTTTATTTATTTATAATAATATTTAAAGAATGTTTATAAAAAACCTAATTCTTTATTATATTTATTTAAAAATAAAACCTTATAAACTAATTAATTTAAAAAATAACAGTGAATATAAAATTACTTTTATATTTAAGGTAAAGTTTTAAATATATAATAATACTATTTAAATATATTAATTAGTAAAGAATATTTTAAGAGGATCAATAGTCCTTAGTTTATAGATTTTAATTAATTTATTATAAGATATTTAAATAATAGTTTTATAATTTATAATATAAAAAGATTATAATTTAAACATATTATAAATTAATTAATTTATAGAAAATATATATATTTTACTTAATTAAATAAAGAATATCTTAATATAAATTAAAAAGACTTTATATATTAAAGTATTATATTAAGAAATTTAAATATATAATAAAAATATTAATAATATAAAATAAATTATAATTCATAATTATTAAAGAAATTTAAAATCTTTTATATTTTATAATTTATTATTAATAATTTATTAATAATTTAATTAAATTATACCTATATTTATTAAATTTATTAAATAAAATAAACTTTTATATTAAAAAATAAATATAATACTCTTCTATTAAACTTAAATATACAATATAAAGTAAGTTAATATTTATTATATAGTATATAATTAAAGTTTAAAATATTAATCAAATTATTAAAGTTTAGTAAAAAAGAATATATTAAATATAATCTAATTATATTATTATTAAATTACTATTAATTATTTTTATTATCTTATTAAATTATTATTAAAAAGGTTTATTAAATTATATTATCTTAATCAATTAGTTATAATCGATATTTAGTTTATAATTAACAGACTTTTTAATATATAATATAGAACCATGTTCTATAATATATATAGGGTTTCTTTCTATAACTTTTATTTTAACAGTCTTTATATTTATTTATATTTCTTAGTAAAGTTTATAATTATTATTTAATATATTAATTACTTTTTATATTTACCTTTTATTAACTTTATATTATCTTTATATAATATATTAAGGAAACTAGTCTTTATCCCTATTAATATACTAATTAGGCTTAGGAATAAGAATCTTATTCTAATATATTTAAGAAATGATATTTCCTTTTTAAGCTATAGATTTCTATCTTTATAGGTATGATTATAAATAAAACTACTAGGTAATAATAAGACCTTTTAATTAAAAACTATAAATACAACCTTGGTCTTTTAATTTATAGATTTAACACTTACCTTAATATTATAACTTAAATTATTACTATTAAATAAATATTATAACTATTAGTACTTATATTAACTATTAATATTTATATTAACTATTAATAATTACTTCAAAAAGTATATTTTAATTATATTAAAATTTCTTATTATATAACTTAATTATGATATTATTATTATTATCTAGTTATTTTATTTATAAAGGTATATAAAGATTAAGGTACTAGTTAATACTTTAACTATAATTAAGGTTAGTCTTATTGATTAATATAACTATTAGCTTAGTATATAGCTTAGTAGGTTTCTTAGTAATTATAATTTTCTTCTTATCTTAAGTAGGTTAAGTAAAGTAGAGTATAAAGAGGGAAAGGTAGCCCTAGCAATAGTATTATAAAGACTCTTATAGTTCTAAGATAAATAGTTATAATTAATATAATAAGCAACCTCATTAAATTTGATATTTTATTACTTTATTGCTTATATAGAAATCTATCTTATTAATATTTTTATAAGTTTACTTACACTAGCTAGATTTTCTTTTTAAAGGTATTATTAAACTTAATATAAATATATAAAGTATTAAAGTAAGTAAGAAAAGCTATATTTAATAGCCTTTATTTATGTAAATTATATCAAGCTAAATTTAATAACCTTAAATATAGTAATAAATTCTCAATTGTTATTAATTATATTAAATAATTTAAATATTAACTTAAAGAAATTGAATATTAAGTTAAAGTCTAGACTAATTACTTGAATATTTAATATTAACTAATTAAAACTCTTTATACTAATTAACCTCTCTTAGTAAGATAATAAAATAAGTAAAATAGCTAATAGTAATTAAAACCTATTATTAAGCCAAGTATAATAGTTTAATAAAATAAAGTATTTATATTATATATACCCTTTTAAAACATAATTAATTATATATTAGTTTATACTTCTAATATAATATATTTTAAATAATATCTTTATATTAATAAAACTACTAAATAGTATGAGATTTATATATCTCTATATTAAAGTATTATTAAGTCTAGCTAAACTAATTATAAAAGTCTAATAACTTAAAAGTATTTTTAATAATTTAAAGGCCTAGGTTAATATATAACCTATTATACCTATCTTAATACTAGCCTTAACTTTTTATATAAAATAAGACGTTTGGGAAACTTTAAAGCCCTTTAAGCCTATTTAATATATAAATTAAATAATTAGTATAAATCCTTCTCTAAAGTAAATAAAAAGATTAGCTTTATTAATCTTTAAATTTATTTAAAAATACTAAAGTAAAAGTATTCTTTATAATATTATTAATTTAAGAGATTAAAGTTAATTATTAAAAACCTATTTATAAAGACTACCCTATGTATATAAATAACCTATTTATAAAGACTACCCTATGTATATAAATAACCTAATTATATATAATTAAATACTATAAAATATTCTTAAAGACTAAATTAACTTTAAAATAATCTTTAAAAAATAATATTAAAGTTAAAAATAAAGGATTATAAATGATAATTAAAATTATAATATTCTATTGAAATAAGTTCTATATAATATACTTAATTAAGTTTAAATAACTAATATTAAAGATTAATGGAATAGTAATATATTTAAAAAGAAATCTATTATTAAGGACTTAAAAAAGAAATTAAAAGTAAACTTTATAAGGTAAATAGGCTAGATATTGTTTTAATTATACTATTATTATAATTAAAATTAACAAATAATAATATAAATATAAAAAGGAGAAGACTATAAAGATTAAGAGAAGTAAGTTTAATTTATACTATCTTAATAAAGAATATAATTATAACTAGGGTAACTTTAATAATTAATAAAATTACTAGTATTAAGGAAATTAAGATAAAATAACTAAATAAATAATACTTTATGAAGAACTTATTTAAAACCTATAATATTAAGAGCTATACAAAGAGATAATGGTTAATAATTATTATTAAATATATTTAAATATATATATTATAATTATAATAAATATAAATATATATTTAGTATACACCTTTAATTAAAATAGCCTAAGAACCCTAAGTATTAAATGGAAATATTAAGATATATTAGTTAGTAATATAAACCCTGAATAGATATTTAGAGTAAAATACTAAGAATTTACAGATTAGTATATAACATAACACCTAACCTACCGATAATAAGTAAAATAAGTCTAAGAATACTAAAAACCATATTTTTATTAAAGGAAAAGGTTACTAAGAAACACTATACATACTAACCAAGAGACATTCAACTAACTATAAAAGAAATACTATTTATAATGATATTAATTAAAGTATATATAAAGAAATAATACTTTAAAAATAAATTAAATATAATTAAATATTAAACCTAAAGTACTAAGATAAAAAGAAATAATATATTAAGATTTATAAAATAAAGCTTAATTTATAAAATAAAGCTTAATAAAGGAAAAAAGAAATATAACAAACAAACTAAAATATTAAAAGTCTTTAATAAAGAAAAGGCTACTATCCTTAAAGTAGAAAGATAGACTAGTTTATTCCTAGAAATTAATACAATTTATAAGTATATACTTAAGAGAGTAAGAGTTTATAAAGTAATAAATACTTTTTAACTAAAATACCGTATAAATTAGAATATTAATTAGATTTTAATATACTATATATTTTTGAAATATAAAGACAGCCTAGTAGATAAAGATAGGAAAGTAAGAAATTATCTATATAAAAGGTAATATTATTATATAAAAGGTATAGAATACTATACAAAGGCTACTTAATAAACTATATAATATCTTTACTATAAATATAAAAGGATATAACTTAAATAAAAATAATCTTATTAGTCTATTTATAGTAAATAGGGGTTATATTACTATTTATTACTATTTATTACTTAAAAACTACTGTAATTAAATTATACAGACAAGGAAAGATATTAATAAGAATATAATTATTATAATAAAGGCCTATTATATTACTAATAAACTGAAGTTATTATGTAAGAAACTGATATTTAACTTAAAAAATAAAAAGAAATATATTTAATAAACTCTTTATATAAATAAATTATTTAGACCTTTTATAAATACTATTAGTATATATTATATTAAGAAGAAAATCTAAATTATAATTAGTTTCTAATTATTATACCTTAAATACTTAATAATAAGCCTTACATTAAAAAAGAAATTAAAAGGTGCTAGGTATTTAAATAATATAAAAACCTTAAACTAGTAAAGCTATAACTTAGCTTAATATATTATTAATAAATTTACTTTATAAATGAATTATATATAGAAATATAAAGAACCTTAAATATCATTAAGTAGTTTAAGAAAATCTAAAGAATAATAATAGAATCGAAAAACTTTAAAGTATAATAAAATACTACCTATATAATAAGAGAGAAATAAATCTATAAATAATATAAAATAATAGATAAGATAATAACTTCATAATAAAATATTATTAATAGTTATGTATTGAAGTATATATTAATATTACTGTGATGAAGAAGAATATAATAAAAGTAAACATAAACTTATTTATTAAGATATATTAAAAATAGAACATACTATTTATAATATAGCTATAGATAAATATAAAGCTAAAAGTAGAATAATTACAATGAAAAACTCTTAAGGTCTTTAAAAAAGATAATCTATAATATTTAAAACTAATAGTTAAAATAAAGGGAAAATAGATATATATATAGGTAAAGTATAAAGCCCTTAATAATAACTTATTATTTATAATAATAAGCTGTTTAAAGTTATTATAATAAAAAGAGAACTATATAGTATTTCCTTATTAATATGAAAAGATAATAATATATCTATAATAAAGAATTAATAAATTACAAGCTTAATTACCTTAAGATTTTTATTAATAGAGAAAATTAAGAAATAAACTTTAATATTATATCTTTAGGAAAGGTCTATATTTTATTAGGAATACTATAGTTAAAATAATATAATCTTTATATTAACTAATTAATAGGCTAAGATATTATTTTAAGTAATATTATAATAATAATTAGATGAATTATAAAGATAAAAAGATATCTTAAACTTTAATTAAAAATATTAGTAAAATACTATATAAAAGTGTAATTTTATTACCCCTAAGAAAAACAATATAGATATATATAAAAGATAAGGTATCTACAATAAATAAATCCTAGGTATTATTAATAAATAACTTTATAACCTATTTAAATAGCTATGATAATAAAAAGAAACTAATGAAATAAAATAAAAAGTTAATTTAAAAATATCCTTAAAGAATATAGAATTTATTAAAAAACTATTTAAAAAAGAGTTAAATATAAAAATACTATAGTATAGTTATTTAGATTATATAATTTAACTTAAAATAGATAATCTACCCTTTTAAAGAATATATAGGCTTAATAGAAAAGACATTTAAATACTAAAGAAATACCCAAATAAAAAACTACCTACAAGAAATATTAAAAGATTTATATTATTAATATAAGGGGCAGAGGCCATAGAGTGGCTTAAGCCTGTAGCTAAGTTCAGGCACCTATGCCGTTAAGGTAAAAGAATAAGAACTACTTAACTATCTAGTTAAGTCACGGCTATAGCCTATAGAGGTACTGGCGCCGCCGATATAACCTGAATATTACGTTAGCCTGTAATAACTGTAGCAAAAAATTCAATATCTTTAACTACCCTTAGCTTATCTAGCGTTTTAATTTTATAATATAATATTCTATTATTATATTTATTCAACTGTTAATACTAGTAATAAGAATATATTAAATATATAAGATATTTATAAACTTATTACTATAGCTTTAATAACTTAGTTTCTATAATTTTCTTTTCTTATTTAAGATATTGTTTCTTAATAATAAAACAATTAGCTATAACAATTAGCCATATACTATAAGTAAATAAAGAAATAAAAACTAACCCTTAAGAATAGAAATACCCTTATTGTTATACTTATAACTATAATAGATACATTAAGTATAATAGAAATAACCCTCCTTAGCTTAATGTTTTAAATAGTATAGTTTATAGTAACTATATAATGAAATAAAGAAATTGAGATTTTAATTAAAGTAACTTAGGATTAATAATAAATAGTCTTAGATTTCAATATTATATTAAAAAGGAAAACAAACTTTATAAATTTAAATTAATATAAATTAGGATTTTATAAAAAGAAAAGTAACTATATAAGTTTTAAAAATAAGACTAAAAGAGAAAAAGAGATTAGATTATTATTTAATAAAATAAAGTAATTATATTATATATACCCTATTTAAACCTAATTTATTATATATCAATCTATACTTTTAGTATAAAGTAGTTATAATCTAATTATTATAAATTATATTTTTAACTTATAACTTACTATAGGTTAGACTTATAATACTATTAACTACCTAAGTATATATATATTTATTTAATATTAAATAGAACTTAACTTATTAGCTATTAATATGACTTCTTTACCTTAATAAGCCTAATCTATACTATTAACTATTAAAAGATATAATATTTTATTATTACTTAAATCTTATTTTATAATCTCATTTATATAAACCTAGAACAGTTTAGTTTATCCCTTAGGAAATTTAATAATTATATTAAGAAACAATTCAATTAATTTAAACTTCTATATATTAATATTAAAAGCTTTTGTTTTTATAAATTATTTAATAAATATATTTATTACCTTTTTATATTAAGCTATATATAGCTAATTAAAGTATCCTAGAGTAAACAGATTAAAAGGCTTTTAGTATTATTTATAAGTATTAAGGTTAGTATAGTTAACTAAACTAAAAAATATTTTATATACTTTTTATATTTAATTCTATGGTTAAGGTATAAGATTAGCTCTTAGCATTTATATTAGGTTTTAACTAGTCCTTCTTACTATGAACCCTAGTTTCTCTAATTATTTACTTCAAGAAAACTTAAGTATTATATATATTAAGATTTTAGAAATCGTATTATTTTTTTATATTTAGTATATTATTAACATTATAACCAGAAATAAAATATTCCTAATTATTCCTCTGTATAAATTAAAATAAAAGCTAAGTAGTACATAAATTACTAGCTCCTATATCTATAGAATTAAGATTGATCGCGAAAAGTATAAAATATCTAGCTGCTTAACCTATATCGCTTCGAACCTTGAATTCTAGCTCCCTTTCGGCTAATAGCTAAGTGGGTACGGTCCCCCGTCAAGATGCGATAATACAGTGGCGCTACGGCCGAGACTAGCAAAGTTTGCCGCGGCAATTATTGCCTTTCCATTGATAAAGCTGCAGATGTGATAACGATCGCACACTTATCATTCCTTTCTGAGAAGAACCGCGGTAAGTACTACGCTTTCAGGGACGGTGCTGCCACAGCGATCACCAATAGCGCCCAGGTCCTATAGGCCACAGTATGACGGTACTGTCATGGCTCTAATCTAAAATTAAGGGCTGACTTATCAGCAGTTTCAGTTCGAAAAAGCCCTCCTGTGTGACACATATTGATCGGCAATCGGGTTCTACATGGTATAGCAAATTTGCAGAGTCGTCACGCTACCCGATTCGGAAATATGATTCGCGGTAAACACTACCTTGTAGGAACAGAATACTCATGGAAATGATAACAATCTTTTTGTTATATACTTGGGTAGAACCCGCAGCATTCCATTCGTAAACACCCATTCATAATTTCGATTATTTACAACCTTCGCACCAACCTCAATCAACATGCCTTTTCCCAAGTTCGACTCAAAGGGAATGGAATACCGTTTCCTTGGAAACACCGGTCTACTTGTCTCGGTCATTGGCTTTGGTAGTTGGTATACTGTCGGCGGCCAAGTTAAGGATAGTTCTGTCATTGAAAGCTGTATGCAAGAAGCCTGGAACTGCGGCATTACCTTTTTCGATACTTCCGAGTCCTATGCGGAGGGCCAGGCAGAAATTGAAATTGGCCAAGCGTTGAAGAAATTCCAATGGCCGAGGAAGGATTTTGTGATATCCACCAAGATCTTTGAAGGAGGCGTGAGTGATGGTCTTCTAGTATATATGAAGCTTGCACCACTAATGGCTTGATAGAATGGCCCCAATGACATTGGTCTGTCTCGAAAGAAGGTTTCCGAGTCTATCAGTCGATCTTTGGCAAAGTTGCAGCTCGATTATGTGGACATTGTTTACGCACACCGGCCTGATTACCTGACCCCCATGACCGAAATCGTCCGTGCCTTTTCCGATATTGTAACCAGTGGGAAAGCACACTACTGGGGCACGTCAGAATGGACCGCCTTTGAGATTTCTGAAGCCCTGGCCGCGGCTAGGGAGCTTAACCTTGTCGCTCCCGTTGTGGAACAGCCGCAGTACTCAATTGTTTCTCGCCAAAGATTTGAGAAAGAATATGCCCTATTGTTCTATAAATACAAATATGGCTCAACTGTCTGGTAAGCCCGCTCCAATAAAGCCAAGCCAAGGTTCGTCAGCTAACATTATGCTCAACAAGGTCGCCTTTGGCGTCCGGTTTGTTGACTGGCAAGTTGTGCGATGGAATTCCAGAAGGCTCTCGATTGTGTCAGTATATCCTGATAACTAAGAATTCTATTTGATTGCTAGGTAGCTAATAATTGTCTAGCGCACGACACTGGCTTTGATGAAGACCGATCAGTCATGAAAATGTACCATGGTATTTTGGGAAGTGAGAGTAAGTCATTTAGTGGTAGGATGCTTTTTGGTCGGTTACTAAAATTTCTCAGCCGGTAAAAAGTATTTGGAAAGCGTCCGAGGACTTATAAAATTGGCCGATTCTCTGGGTAAGGTTTATATGGTGGTCAGAGATATGACTATTAACACATTTGATAGATTGTACATGTGCGCAGCTCTCGCTTGCGTGGATTCTCAAGAATCCTAATGTCTCTTCTATTCTCACCGGAGCTTCGAGGCCATCTCAGATCACAGAGAACGTCAAGGTTTGTATCGTTTGCGAGAATCAATTTGAGGAGGCCTTGCTAACGAGTTGTTCAAACAGGCTGTGCAGGTAGCTCACAAGATTACGCCTGAGATTCTCGAGAAGGTTGATAAGCTATTCGGCAATAAACCAGGCCGTACTCTCGATCCTTTTGGTCGTTGGCTTGGCGGAGCATCCAAGAAGACCGAGATGACTCTGGATCCATGGTAAAGCCTGTAGGGTTGCGAAAGACTTTCATACAAGGCCTCAATTATACGCAATTTCATTCATTTAGACAGTAGATTTCATAAATTCAACATTTCAATGGCAATATTAGATATCTGGATTCTGCCACAACTATTACATGATTTCTTTCTCGCTATTGCTATCTACATATATTCCGAATCGTCGCTTCCACAATTTGAGCACGTGGCAAGCAGTCATAGAAGCATCTTTATTTCAGCAGGTGGAGTGTACCGTCAAAGTTGTGCTCCAGGCATTTTTAACAGAAAGGTAGTTATTCTGTTGACAAGTTAGTATGACAAGTTAGTTAAGCGAGCGCGTAAAAACTTACCAACTTCATAGAGCTTGTTCGACCCTACGTATATTACAAGATCGCGTATCTACGTTATTTCAAGGCTGGATATTTGCACGGACCTGGCATAAACAAAGCACTATCTGTACATGACAGATACCCGACGCACGACAAATTAAAATCGAGCACGTTTGTATTGACAGTGAAAGAATTTGAAGCAGCTATTCTAGTATTCTAGCCTAGTAAAAGTCGGTCGGCCGAAGTTCTCCACCTCTAAGAATCTTAGACGGAGAGTCGAACTTCACCCAACCGCAAAAGGGTGCGCTGACACTGTATCCCATTATATCTTGCACGTCATGCGGTAGTGACTTGGCAACCTTCTGTTGCACGGCAAGATACTGGTTCTCCTCCTGGCGTAGGTAACCTCGCAAATATCCGACGGCATAGAGGTGGCGATACTCGTCCTTGGTAGTGTTCTCGCCTCCCGCGTGATAGACCGATCCGAGGAAGAAAAGGCAGGATCCAACATCCATTTCTGCGTATGTAACACCATCCTCCCACTTAGGTTCTCGCTCATCATCCCAAAGATGCGACCCTGGGATGACTCGTGTTGCCCCATTGGCCTGCGTAGCCTTGGAACCGGCGACGAGAATTGAAAGTTGGACGTCTCGCCCCTCTTGATAGAAATCCACGGCGGGACGCACAACGTGCCAACAGTGATCGTCACGATGGAATTCTTGGGCCTGCGCCCCCGGGCCTAGTACCAGCGCCCCGGTCGCCGACACTTGGGGAGGTGACACGGCCGTTCTGCGGGTACCGGACCAGTAAGAATGCCGTGATGTAACAAAGTGGTCTGCGACACCCAAGACTGTCTTATCCATGAGGACGCTTTTGGAAAACGTTGGGGATGACTCGATAAGGGAATAGGTTCGACGGGTTTCTTGAGGGAAAAAGGTTCCGTCTGTCGGTACGTCGCTGTCAAGTGCCGCCTGTGCCTCTTGCTTCACTTTGGAAAGAAGACCGGCTGAGAAGAGGCCCTTCAGAATGCAAGCCCCGTCTCGCTTGACGACACTGGTGATTTCCTCAATCGTGGCACCCGGCTCAAGCGTGGTGAGCTTGGCCGTCTTAACTGTACCGTTGATAACATTTGAAGGAGACATGGCACAACAGGAAGAGTGCAGTAGAATCTGATGGGCTAGGATAATTGGAAAATAAAACAGGTTTGTGTGGAAGAGGAATTAAAAGGCTCGTAATGTACGACATTCCACATTAATAGTCAAAAGCTGGTTGTATATGGTACAATCATCCTGTGCTGTAGAATAGTAATCTGCGTCCCGCCTGACTTGACGCCTTCCCCTCTGTTATTTCTCTTTTCGGAATAGTATTACGCGTAAAGTAAGTATATTCTTATCCAAAACTGTCTCGTTTAACGTTGCCGATGTTAGTAAATAGCTGTGGCGCTGATAAGGAGCGGGCGCACTGCGTGACGACCATTTGCCAGTGGCTCATACTGCACACCACCATAAGCGGCCTAAGCAGGCTATCACTAGTCAAGGCTTTCTCTACTCCATGTAATTAGCGACGGTTGAAAGATACCAAAATATTAAGAGATGTCGATGCGCAACACATCGGCGGTTTGTGTCTGGACATAACGCACGCTTGAACACCTATCTATTCTTTACTTTTAACTCACATTTGCCTCAAATATTATCGAATACTTCTCACACATCATACATCATGGGGTCGCTCGCTACTGGTGTCGTCCATCTGCCTCGAGATGCACCGCTAGATGAGATCATTCGGATACTGCATCGCGACGGAGGCGTAATCATTGATGCTCTAGAGAGTCCTGAGCTGATGGAACAGATCAAGACTGAGCTCCATGACGGGTTCAAGCGAGCAGTAGTGGCCAAGTCGGCCGGAGGAGAAGCAGGTGCTTTCAAGCTCACCTTCCCAGCCGAGAGCCAGCGCATCAACATAGTAGGAAACTCGACCTCATCCGATAAGCTACTCATGAACACAACAGTCCAGGCCGTGATTCATTCGGTCCTGTCGGAAGAGTTTCCCTTCTATTTTGGAGAACCTCTGTATCATGCCGTTTCGAAGCCACAGCTTGCTGCTGCCCTTGCCATCAAATGCCTCCCTGGTAACGCCGCTCAAGGGCTCCATCGAGACGATTCTTTTAACCACACTGTTCATCCAGGGCCTGAGTCGCAGGTCACAGCTATCTGGGCTGCAACAGATGCGACCAAGGAGAATGGGGCTACAGAAGTCCTGCCTCGAAGCCACTTTTGGAACCTGACCAAGAACCCGAACGAACATCGAGACGAGATTGTATACGCAGAAATGAAAGCTGGCTCTTGCCTCCTTATACTTGGAGGTCTCTACCATGCTGGAGGCAGAAACAACACCTTGGACCAGACACGTGTGCTTTTCACTTTCTTTTACAACAAAGGTTATCTGCGACAGGAAGAGAATATGTACTTATCTATCCCCCGTGATGTTATCAAGTCCAAGTCGAAGCAGATACAAGATATTTTAGGCTACTCGGTTAGTAAACCAGGAGCAGGCTACTTTAATGGCGGTGATCCCAAAGCATGGCTCAAAGATGAGGGAGAGGATTTGTCCGACTTAGGCACTCAGTTTCTATACTAGATGTTAGCAGAAAGGAGATTACGATTATTAGGTGAAATGGAATATATAGGGAAAGTTTCACCAGATCAATATGTCTAAACAAGATGAGTTGATAAACACTGGCTGTTAATTTATTATATGATTTTGTAAGGCGTAGAACCTAACGCATATTTGTGTGGATTAACCAGGCTTGGCTGTAGTGCGCTACACAGTTACTCTGCTCGCTAAAACATCAGCAGAATCAGCCAGATACATAAGCCAATTTACAGTGTACTGGGTTCTATATCGAGCCGAATATTCAACGAAAGATATTCATGTAAACAAGATGTCCTCACAACAGCGATCTGGCCCTAGAATAGACATAATTCCATCCCACCATAATACCCAGCGACTGTGAGCCAGTCAACCCGATCTGTTACTTGACCATTATTCCCGTCGCATTGATGCCAAACTAATTTTAATATCTGAATAGCTTTATATGCCGCACCATTTCTGCAGGCATTCAATATCAATTCAAGTCGCTGGACGACGGCCGCGCGTAAAGCACCATCTAATAACTCACAACCTGTTATGAACAAAGGCCAGATTAGACAGGTATTTATATGGTCATCAGATGGAATTTGCTCTAAATCCAGATGTTAGCGCTTCCAGGCAGCTTGTTGACGGTCGGTGTTCAAGATTTGCTACCCACCCAGACTGACCACTATCCTTGCAACGGTAGACTGTACTTGAGTATCGCTATTATCCTTGTCCATGATCACACGATAGAAATATAGAAGAGAGGCATCTCTGAAGATGCATGAACTTTTGATCGATATCTCTCGCGCAGTTGAATTAGAACGCAGCTGCGACGATGGTTCCCAGTGAATCATGGTCCATTCAAGCCTCTGAGCATCTGCGAACAGACGAGGGCAGCTGATTAAGCCAGTGCGAACATCCATATTTCGCTGTCTCAACACTAGGGAAAAGTCTGTTATGGAACTGATGAACCTAAAGACGTCCTCGTGACAACCCCAAAGTTGTTCAAAAGAAACCGGATTGGGGCTCATGGTACTGAAGTCGGCTGGGCTCGAGGAAGGTACGATCTGGCTGTTCACGTCGATCATCTCGATACTTGAAGGGGGTGTACAAGCTGTATCATTCGCTTGCGGTCAGCATCTATCCAACATTTGAGATCGCGTATCAGATCGGTATCAATACGTACCAGAGGGATACTCCTCGGGTAAAGGAAACTCTTGGGCCCGCATTGTGGCAGCAAGAATACTTGCGCCATGGAATCCCTTACAGATCATGCCCGAGCCATACTCAGCTACACTCGAGTTTCCAAATGAAACAAGGCATACTTCAAGCTCTTTGAGCGTTTTCTGCGTACACCCATTGTGATAAATCTAGGGAGAAAACCAATCAGAAGGCCCGATAAAGAGAAGGGTGATACGACGAGGTGGCGATGTCCTTACATCGAAAACCAGAAGGACGATAAATTTAACTAGCGCTAAGACGTCCCGCTCGCAGCTATTCAATTGCTGGTTCGGCCAGAAGCTTAATGCTTTTTCCTACGTCAGGTGAGTAAGCCGCCCACTGAGATGTCCGCCAATTTCACATCGTACCTTGTAAATGAATGCCTCAGAAATATCTGCAAGCCCAGACTTCCACCGATGAAGAGCTGCTATTGATAGCACAGCATTCAACACATTCTCGTATTGGAAACAGAGTGGTAATACCAAGGACCTATAGGGGTTTTGTGACAGGTCGTCGAATGCTATTGCTATGATGGGCAACCGTGCGACAACTGGACCGAGCTGTGATTAGAATGCCAAATTCTGTTTCGCGGAAGGTATTTGTGGTAACGTACAGTATTCAAAATTCAATAAGCCTGAAGGGTTCAGGGTCATGCATGTAGCACAGTTCATAGGCTTAAACAAACGCTGAGAACCAGAGAACAAGGGCTTTGTGACTCCTTGTAAAAGATTACTCTCTTCAAACATGCTTTCGTCGACCGAAGATGCTAAATCCGGGTCTTCAACTATGACGTAAGGTTCTGTCCCAATGGTGATTGGTTGACTGTTTGTTCCGTCAGAAACACTGGTCGGGGAAAGAGGCAGGCGAGTTCGTGCAAGATCAGGCGAAGCTTCAGCCGATTCTCCCATTCGCGGTTCACTTGAATGTGTGACCGTAGAATTATACGCCTCCGTGGACAGACAAACGTGGGACAAGAGTCGCTCGATACTAGCGGCCCGTACTGGAATCACATCTTTGGAGGTGAATGGCCAAGTTATTTGGTCAGACTCCATTTCGTTTGTTGCGTTAGAAGATAGCAATGAGGTTACATCCACGGTCTCTTTGAAGGGAACTAGAGTTCCTTCTTGGTCAAGATTGTGGACGGCATCAATTGGATGCGATATGCCTGTTCCAGAGATTGGGGGAGTGTAATTCTTCCAGACGAACCGGGCCGGATAGCCTTCACAGTGGATACCCTCGATGGCACATAGCAAGCAGCGAGGATGACGCTCGTCGCATTTGCGATGTCGTTTCCGACATGTCAAGCACCCTTCGCGGGACCGTTTCTGCGAGCGTCTGGTCTTCTTCGCCCCTTTCTTAGAGATGTCGCCCATTGTTTACGATTGGCAAAATTAGGTCAAAAAGTGCTGCGCAAGAAATTCTGAAATGGCCGTCCGCCATCAGTCTTTTCTAGGGTCCGAAGTAAGAGATAAGGGGACGGCGATCGGCAATTAATCCTTTGTGATATCGCCTTATCTTTGCCCGCCCAATACGATCAATCGGCAGTAGCCCTGACCATAAGATTAAGAAATGCTCAAGTTAACATGGCTTGCTTTGATTGGACTGATTTTCTTATCTCGCGCCCCACCTGGATCAGCCGGAAATTCCGGAAGCTTAAGAATTATGCAAACATAAGCCAGCTCAGCACGACAGCCACTTATTGCACGAAGCCTTATCAACGATGAGTCTTTAGTGGGGTCATGACGTTGAAAACAATACTCCCAGCAATTCAGGTTGACATGAATACTTCAAACCAACCTTCTAGCATGCAAGTCAGGCTAGCTACTATGTAAGCCAAGTCTACCCAGCCTTTAATTTAAATTATATGAAAGGTACTAGTAAGGAATTTAGTTGATCACTTGGAATTTTCTACCTCAGAATAAATAAGAAATACTGGGCCTAAAGTATAAGAAAGGACTAAGCTTAGAGAGTCTAGCCCCCTGATTTACCTTGTAAACTACGCCTAATATCCTTTAGATCAATCCAATAAAACAAGCGACTTGGCTTGGATCGTTGGGAGCGTTGGCTGAACCAAACTAATGAGGTGCGCTGATATCTTATCCCCGCCCTCCCCGTCTGGTGGTACATGCTATTTCCCTTGTTCCCTCGTCCTCTGCCTTAGAACCGACCCGGATGCCGACAGTTCCACCGTCCATCTCGTGCGCCGTAGCCTGTCTTCCATGCAATTCGATTAACTATATGGTGTTCATACATCAGCGCTGGGGCTAGGGGTAATGCGACTCGTCAAGAGGTAGGATCGTTAAAGGGGACACTTACAGGTCCTGAATAGTGATGTCTGGCGTAAAATACCCACACGAGACCAGCAATGATAAGCCCAGCAACCATGACGGCAGGAGCGTAGTCTGAATAATCAACACTAGTACTTGCAGTGAGGGGAACAGAGGGATCAGGAGGCTTACTCATGGTTTCAGCCGTGACAGGCATATACAGAGGAAAACACATTGCGACAATGTAGAAGGTTCCAAAGATGCTGGCGATATAATAGCACGCGATCCCATATCTTCCCATATCGAAGAGTCGTGACTCGAGCTTGTCTCTTCCCTGCCATATGACAAGCAGAAGTGGCATAGCTAGATAGTTAGTTACCAGGCACATCTCGGAAAAGGGAACAAATGCGAGTCAGCGTACTAAAACTCATGAGCGCAAAAATAGATGTCGTGTTCATGATCGCAAAAAAAGCCGTCGTGTTGCCAACATAAATCAGACAAACCAACGCGGGTATGATCGACGCCAGAATCCCAGCGTTAACAGGTGTTTGGAAGCGATTATCAACCTTGGAGAACCTAATTGTTGTAAGAATAGATACACTGGCAGCCTATTTGACCTACATGTGGTGATAAGGAAGGGCACCATCTGGTTGAGTAAGATATCAGTTAAAAGTCGATTTATCCAAAAGAAGAATACACACCCCTCGCCAACGAAAAAACGATTCTGGATGTTATGAGAATGCATCCCGGGCCGGCAATGATCTGCGAAAAATATTAACCTTACTTTACTGCCCAATTGTCACAGAAGTGGAAAAGCCTACCAGCGTAACGTAGCATACAGAGCACATAAACACGGCGGCAGCATGATTCGCAATGGATTCGTCCAAAATCGCTACTAACGGAAAGCTGAACAAAGCACATCAGCACATGGATTTCCACAAAACAGCTCGAATACCTACTTTGGGGCAACTTTAATTGCCGAGCCCAAATCCGTGCAAAATCCTAAAACAATAATAATAAAAATAAGGCTACAGTTTTAGTTAGCTCGATATATAGAGCAAATCTCGCGTGACTGGACGGGAAAATAGGGTGAATTACCATGAAGCATTGATCGCAATACCGATAAAATTTGCTCGGGGGGCGTCCCGTCGTGGGTCCCGCATATCTGTTTTCAATGAGTCGGGGCAAGATGTGCATTGAAATGATACCTACCTTCAACAAGATGCGAGACAGCGTCCAACTTGCCAAGGTTAGAAAATCATGCAAAATAGTTTGGGTATAGAGTAGATACCGAGGAGAAGCAATAAAAAACCTAGAAGCTGTTAATGACAGTGCCTTTAAGGATTTAGAGAAACCCAAGCTTACGTAAGATGACCCAATAATCCAACTCCATCCCTTATTCTCCCATCCGCTGTTTACAATTACGGTTGTAAAGACTAGGCTGCCCTCATGCATTAGTTTCTGTCCTGTAGGTTATACAATGTATTGTCAATCTGGGGGACTGACTCGGCGGCATTCTTATCTTTGGTCTTTACCAACAATAAAACATTGATTGCGACGAATAGTGCCATAGTAAACCACACTAAAGAAAGCATTAAATCTCATAGGTATTATAATACTTCCCAGCGGGCTTACACTGAAATTGTGTCATAATTGTAACGAGTCGAACATAATATGTCGAGCAAAAGTAGGAGAATATAATTAATCCCCAGGCTGCTCCGACTTGAGCCCATCTTGAAATCTCAGATACTCGGGGATCTATAAAGGTAGCAATCTGAAAGACTTGCTGGGCAAACGACAGGAAACCCGACGTCGAGGCTGCAATCCAGAAGAATAGAGATATATATCCACATATAAAACTCTTTCCAGATTTATTAGCCTACCAATGGCAAGAGTGGGTGTGATTCACGTACCATAAAACGACTATACTGGGGGGGTGAAAGAAGTGCCACGAAGTGATATTGACCTCCTGCAGTAGGGAAGGTTGAAATTAGCTCACTCAAACATCCCACATAACATAAGATCACAGGAGTAAGTCCTAGCACTCCAAAGATAGCTGCCGAGAACCCTACATAAGAGGAAGAGGCAATGTTAGTGATTGCTGACGTATCTTGTTTACCAAGAAGATTTACCGCCGTTATAGAACGGAACCGTGAGCGTGTTCAACGCTGAGATCCAAGCCCTATAAAGATGATCATTAGTAGTTATTTCACTGTGAATGTTGCAGGAACTCTATACCCGGCCTCGTTGTACATAAAGCTGGTTGCATCCCATATACCCAATTGTCGCTTTAGTTCCTCTTTATAACCAGGATCGATTGTTAAATCGGCTCGATTCTCTTCTGCATAGGAAGTATTGTCCGTAATGGACGTATCTTCTCGGTCGGCCGACGTCGCTTCAAGGTTTCTCATGATGATATTCGAACTATTTCAACAGGCGCAGTCGATAAGTAGGTTTGGTTTTGTTAGAAAGCTGTAGAAGTAAGGGTTGACTGGAAATTATTGTTCTACCACTCGCTTTGTTATAATGTAAGACGAAGTCCTGATACTCTACGATAATAGACCCTAAAATTGCCCTGAATAGCGCAGAGGGCTGCCGCGTTTAGATTAACTCAAAGAGGGTTAGTCTTATCTATCTACGGAGTAGCTACACTAATTATACACGTAGTCCTGGCGAGTACATTGAGATAAAAGCTTATAGAAATTTCTAAAATCCATTTAAGAGGGGATAATCGTAAGTCGCTACACAATATAATAATCAGTGCGATAATTAATTAGCTTTAGAAATGGCTGGTCAGTGGGGGACTAATCTGTTACCTGGATGGGCACACTGTAACTTCTCTATAGACTAACACGGTGTTTATATAGTTATGTATTATTGGCTTAGTGGTAGTGATACCTTTTTTACATTTATCTTCTATTATTATCAATTGTTAACTATACTTATTATACCTAGATTGTTATTCTTAGACAACTTACAATCTCTGGCCATACATAAATGCCTCTGCTCTACCTGGTATAAAGACCGTAGTGTTATACAGTGAACTGTTTAAGTATAGACCTAAGAATAACACACCTTATAAAATTCAAGTAGTGCAGTCTATAAATTAAACATATTAAATTGGAGGTTTATCTACTTTTTATACCTTTAGCTACTAGGCTTAATGTTTAAGATATTTATTAAGTATTTTACATTACTTAAACTTTAATATTTTAGTTCTTTAATACTATTTTCATACCTATAGTAAGGCTACTTGTTATAATACTATACTTTAAACATTTATATTTAGCATTTAAAGCTAATTACTACTTACTACTATATACTAAGCTAAGCCCTATATAGTACGATTTAATTAATACTAATTAAAACTATTATATATATATAATACTTAGGTTTCCTAAGGGATAGAGTAAACCAGTGTAGGTTTATATTAATAAGATTATATAATAAGATTTAATATATAGTAAAGTATTATATTTCTTAATATTTAATAATAAATGTTAGGCTTATTAAAGTAAGGAATTAATATTAATAACTAGTAAGCTAAGTTCTATTTAATGTTAAGTATATATATACTTAATTAGCTTATAAATTCCTGATTTAAATAATAGTAAGTTAAAGGTTAAAAGTATAAACTATATTATAAAGTTAAAGAATTTTAAAAGTTTAAGTATAAGTTATTATATAATTAATTTAAAACTTTAGGGATATTTATAAAATAGATTATAATACAATAAGAAAAGGTTATTATAACATAATACAATAAAGCGCTTATATTATATATACCCTTATATTATTTAACTAGCTATAAATTAACTTATACATTTAATATAAAGTAACTATAATCTAATTACTATGGATTATACTTTTAACTTATAACTTACTATAAGCTAGGTTTATAATACCGTAAGGTATCTAAGTATATATATATATTTATTTAATATTCAATAGAACTTGGTTTACTAGCTATAAATATAATTTCTTTACCTTAATAAGCCTTACCTATATTATTAACTAGGAAGAGATATAATACTTTATTACTATTTAAATTATACTTTATAATCTTATTAATATAAATCTAAAACGGTCTAGTTTATTCCTTAGGAAATCTAATTATTATAAAGGTACTTACTATAGTAAAGACTAAAAGATTAATTACTACTAACCTATAGTTAGACCATCTTTTAGAATAATATATAATATCTCTATAGCCTAGCTATAGAAAGGTATTATAATTATTCTCTCTCTTATAGGTAATATAGCCTTATATTAAGTGCCTATACTACACTGACTTTTAAAGTACTACCTATACTAAAAGAGGACTAATATAACTAATATTAACCCCTAGGAGCCTACAATAACTATAGGCTATAACCTTATAGAAAGGTATTAAGTTAATAGGTTCTTTATAAGCTTAATATAAGCCTATTATAATAATAAGGCTATAGATACTACTTAAGACTAAATTATAAATAAGTTAGGGATTAAATATAAAACCTTTATACAGTTAAAAAAATATTATACATTAGTATATTTATAACATAGTAAAGGAAGGTACTTACTATAATAAAAGACTAAAAGAGTAATTAGTACTAACCTATAGTTAGACTGCCTTCTATAATAGTATATAATACCTTTATAGCCTGGCTATGAAAGGGTATTATATAAATACCTTATTATATTAAGTTATAATATAATAGCTTTTCCTTTTTTAATTTTATTCTTAAGACTTATATATTTACTTTTCTTTTTATATAATTTTAATATATATTAGCTTAAATTTATAACCTTTAGTTTCTTATTAATACTATATTAAAATCTAATATAATTTATACTTATTAAGCTTAAGCTATTTTAATTAAAAGTATAGGTTTTTTTATTTTGTTATATAATTATTATAAACTATATTATTTAAAATATAAAGCTAAAAAGGGTTATTTTTGTTATATTTAGTAAACCAATTATAATTATAGATTTAATAGTAAAACGATTTTTCTTTCTAAGGGTTAGTTACTTATTTATTATTTATAATATAGAGCTAACTTCAATAATTATTTATTTTATTATTAAGAAATAAGTTCTAAAGTAAAGAAAGAAGATTACTAAGAAAGAATTAATAAAGTTATAATAATAAATAAGTAAATATTTTATATATTTTATATACCTTTATAATTAGAACTAGGAATTAAGTGAATATAGTAATAAAATATTATATTATAATATTAAGTATTTAAATAAGCTAAAGGTAATTAAATAAATTAAACTATTTATTATTATTAAGGCTTAATTTATTAAGATTATTAATATTATTAATTATAGTTTCTATTAAATTAATTATTAATTTAAGTAATAAAATATAAAATATTAAATAGATTTTAAGTTTTAATAATAAATCTGATTTAAATTTATTCTTAAAGATTTCTTATAGTATTTTAAAGGTTTAATCTATTTATAGTTAAGTTTTCTTAGTAATTATTTTATTTAAATACTTTTTATAATAAGATAAATTATATTTATGTTTAAAAAAGGTAATCTCTTTATCTTTTTAAGATTATTGTAATTCTTTATTCTATTTCTAAAGAATTCTCATTTTATTTTTATTTCTTTATAAAAAGTTTTTAAGTTATTACTTTTAAGTATTATAGATAAATTAATATCTTTAAGTTCCTTAACTTTATAAAATATATTTAAATAAATCTTTAATTAATATAAATAGATATACCTTTTATAATCGTATTATAGATAGTATTAGAAATAAAATAAGTAATTCAAGATCTTTTAATTAAATTATTTTACTTATAGTTAATATAATACTATAAATATTACTTAATTACTTACTTTATATATTCTATTTATATATTTATATAAGGTTTAAATACTATTATAAAATAGTAATTCGATTTTAAATAAGCCATAAGTATTTATTAATATTTTAATATAAAGATAGTTTCTTTATTTATCAAGAGTTTTAAAATTGATTTACTATAATTATAATATTACTATAAAGATTAATAATTTAGGCTTCTTTAAATAAACGCAGTTTAATTATATAATCTAAAATAATTAAGTTTTATAGTTACTATATAATTAATAATATTTTTAAAATTCTATAGGGTTTATATCTTTCGGACTTTATTTCTTATTTAAATTATATTACTTAATAATCTTTTTTATTATTTTCTTAAGGTTTTCTCCTTAATAGTTCTTTATATTTATTTTTATATTTTTATTTTACCTTAGTAACTATATAGAGAGTACTTATATATTCTTTATATTAACAATCCTTATTATCTTTATAATACAAATTATGTTATTACTATACTACTTTTATTAAAGACTATTTCTTATATATTATAAAAGGTATCTTATAGCTATACTTAAAAGTCTTCTTAAGATTATTATTTTAAGGCTTTAGGTTTTTCTATTTTAATTTACTAAATAAGTCTATGTAGATATAATACTCTATAGTTACATTCTTAAGCTTATTACTTTCTTTTCTCTATTTCTATACCTCTATAAATTATAGCTATTTTTCTATATTATAATATTAATATTTAACCTTTATAACTATCTATTATAAATAGCTTTTCTTACTTTTATTTTGTTTATATTATATTCTTAATAGGATTAGGTAATCTTTATTATACCTAACTTTATTATATTTTAAGTTAAAGTTTAGAATCCTTATTTATTATTAAAATTACTAAGTCTATCAATAATAATTAGATTTCTTAATAAACAAACTATAGTATTCTAGGCTTACATTAATAGAATTATAAAATATAATTAAATAGTACCAAAGTATTATATCCCTTAATGATTAATAATATAAATAAGGATTATTAAGGTAAAGAAATTATATTAATATTTAGTAAGCTAAAGTCTATAAAAATATCTATAAATATATTTTATACAATTAAAATATTTAATATTAATAAATTCTACTTATTATAATAAATATATTTATAATAAAAATCTTATAATATTATTTAAATATTATCTTTAAATAGATATTTTTATATTTATTTCTATTTTTAATTTCAATTTTATTAATTTCTTATAACATTAAATTAAAGAAAAATAAAAAGAAAAGATTTAAAATTAATATAAATAAGTTAAATAATATTCCTTTTAATTTCTATAAAAAGCTAGTAATCTTATATTTATTTATCTTTTAGTATAAATTATTTATTATAGACGCAAAGTATTTAAACTAAAGTAAAGAAGTTTTATTTTAAAATAATTCTTTATAGTTTTTAAAAATAAAATAAAAAAGTAATTTATTTTTTATATTAAATAATTATAAAAATATTATAATATAAAATCTTGAAAATAACTTTATTTAATGATATTTATTAGTTTTCTTAAGTCTTAATAATAAGTTTTAAATATCTTTTCTTATTTAATTTTAATTAATTTTTATATATTTCTATTCTTTAAGTAATCTTCTTATTTAATTAAATATTCTATTTACATTATATACTTATAGATTTTCTAATTATATTTATTTTATAAAGGTTTAATCTTTTACTTTGTTTTAATTTATTATTTGTTTTAATTTAAATTATACTAATTATTAATCCAAGTAATATAATATAGAAATTAAATAATATTTAATATGTATTTACAAGTCTAATTTATAATTATTTTTTAAGATGTATTATAATATTCTATATAGTTTAATATCCTTGTAATATAATCCTCTATTTACTTATTTAATTAAAATATATTTTATAATAAAATAAATTATATTTCTTCTTCTAAAAGGTTAGTATTTTTAACCTCTTAAAATTATAATAACCTTTTATTTTATTTTTAATGAATTTAAATTTATTATTACTTTTTAATATAAACTCTTAATACTTTAACTTTTAACAATATCCATTAAGTGTATATATTTAAGCTTTTTTATTTATATTATAAACTTAATACCTTAATATAGGTTTTATATTATTATTATATGTAATATTATAACTATATTAAGGTATTAATCTTAGTTATATTATTATTAAATTAGTTTTAGTTACCTTTCTTTATTTTATTATCTTATAATAGGAAAGGTCTATTAGCTTATATAATCTTACTCCATCAATTATAGTAGCTTTTTTCCTTATAATTAAAGGATTCTTAAACCTTTAGTATAAGAATCTATTTTATGTATATAAACTCTTTTTTATAATTTTAATTTTAATAGTCTTTTTATAGTCTACCTTTAAAAGGCTATACTAATTAATATAATTTAGCTAATTAGCCATATAATGTATATTTTATAGCCTATTTTTAAAGTATTAAGGAAGTCTTTTTCTCTCTTTTTAAGTAGATATATTTCCTTTTCAACTTAGTAATATTAATCATAAAAGAGGCTTAGGCTTTTTAAGACTTTATAGCTAAAGATAATAAGGGCAATATATCTTTATTAATTATAGTATTCTATTTAATCTTTAATAACTTATTAGTCTTTTTTTATAGCTTTTCAATATATTTATTAATAATAAAATGTTTTAATATAGTAATTATAGTATTATTATTAGGCTATAGTTTATTATAGATATTTAATCCTGTCTATAGGCTTAGGTAGGTAAAGGTATTAGTTATAATCAATATTTTAACTATAATTAAGGTTAGGTTTATTAATCTATTTATACTAAGTAAGTCTATTTCCAGCTTAGTAGGTTGCTTAGTAATTGTGATCTTCTTCTTATATAGTTATAGGCTAATTAAAGTAAAGAGTAGAGAAGGAAAAGTGGTCCTAGTAGGGGTTTTTATATTATTAAGAAATAGAATTATAGTTAATGTAGTAAGTAATCTTATTCAATCTAAGGTCTTATTACTTTTCAGTCTATATAAGGATTGGTACTATTAATATTTTTATAGATTTAATCAGAATAGCTAGATCTTTTTTAAATGTATTACTAGACTCAATATAAATTAAGTTATTAATAAATTTTTAATTTAACTATTTTATTTAAACTTAGTATTATTTTATAAATATTAATTTAATATTCAGTTTATTTATTTACATTATTTATCTATTTATAATTTAAATATTATAAAGGTCTTATAATCTAATTTAAGGTATATTATAGACATTTATTAAAGTTTAATTGTAAATAATAATTCCTTATTTAAAATAGTTTTATTAAATAGGCTATAGTTATCTAAAGTATATTTATATAAATATAGAAACCCTTTAATATTTATTAATTCTTAATACTATATATAATTAAATTATTTAATAAATTAATTTATAACAATTATAATATATTATAAAAGATTCTAATAAAAAGCTCTTTTCATAAGAATAACTTAATTATAAAGTCTATTATTATTAAATCTTAAAAGTATTTTATTATAAATAATATCTATAAATTAATATAAAGTCTATATTATTAAGACTTTATCTTTATATATAGATTATATATTTTAATAGTTTTTTTAATTTTTAATTATAAATATAGAATTTCATACTTTTATCAAAGAACTGTTTTTATTATTCTTATTATTTATTAATAGCTATATAATAAGTATAAATAGAAATTATAAAGGAAATAACTTACCTAAGTCTTTAATATATTTATAATAATACTCCTTATATTTATTTTAATCCCTTTATATATTAAATAATTAAATATTTTCTTTATTATTTATTCTTAAGATTTACTTATTAAACTTAATAGCTTTTTTATTATAGTTTATATGTTAATTAATAATATTTAGTTTATTATCTTTTAATTATCTACAATATATAATAATATATTTAAATTCTTTTAAAAATTTTATATAAAGGATTTAGTATTTATTAAGTATTTATATTATAATATAATTTATAAAATTTTAATAATTAATATAAAGTTAACTTTTAAATATAATTTTTATAAGATAATTTTTAAATTTCTTCAAATAATTAATAATTAATAGAATGTCTTTATTATAAATAAGGTAATTAAGCTTTATATTATAAAGCTTATAAAAATAAAATATAATTAAATATAGATTACTTTAGTTATAATTTTAGTTTATTATTTTATTTAAAATAGAGTTTAATATATTTATTTTTAATTTAATTTTCAATTAAAGTTAAATATATATAAGATTTTTTACTATATTAATTTTAAGGCCTTTTCTTTTTCATATTAAATTTATAAACCTTATATTTCTTTTTATAAATTTAATTAATAATATTATAATTCTATTAAAGTTTTAAATAAATTATTAATAATATTTATTAAAACTTAAATAGCCTTGAGTTCCTTTAATTATTATTAATAGTAATTAATATATTATTATTATTAAGTTTTAGTTTAATTTAATTTAACTTCTTTTTATATAATAATAAATTCTAAATAAGCTATATTTTTAATATAAAAAAACCTTTTTTTAAATCTAATTTATAAATTAATAATTTATAAATTAATAATCTATAATATTTATAATACTTTATAAATAATAAGAATTTATTTATTTTATAATTAGTGTTTAAGTTCTATAATAAATAAAAGTAAGATTTAAAATTTAATAATAAAAATATTTAATTTTTAATAGGCTAAACTTAATTCTAGTAATTAATTCTTTATAAAACTAAATATAAATAAAACTTCTCTTAAAAAGATAAAGAATTTAATATATATTTCATTTAATTTTAACTTTAAATATATTTTTAATATTTTAAGTTATTTAATATTAAGATTATAAACTTTTTAAAGTAATAGATTATCTATTTAAAGTTAAGTTATATTATTTTAATAATTCTATTATAATATCTTTATATTTAGCTTTTCTTTAAAATAATTTATTAAAGACTTTATATTATTTAATAATCTTTTTAAAATAATTCTTTTATATATTAACTATAATATTCTTTACTTTTTAATTATTTAATTAGATTATAATATTAATTTATAATAAAATCTAAGCCTTATTATTTTTATTATTTTTACTTTTTATATATTTATTTTCTATTTGTCTTTTAAATATTAAATATATACTTTTATATAATATTTTATTATATCTATTAACTAGAACTTAAGTTTCCTTATTATTTTTAAAATTTATTTTAATATTATTACTAATATTACTATGAATAATATTTTAATTTATTAATTAATTAAAGTATTAATTACTTTTTTTTAATTAGAACATTCTTTATAATATATTAACCTCTCCTAAAGATATAATGTTAAAATTTATTTTTTAATTCTTTTTATTAATAGAGTCTAAAAGATAAATAAATTTCTAATTTATTACTTTATTATTATAGTTAAATTAGTATCCTTTACTATTAATAAGGGAATAATATATAAATTTCCTTTATTATAATAGTTCTATATAGCATAGTATTATACATAATATATAAATACTAAGGCTTTATAGTCTATATATATATATACTTTTTTCCTTTAACTCTATTAAGTAGTATAAGGTATTATAGATTATTTTCTTTAAGGACTTTAAAAGCTTCTTATTTCAGTCTTTTTAATTTTAGCTTTATACTTATTAATGGCTTTAATATAAATCTTATATTTTATTCTTTTTTTTAAAGTACTCAATAATATATACTATGTTATATAATAATTATTTAGATTTTGCTATTAGTCTTAGCTTTATTTATTAAATCTTATTATTTCTAGATTTAGTCCTTTCTTATTATATAAATTATATTAAGTTCTTAACCTTAGAAAAGGTTATTTTTATTATTAAGAATATTAAGAGATTTAAAAAGCGTAGGCTTAATAAAGCTAAAGGTTAAAGTAAGAAATAACCTTAAAATATAACTTAAAGATTTACAAGGCTTAGAAATAAGGGTTATAATTATAATAATTAGGTTTCTTATTAAATAAACTAGACTATTCTAGGTTTATATTAATAAGATTATAAAATATAATTCAAGTAATAATAGAGTGTTATATATACTAATACTTCATAATATAAATAAGAATTATTCAGGTAAGGAAGTTATATAAATAGTTAATAAGCTAAGTTCTACTTACTTATTAAATAAATATATATATACTTAAGTAATTTATAGTATTATAATTCTAATTTATAGTAAGTTATAAGTTATAAATTATAAGTATAAACTATAGTAGCTAGATTATAATTACTTTATATTAAAATTATAAATTAATTTATAGTTAGTTAAGTAAAACTAGGGTATATATAATATAAATACTTTATCTTATCAGGTTATATTAATAATAAGGTAAGTGATCTTTAGTATTAATATATTTTTATTACAATACTTAAATTCAAGTATAAACCTTAATATGATTACTTAAAAATATAAACTAAACAGGTGATTAAGGCTTTAATATATCAACATAATTTAAAAAGTAACATATAGAGTGCTACGAGGCTAGGGTAGAAGTATAAAAGGTTAAAATAAGTAAGAGAAATATATATTTAAAGTTAAAGTTAAAGGTAAGGTAGCCTTAAAGTTAAAAATAGGTCTAAGTTAAGGAATTCAATTAAATTATATAACCCTTGTTAAAATCCTACTATACCTTCTCTTATAATATAATATATAATAGTATTAATAATATTATTAAGTAGACTGTTTATATTATCTATTAATGTAAACTGGCTTAGTCAAGCCTTATATCATGACCCTAGTGGTTATGTTATATATACCCTATACTTTTATAAGTAATTTACTTAATAGAGTATAGAAACGACTTTAGTAAAAGTATATTACTTTAGGAATACTATACTCTAGGAATAATATTACTTTATAATAACTTTGCTCCTTGAGAAACACTTTAAGTAAATAAAACTATATTTATTACTATTTTTATAAAACTTAGTCTACCAGCTATTAATATAACCTTTTTTTCTTAATAAGCCTTACCTAGTATTATATTATATAATCTAGATAATATTACTATATTATTAAGATATTAAATAATAACAGCCTAGTACCTCTTTATATCAAAGTATTTCTAAACTTAGCTAAGATAATAGTAAAAATCTAATAACTTTAGAATACTATTAGGATATTTATATAATAGGTTAATAATTAACTAGTGCCTATTCTAGTATTTACTTTAGTACTATAAGTAAAATAAGACCTAGGAGAGGCCCTAAAACTATTTTAGCTAGAACTATTTAAAGAATAAATATATAATATAATTCTATTCTTTACTTAAATAAAAGGATATTTTTATTTATTCCCTAATTAATTTAGAAATATAGAAGCTAAGATACTATATATAGTATTACTTATTTAAGGATTAGCTATTGACTGGTAGGAGCCTACTTATAGAGATTACCATAAATATAAAGATAATATTACTATATAAAATCAAGAGACTTAGAATATATTAATAGACTAGGTTAATTTTAAAATAGCCCTTAAAAAAACTTTAAAGTTATAAATAAATAATAAGAACCAATAACTAAGATTATAGTAATATATTAAGATAAGTCTTATATAGACTACTTAGCTAGATTTAAATAGTTAGTCTTTAAGACTAAATAGAATAATAATATATTTATAGAAATCTATTACTAAAGACTTAGAGAAGAAGTTAAGGATAAACTTTATAAGGTAGATAGACTAGATATCCTATTGAAATAAATTATTATAGTAATTAAGATTAATAAATAATAATATAAATATAAAAAGAAAAAAGCTATTAAAATTAAGGGAAATAACTTTAATCTATATTACTTTCATTAAGGCTATAATAGTAACTAAGGTAGCTTTAATATTTAAAAGAATTATTATTATTAAAGCAATTAATAAAGAAATAACTAAATAAATAATCCCTTATACAGAATAAATTATAAAGTAATAGTATTAAGAGCTATATAATAAGATAATACTTAATAACTACTATAAGATATATCTAAATATTAATATTATAACTATAATAACTATAGATATATAGTTAATTTATATTTTAAGCTAAAATAAGCTAGAAAACCTTAATTATATTAAGAGATTATTAAGATTTATTAATTAATAAAATAAACCTTAAATAGTAATCTAAAGTAAGACTTTCAAAATATACTAAAATAGACATAATATATTAAATTAAAGAGCTTTAAATAAATAAAGCGGGAAGCTAGAGTAGAAACTATACCTTAAAAGCTTAATATAAAAACTATATAATAAGTTTATAACTTTAAAGGATATACTTAAAACCCTAAAAGTAAATATTAAAGCCCTAAAACTTAATAAAAAGGAATAATATTAAATTAAAATAAACCTTAAATATCAAAAGATTATTAATAATACTTGATTATAAAATAGTAAAAGTTTAATTTAAACCTAAAATAAAAACAAAAATATTTAGCTAGATAGAAAGAACTTTATAAAAAGATTTATATATTAAGAATCTTTAATAAGGAAAAATTGGTTATTCTTAATATAAATAAGTAGCTAAGTACCTTAATAATAAGTAAGTTATTAAATAGTAAATACCTTAACCCTTACTATAAAGTACTAGCTAAGAAAGAGATAGTTACTATATATAATAAATATAAAATAGAGAGTAAAGAAAAGCTTATTAATAAAAAAGTAATATACTAAATATCACTTATATATAAAGAGGATAGGTAAAATAAAGCTAAGAGCTAGGAAGTAATAGTTATATAATATTATAATAAGCTAGAAATTCTATTAAGTTATAAATAAATTAATATTATAGTATTTAAATATAATAACTAAAGTATTAATAATATTTCTATATACTAAATGCTTTTAGAATATAAAGAAACTTTAATAAATAAAGATAAAAAAGCCGGAGATTACCTTTATAAAAGATATCATTATTATATAAGGAATAAAGAATATTATAGAGAAGCCGCCTAATATACTGTATAATACCTTTATTATAAGGATAAAAGACTAAAGAATAAATAAAAATAACCTTACTATCCTATCTATAATAAGTAAAGACTTTAATACTTTTTACTACTTAAAGATTACTATACATAGTTAGTAAGGGAGAAAGAAAATATTAATAAGAAAGTAATAATTATATAAGGGCTTACTATATAAATAATATTTTTAACCTACTATATAAAGAACTAGCTTTTAACCCTAAAGATAATATATAAATATACTTAAGATACTCCCCTATATATATAAATTATATAGATATTTTTTGTAAATATTATTAATATAATATATATAAATAAGATAAAATAGATAATAATTACTTCTTAATAACTATTCTAAGAATATAAAATAATAACCCCTACCTTTAAATAGAAATAGAAGGTTATAAAGTATATAAATAGTATAAAAATATAAAAGTAGTAAAATTATACTTTAATATTGCCTTTTATTAATAAATTTAGGTAATTAAAGAACTAAGTATAGAAGTTAATAATATCTTAATAATTATTAAGGATATTAAGAAAGACCTTTTATAGAAAATAGGAAATAAGTACTTTAAAGTATTAAAAATATACTGCCTGGATAATAAAGAGGGACTAGACCTATAAATAGTAAAAGATAATAGATAAGACTAGGATTTAATAATAAAATATTGATAAAAGTTATATAATAAAGTATATACTAATAATTACTTTGATAGAAAAGGATATAATAAAAGTAAATATAAACTTACTTATTAAGATATATTAGGAAATAAGATATACTATCTATAATAGAGCTATAGATAAGTATAGAGTTAGAGCTAAATAACCTAGAATAAAAAGCTTTTAGGATCTTTAAGAAAGATAATTTATAATAATTAATATTAAAAGCTAAAGTTAAGGGAAAGTAAATAAATATATATATAGACTATAAAGCCCTTAATAATTATATATTACTTACTATAGTAAGTAATATAGTAAGTAATATAGGACTATTAGAGTAAGAGAAATTAATACCCTATTACTTTATTAGTATAAAATAATAATAATTTAACTATAATAATAGATTAATATATTAAGAAGTTAATTACCTTAAAGTCTTTATTAATAAAAAAAACTAAGGAATAGATTTTAATATTATATCATTAAAAAAGGTTAATATATTACTAGAAAGACTATAGCTAAAATAATATAATCTTTATATTAACTAATTAATAGGCTAGCTTATTATTTAAAGTAATATTAATAGTAATATTAAAATAGAATGTAAAGATAATAAAAAATCTTAAACTTTAATTAATAATATTAATAAAGTATAATATAGAAATATAATTTTACTATCCCTTAAGGAAATAAAAAATAAATTAATAAAAGGTAAGAAAAATTAAAATAAACAAATTTTAGATCATATTAAAAGATAACTTTATAACCTAAATAAATAATTAAAAAATTAAAAAGAAATTAAAGTTAATATAAATAAAAACTAACTTAGGTATATTTTAAAAGAATATTAAATTAATAAGAAATTATTTTAAAAGGAATTAAATATAAAGGTACTATAGTATAGTTATTAAGATTATAAAGTCTAGCTTAAAATAAATAATATATTACTTTAATTAATTTATAATCTTAATATTAAAGAACTTAAGATTTTAAGAAAGTATTTAGACTTAAAACTAGCTAAGGGAAATATTAAGATACTTACCTTATTAATAGGATTTTTAATAATATTTATTTTAAAGAAATATAGATTACTATAACTTATTATAGATTATTTTTAATTAAATAATCTTATTATTAAAGATTAGACTTTACTTTTACTTATTAAAGAACTTAAGACCTAATTATAGAGAAAATAGATCTTTATTATTTTTAATTTAAAGGGAGTATATAATTTAGTTTATATTAAGAAAGAATATAATTAGAAAATAGTAATTTAAATTAAATTTAGACTCTTTAACTATTTAATTATATTATTTAGGCTTATAAATCTACTTATAACCTCTTAGTAAATAAGTAATAATATTTTATAATAATATATTAATATTCTTATAGTATATTACCTAGATAATAATTTAATTTTCTAAGATAATAAAGAACAATAAAGAGAATATATCTATAAGGTTTTAAAAGACTTATAGAATACTAATCTATTAAATTAAAAAAAAGTTATTTCTATATAAAGGAAGTAGACTACTTAGGATATATTATTTTATTAAAGGAAATTAATATAGATTAAAAGACAATCTTAATAATAATAAACTAGCTAGAATTAATAATAATTAAGGAAATCTAAAGCTTTTTAGGCTTTATTAACTATTATTAATAATTTATATAAGACTTTAATAAAATAGCTATATTATTAACTAAACTTATTAAGAAAGATAAAAGGTTTATAGAATTAATATTAAAATAATAAAAGGCCTTTAAAATAATATAATAAGTAATTCTAAGTAAATTAGCTTTAATTATATTTAACCTTAATAAGGAAATTAAATTAGAAATAGATATATTAAATTTTACTTTAAAAGGATAGATAGGATAATATAATAACTAAGGAAATTCTATATCTAATTACTTTCTATTTCTATAAACTTTATAATATAGAACTTAATTACCTTATTTATAATAAAGAATTCTTAATACTTTTTAACTATTTTAACTATTTTACATATTATTATTCTATAAAACGTTTATATAAAATTAAAGTCTATACGGATTCTTAAAATATTATATCCTTTACTATAATATAAGAACTTAATAGATAGTAACTATATTATATAGAATACTTAAGTAAGTTTGATTTTATAATTATATATTATAGAGAATTAGAAAATAGTAAAGTAGATATTATTAGCCGATAAATATGTTATAATATAGGAATTATTAACTTTAATAGATAGGTCCTAGAGATTAATAAGAAAGTAAAATATCAATTTACTTAATAAATAGAATTACTAAAATAGATATAAAAGGTAATTACTATAATAATACCAAGAGACTAAGTATATAACTTTCTTTATAAATTCTATTTATATTTACTATAGAGATATTAAGGAGTTATAAAGATGATAAAAAGACTTCTAGAATAGAAATAGTAAGTTCTATAATTATAATAAAAAATAAAAAGAATAATTAAGTAATATAACTTGTATATAAATATAAAGTCTTAATAATATAAACCCTATAATAACCTATAAGCTTTATCTATAGTAGAATAACCTTAGAGTTTAATAATAATAGACTTCATAACTAAGCTATCTCTATTAAAGGAACCCTTAATTAGAATCCTTTATAATAATATTATAGTTATTATAGACTGACTTATAAAGTATTCTTACTATATACCCTATAAAGAAATAATAAATATAAAAGAACTTTCCTATATTTTCTATCAATATATATAATAGCTAACTATAGCCTACCTAATAAAACTATTTTAAATAGAGAATTAATGTTTAAAGCCAAGTTCTAATAAGTATTTATAGACTATTTAGGATTAAATTATAAACTTTTAATAGCATTTAGACTATAAATAGATAGATAAAGTAAGTAAATAAACCAAATACTAAAACAATACCTATATATATAAACTACGGTTTTATACTAAAGCTATACTATAAGGTATAAGAACTTAAATCTATTAACCTAGTAGCTATTATTAAAAGTAAAGATCTTAAAATCTTATATTAAGAAATGATAATAAAGCTTAAATATATTAAGAATTAAATAAATAATTACTATAACCATAAAAGAATAAAAAGACTATCCTTTTAAAAGGGAGATATAGTTTACATTATAATAAGAAATATTATAATAAAATAACTAATAAAAAAACTTAACTATAAATATATCAAACCTTATAAAGTATAATAAAAAATCTTAAAGAATAACTATAAACTAGACTTACTACCAAAAGTTAAGCTCTATATTACTTAAATTAGTAATTAATATAATTTAAGTTAAGATTAATAATGAATTGAAGAAAGTAAAAAGACTAGAACTCTTAAAAGTAGAAGTAATTAGGGAAATATATAAATATAAAGGTAGAAAGGAATACCTAGTAAGATAGAAGAACTACCTAGAGCATAAAAATATATAGGAATTAGTAAAATACCTTACTAATACCTAATAACTTTTAAGGAATTTTTATTAATAGCCTTATTAAAAGGGATATTATTATATATAAAGTTCTAATTAATAAGATTAAATACCCCTTAAGCCTAAATATTAGAAATTACCTCTAACTGTACCTAAATTATAATTAACTTAACTAACTCCTTAAAAAATTATATCCCCCTAGTAAATAGTTCATTTTTATACTATTTTAATTAGCATTTTATTTTTTAAGAATTAATAAGATAAGCTATAGCTACCTTAAGAGCTTCCTTTACCTCTTACTTATCCTTCTCTCACTTTTTATACTCCATTATATTTCTTTAAACTATAAATATCAGTATAAATATATTATAAAATTAATAAGAACTCATAATAAAAAGCTATGCCAAAACTATTACAAATAACCTTAGCCTTAATATAACTATTATAGTAAGAATACTAATTGCTTTTATTTATATAATAACTTTAATTAAAAATAATAAGAATAAGGCATAATATAATTACTAAACTTGGCAATATATTTAAACAACTTAAAAGCCTTTTTTAAATTAATATATTTAGATTTAAAAATATAGCTAGATATAATATTAATAAAAATATTTATAAGTTTAGGTTATAGTACTTATTAAAAACCAAAAAGATAAGACTATTATATAGGTCTTAAGGATAAGACCTAATAGAGGGGAGATATTATTTTATAACCTAAGGTATATATTATATAGTACCCTATATTTTTTAATTAATCTAGTTAGAAGAGATAGCACTAATATTACCTATTATTAATCTTACCTTATAAATACTATTAGTCCTAAGACTAACTATTTTAATATAACGGTCTAAGCCTATAGAACTATTAGTCCTTAGAATTACCTAAGTATATATTTATTTACTTAATATTAAATAAAACTTAGTTTACTAGCTATTAATATAACTTCTTTACCTTAATAAGCCTTACCTACACTATTAACTATTAAGAGATATAATACTTCGCTATCATTTAGATTATATCCTATAATCTTATTAATATAAACCTAAAACGGTCTAGTTTATCCCTTAGGAAACCCAACCATTATAATAGACTAGTACTTTTAGGTTTATATTATATAAAATAAAGAGTTTCTTAGGTTAATATCTTATAGTATAATATTAAGGTTGATTTTGTTAATTAGAAGTTTATTTTAGTAATTATAACTACCTTAGAAAATATAGCTTTTAAACTTTAAATTAATAAACTATAAATTATAATTAAAAAACTAATATATCTTTTATGATAATCTATTTAGCCTGTTTCTCTTTATTTAAGTAGGTTTATTTATACTAGTCCTAATTAAGAATAATCTAGTTAGGTAACTTTCCTTTTATCTATATATACTTTAATTAGTTAAATCGCCCTTTATATCATTATATAACATCTCTAGTTTAACAAGGGTTTGTACTTACCATATGTTTTATAGATTGCGCCATAGATTACGCCATAGATTGCGCCATAGATCGTGCTATAGATCGTACCATAAGTTGTACTATAGCGCGCGCTAAAAAATCATAACTGATTGGCATTCCGTAATCGCAGTATCTGTAACGAACCAACCATGAACCAGCCATCCTAATTTACCAAATAGGACATAAGTTATGATCAATATAGCCCAAACCAGTATTAGTAAAATTTACCCAGTGAGCTAAACCTGATTCTTTTACCTGAAGTTTACCAGGGTGGTATAAAGCTGTAGGGAGTGATGTAGTTTAAGGCAACGATCTACAAAGCGTCTAGGTTTGTCGATCTCACGTAATATCTGAAAAACTTTTCGTGCATGGAACGGTGTAGTAGAACGATGATTTTGCGTGGTGTGTGGCTCGGTTCCTACCTCGGCTACTTGGATAAGACAGATTCAGACATGTTTCCGAAAGGTTTGCATGAAAAGCAGTCATTATCCGTCATGCAGCTTGATTTCCGCTACGTTACTCTCGGACCGACCCATAGTTGCATTCAGTAATAGCAAGGTCTATTACTAAGAAGGAAGGTCGCAGATGGATGGCATACCTATATAAATAGGGTTTTCTTTCTTATTCAAATTTCTCATATACGTCTCTCGACATCATTTCATTGTCACTGACTGCTATTCAAGAACCCTTCTTCGTACCAACCACTTGAATTCAAGATGCGTCCCATTACTTTTGCATCACTCTTTGCCTTTGCTTCAGCATTTCCCACCTTATCGCCTGTCGAGAAGTCGGTCGCTCTTTTAGAACGCGGCCGAGGCGAGGCACGATCAGCAGCTGTCGTGGAAGAGCATCCCGTCAAACTCCAAGTGACTGATTGGCCTGTAGTCTACTCTCAGGATATCGACTGGCCTGACTCAACCCTTCTCATCAATGCTTATGGCCTTGGAGCTGTCTATGAGGTTACTCCGTCAGGCAATGGTCACTATACGTTGACTTTCTCCAACATTGATCCGGCCAATTCCGACCGAGTCTTCAAGTTTGACTTCACGGCTCCTGGTGCTTCCATCACCGCGACCCAATCGCCAACCGATCGAACTTCAAAGCACAACGTCACTAAGTCAGGCGATCGATTTCATGTTACAGTCACTCAGGTTGGCGGTGGAAGGAAGTAAGAAGGCGGATAGCAATACGCTACACAAGCTCTCAACTGGCTGTTCAGCATAGCAGTTTCTAGCAAGGCATTGTCACTCCTGGTACTAAGATAATATTCCGTCATTAGAAACATAGCATGACTCCATCAGAGGGTAATGACAATACACCTATGTATTTACTTCGGATACTATTTATCTTATATTATTCATTTAACTATAGCCCTTCTCTATATATATCAGGGAGCTTCAACAACATATATATTAAGTCCTATGTAAAATTAAAGTTTTATATATTTACATTATAAAAGCTTACTATATCTAAATAAGTACTTTAGCCTTTAAAATTTAACTTATATAGTAAAAAGCGGTAAATATATATGGATTTTATTAAATCTTTATCTTAGTACTCTAAACTATTTAATTCTATATAGTTAATATACAACTAACTTAATAGTATAGTTTGTACTTTAATCTTATGTCTAGTATAAAGAAAACAACTAGAACCTGAATAGAGTATATAAGAGCTAGTAACTTCATTTCTTATTTTTTAACAATTATTATTTTCTTATATTTCTAGGCAACCTATTTTATATTAACCGCCTAAATACTACAAGATAGAACGTTCTTCATCCTAGAGTATACTATACCGTATAGTTATTATATACATTACTTATAGTCCTGTGGATTACTATAATAGGAAGATTCCAAAGTAATAAAACAGCGTTCAGGGCTTTTTCTAGTACATATTGTATAATAATGCTAAGCGGTGCTGACTACCTCCTCTATCCATATTTAACTATATTGGTAAAGCTTATTGAGGTAAAACATATTTATGCTATCTAAGCAAACTATGTAATCTCTGGATATTCTTTTGCACTCTACTGAACATAGGGCTTGATAAGTTCCTTGACCTGTTCATCGGTTAAACCTTTAATGCCAAGCAGCTCATTATCCAACTTGGGAAATTTAGGCACGCTAGCAGGGTCATAGATGGCACGATACAAGTAAGGGCCAAGAGTCTCCCAGTCGAAGATACCCTGAGCGACTCGCTCATCAGACTTTGCAATCAAATCGTCAATCTTGGCGTTTTTGATATCCCATTCCTTATTGGGATTAACCTGCTTCGCGAGCTCAAGGATTTTATTTTGAGTGAGAACGGTATCTTGGATGTATACGACACGGTCCTTGGTTTCCTCAGGGTGGCCAAGAACGCCTACCACACCATTACCAACGCTGTCGAGGGATGTAGAGCTAAACTCGTCATTGCCGCCATCGAAGATAGTAGCCTCAGACTTAGCAGCATCGAAAAAAAAACTATGGCTTAGGCCCCAATCGAGGAAAACCGAGTTATAAACAAAAGTATAGCTGGTCTTGCCCTCCTTGGCTAGAGCGATAAGCTTGTCCTGAATAGCGACCTTGTCGGCGAAGAGGGGTAGCTTGCGGACGCTGGGGATATCAAGGTTGGAGCCGAACTCTGAGGGGATGATACGCTTGACACCAGCAGCGACAGCAGCATCAACAAGAGTCGCCTGGACCCCAGCAGCAGTGGTGGTGAGGGTTGAGACAAGAGCATCCTGATCCTTAAGCGCAGCAGTAAGAGAATCAAGAGACTCATAGTCAACCTCAACAACCCTAGTGCCGTCAGGGAAAGTAGATGAAGAACCAGCACGCTTAAGGATTGTCAAATTAAACTTGTTGGCCTTCACAAGCTGCTTGAAGACGTGGGAGCCTAGATCACCGGAGGCGCCAGCAACAGCGACATTCTTAAAAATAGACATGGTGGATATAGATGTAATAATGTCGGGGATTTGTGTATATGGAATGTTGAACAATATGGATAATCAGTATTGCGAATGAGTGTGAAGATAAGTGTGAAGAGGAAAGGCAGAGATGATGGTTTTATATAGTTAAAATTTCCAAGAGGCTAGTCTAATATCTACGGCAAGTACGTCATCTGCTCTCCACATAGTACTTCGCCATACTATGGCCCTGCTGATTAATACCTTAAAAACAGACAATTGGCACATTAGATAACGTGGCTTATAAATCGCTGATCGACTCACCGCTTTTAATGGGGGGTCCTGGCTCGTTCCGCTAAAAGTCTAAATCAAGCATGCTAGGCAGGTTCCGGAGTATTGAGGTTCAAGTCTTCTAGCCCTCCGAAGGGCTGAGTCAGTTCTCGAAGAGTCTCTAGTTAGTATATACATACATCTACAAACAGCGGGCGAGAAGTATTATGTCCCTCCTTGAATAACAATGTCAATGTGAATTAAATAGCACCTCTGGCTCTTGAATTAAAGCCTTTGCTAGCCAGTCTATCGCTTCTTCAGATTCAGAGACACTTGATGATGCTGTGGCGGTTTAGGCTTTTCGGTAATTATTTTAGTGCTTTAAGCTTACGTAGGTGGACAAGTGGGATGCTATTGTGGATTCTCTAGATTTCATGCTTAAGTAATGATTAGGTAAGCATTCAATCTGCTACGTTTATGTGGAGTATCCCACTGTAGATTATCTAGCTCGGCCTCCCACTATATCCCGTTTCCGTGCCGGTTATCCCACCTGCGTAGGATAACTAGATAATTATTATTCTAAGGTAAAAGTTCTTTTTTAACCTAGGTAGGTTAATAACCCAAGTGTTCTTAAGAGTATATTTATAGGTTAGTAGGATAAAGTCCACTTATAAATCTAATTTAGCTAGTATATATAATGTATTTAATAAGTAAGTAAGGTAGATAAATAGGTAAGCTACTATACTATATACCTAAAAGTAGTTTACTTTATAGTACCTAGCTACCTTAAATAAAATAGTTAAAGGTTTATAAAAGCTATGTCCTAGAATAGTGTACTTATTTATAGAAGAAAGTAGTTTTTAAAGATTTTAAACTATACTATTTTATATAGAAAGCCTTAAAATATAATATATATTATAGTATAAATAAACCTAATTTTACAACTATATAAGTAAATTAGTTACATTCTCATATTAATTATATAGCTCCTTTATACAATTATTTCTATTTTATTAATATTTCATCTATTTTATAGTTTAATTTAGGATTTATTTATTTAAAGTCTAGTAATACCTTAAAAAAAGAAACTTAACTATTTTAATAAAACCTATAAAAATATTATTAATAACGGTATTTATATACACTTAAAAGTAATAATATCTTAAATTTAATAAGATTACTTACTGTATTAGTTATAACTTTATTTCTTAAAGGTATAAAAACCCTTACTAGGGCTAGTTATCCCTCTTGATATTCCACTTTTAGTAACCCACTTAAGCTCAGGAATTTAAGCAATAAAATATATTAAACTCTAACTAGACCTACTAAGTATATAAGGAAGGTTTATATATATTATAAAATAGATTTTTATACTAGAGGTTAAAAAGTCCTTTAGGTATAAGGAAAGAAGCTATTATAATTAATTAATTAAGATTGAATAACTTAAGTAACCTTTCCTATAGTACGCTGGGAGAATAATAGAGGTAATTAATAGTTATTTAATAATAATATAACTAGTACCATAGAATATAATCATTAAATTACTATATTTCTTTTAGATTTAAATATATAAGAGCTATTACTTAATATTATTATAAAGAGATCCTTAAATTTATTTAATACTAGTACTAATATACCTTACTTACTAACTGGTATTATTAATAAGATAACCCTTTTTAATAAGCTATCCTAATTTAGTAATTATTAGTTAATTAATTTAAGCCTTCTTAAGGGCTTATAATATTAATATATAAAATATGTACTTATATACCCTTAATTAAGACAATATATATATTACTTATAATCTATAAGGCTAGTAATTATAAGAATAATATTTATATAATTAAGGAATATTAAAAACATAACTTAATATTTCTATAATTTTATAATACCTTTTAAAGTTAAAGATTAAAAGATTAATCTTAATAGCTTAACTATAAAGGCTAGGAATATTATATTTCAAGGGTTAAAAAGTAAGATATGTCTTTTATTATATAGATATTTCCTTAATATTATAACTTCCTTCTTATATTCCTATAACTTATATTAATATTACCTTCCTACTTATTACTACTCTTAAGCCTACTTTAGTTTATAACTTTACTATATATAAAATATTAAATATAATGGTTATAAACTATATATTAATTGCTAGGGATTGGAGAGAGCCTATAGTTATTTAGCTATATATAAAAAGATAGGACTAAGAGGCCTATATTATACCTAAAGATCATATTATAGCCCTTCGATTATAGCTATTTAATGCCCTATTCCCAATCTCAATAGAAAAACTATCTCCTTTATATATATTACCCCTAACTCGCTATTATTAAATTATAAATTCCTTCTATCACCATAAATAAATAATATAGTTATTCAATAGTATTTAAATACCTATTTTAAATATAAATACCTACTCACTCCTATCCTAAATTACTAATAACTTAAATAGAAGCCAGTCTCGGCTAAGTAATATAGCCTTATTATAGTATACTATATTATTATTACTCTATCCCTAGAAATATTACCCCCCTTAGCGATCTAAGATAATCTTACCCTTCTATTTTTAAAATTCCTAATTAGTAAAATACTTTATTTAAGGGAATACTATAATCTTATTAAATATCTATCTTTAAATTATATTTAAATATCCTTCTTTCTTTATATAGTATTCTTTACTATAAATAAAGACAATTCGGCATAGTATTATCTATAAGAAGCTATATTAATATTATAAAAAGCTATATTAATATTATAAGCATTATACTTATATAAGGAAACAGCCTATAATATTAGTAATCGCGGACACGCTGCTCGCACTTTTCTGGTTGATCTTTATGTCGGAGCGAAGAGTAGAGTTATGTCTAAGATTGAGAGGTATCCAATAAAACTCCTAGCCGTCTAAGCTACTCTTTGTGGAGACAAGAAGACTTTTTTTACTCTACTTCTGATCTCGCAGACTTGTCCTCTATCACCCCATGCCAGTCTAGTGACGGCCGAACTATCACTGGCTTGCTGTTGAATTTCCCAAATAGTCACCGCGAAAGTGTCGGCCAGGTCCGGCTTGATGCCATGATGCAAAACATCGAGATCGGCACGAAGCAAACCGTGTTCTTAGTCTTTGATAAAATTGATGAAAGATATCCTAATGTGGTAGAGATTGTTCCTTCGTATGGTAAAGTCAGTCTCGATGCTGATTCCATTATCCAACTACAGCCTCTGAGGAGACTAGAATGGATCTGGTCCTGGAGACAATGTCATTTAGTTTATCAAGACCAAAAAAGCCCCAAGACCATCTAGCGCATAGAGGTCTATACCGGCTATATATAGTACTGAGCATATGTTATTGCCAAGACTACAGAGCTGAGAAAAAGAAAACAGAAAAATTCAGCCCGCTACTTTACAAGAATCAAAACTTTTAGTCTGCCTTGTCTTCTCGTATCCGTAGCGGCGTAGTTGTAGCGCATACGATTTGTTTGTCGCTGCCTGATCGTAGCCTTTGCGCCCAAACACCTTTACCTTCTATCATCTTTAGTCCCAAACGCGCCTTATTCTTGTTACCCTATACGATTCATTTTGGTATCAATCTGTCTTTATTGAGCGACTTGACCGCCCGCATAGTATTAGCTTTATTCTTGGATTGTAAGTAAACAGCTGATATCTTAACTTGGGGCAGGATAAATGAAAGAAAGGCTTTTCTGATGATAGTACACCTTTCACATTTTAGCTATTTTGAGTTTATCTCTGCTTTATATAGGTTTTCAAAAACTTGCTTCTCGAGTCAAATTACTGTTCGGTTGAGCATTGGCATGTGATACTGCAAGCATGACTAAGCTGACTGATGAAGTATGCTAGTCCATAATGGGAAATGTAACGCTTGCCAGACAAACTCCACTATTTCGTAACAGGAAATGTGACGCTTGATCGAGAGACCAAATCTTCGCAATATTGGATGACATGCCACGACTACAATATTAATCGAAATTGAATAAAACTTGACCCGGAATGCTAATTGAGCCCTCAAGAAGAGATAGTAGTTCTATTTAGCCTAAAAGTGTGCTTGTGGCTTTGAACACCAAGTCGAATTTGACTAGAATAATCAGCCAAAAACAGTACCAATTTAGCCCCAACCAGACCAATCTTCAACTTATGACCATAGTATAGACACACGGGAAGAAACATTAGATAGACATATGTATGAGAAATAGACAGGGATACGCGACCATTAAGATTAAAAAAAAAATGGCGCCGCATAGTTCAGATTGCAAGTTCGAAGCCGTCGAAGTGTTCGTCGTAACGGATTGGCCATCAATAGTAAAATCTAAATAACGATCGAGCTTCGACCATTAATAGAACCATTTAGAGTATGCTGTACTTCCACAGCACTTTACGCGACAAGACGCGCCGCATTATGGGGTAAACCACTGTTCTGATCAGCACTCTCGTTGCTGTAAATAGGATAAAGTCATATCAACTCTTCACCCTGACAATAATCAACCCTACTAGGCTTAAAATGGGTCGATAAAATCAAGTCTACTAAAGTTGATCTGGTCGTTAGTTACTAGGTGAGAGTGTTCTCGACTCCGCGGCCTCAATTGGTTTTCTAGAGTAATTCAACAATCCACTAACAAATCGCGGGAAAAGCGATCGCAGCCTTTTGTTTCATTGCATCGATTTTTAAGACAACCAATGCGGCATTGCAAAAACCTTCGGTGAAACAGACAATTGGCTGGGGCCGCTAAGTGAACCGCCGCTTGGGAAGGTGGTATTTATGAGTCAGAGTGACGAATATTACATCATCAAATGCTTAAAATTGCGTGTAATGCCAGGGCCACCTTACGCGTAAGTATACCAACTTCTCTAAAACATTCTACAAAATGGGAATCGTAAAAACCTCTACCAAAAGTCTCATTCACCTACAAGCCCCACTGCCAATTCGTGGCGCGAGTTTCGACACTAATCAGCCTCCTGATGCAATTCGACAACTCATCCGTCGTTGGCTCACTGACCAATAGGCCGACAATATCTTGTCGAGGTTCCAAAATGCCTGCATTCCCAATCGTCAGGTACTATGGACCGGCATGTTACGTGAGCAGGCCCAGCAATGGGCTGATGCACATGGATTTCAAACATTAACAACTGCTCTCGGCCCGCTTTTGAATGCCGATGATCTGGGACACCGTAGCGGACAAAACTCTCCGAGATACATCCATGGCGCTTCTATTATTTTCGCGTGGTTCATTTCCAATGGTGACCGGGTGACAGTACTTTCGCATCCCCCACCTAGCCATTTTCACCCTTCTGGACAAACATTTTATCAATTATATGAAGAGCCTATTATTATGGGTAGGATGGGCAATAGGCCTGTGGATAGGATCGACACAGCCCACCCGGCCATGAAGACAGCAGCCGACTTTATATATCAGAAGTGGCCGTATAACAACTCATCGGTTTGGATAAAAACGTTTGGAATTCCAAATACCGAGTGTGAGTGGCGCAAAACCAAAACGGTTAAACGCAGTATACAGGTAAACACTTATGTCGTGCGAAACAGAAGGACGCAAGTCTAGCCTTTACACACTAACTACTCAACAGCAGCCAGAATCAAGCTTGAAGTCTACGTCATCGCTGACTTTGAGCAGAACCGAGGCTGTAGAGCCCTATACCAAGTCAATAACCAATGATAATAATATGACGATAAAGAGGGAACAGCAGAAGAAGAAGAACAAGAAGAAGAAGACGGCGTCGATGTAATGAACAAGAGGGTGGAAAATACAACTACCGAGAAATAACTGAAACTTGGCCCTTCTGCAAGCAACCAATCACTCGTGAAAACGGAAGGGACAAGTAATACAAAAAAGTGTCGTGAAACCCAACAGAAAAAGGGTGAACAGGGAGAAAAGGAAATTCGAAGCGTCATCCGTATTATAAAAGGCTTAAGCTCAAATCAACACGAGGCCGGGGCAGAAGACGACGGCGACAACAGCAGAAACTCAAAGAACCGAAAAGGGAACAAATGCTGGGATTGCAATTGTATTTGTGGAGAAGAACGAGAAGTGATCAAATGACAACTCATAAAATGAAATTCCTATATCCTGATTGTCCGTCCCATTTTCAGTAAAAGAAGGACTTCGGGCTCTGCCACTTGCTGGGAATCTTTAAATCTACCCTTTTATTTTTAATTGTCGTGTACCTCTAAGTGCCGCGTACGATATACCAATCATTTACTAGAAGCGTATTGCAGGGCTGGTATAGATCTGATCGATAGGAATTGTGTTCAGACGACTATATACCGTAGACTCATGTGTAAGATCGCCAATAAAAGCTCGCATCGTGCCCTCACCGAGAAATGTATAGCCATGAGCTAATAGTGCTTGGTCGCTAGGGGAGCATATTGCCCTATGAACGAATCCATGATATTCCCGTAGCAGACTACTGCGGGCTCTCTACAGCGGTTTAGAAATAATGCTCCAGCTTTTTCCAGCAAAAGTGCCCAGCCATGGGCTCCATCCAATCGAACGGCTAATCCCCTCGCCGCTATTTTAAGCCTTTAAATCCGCTAAAAATTATCAGACACCTGAATCTCCCTTTGCGAGGGCTCTGTTCGAGCTAAGAATTGCCGGAGTATGGAATTAGGCTGAAGCACATCATCCATCTCTCTTTGTCTTGCTTCGAAATGACTACGGATATCATATTGCTGGCCATCGTTGTGAAACGCGTCACGGATCCATATCGCTTGCTGAACAATTGTTTGGTCAAGTCCAGGTAAAGTTTCAATGGCGTTAGTTAGGGCCATGATATTATGATGAGAAGGCAACAGAATCGTGGGCTGATTAGGGCTGATCGACGATCGGGTCGAAGTGGCAGAAATTGGAAGCCGGAACGGGTCTCCACGCTCTCTGTCTCCCACCGATGGGCCATAAAACCTCCAAGGTGCTGCCTGTACCTGACTATCCATGTGGCTCAATTTAGGTCCAATAAGAGTCATCAAGCAGTCAATGACCTCTTCACAGACTTGATTTTTTTCTTTCAATCTAGCCTGGCACAATTGGTCATTGTGGCTGACTAGCCGCACCCATAGCTGCATGAGACTGACAGAATGCTTTTCGAATTCCATGGCGTCGAATATTGGTTTTGGTATCGCGGTCAGGGGGGTGTAAGGGTTCTGGTGCCGATAACAATCGGTTGGGGTCCGTGATGTAGGAGCGGTGCATTTAGGCGGCGAGAAATAAGGAGCCCAAAACTGTATTCGGAAAAAGGTCGCTCTTTGATGCTCAATTCTTGGTCTACGGTCAACAGCAACATCTTTGGTTGCATCACTATTGAAAGTAACCATGATGTAATAGCCAATGATGCGACTGAACGGTTCATCGAATAAGCCTGCGTAGTCCTCGATCATGCCCCATAACCGCTTGACTCGGTGATAGAGTTCGAGGAAGTAGAGGCCGTACCAGAATGAGGTTGAGGCTTTCGGACGTTTGAAAAGACGATTGAATACAGAATTTGACCAGCTGTCGTCCGGGGGTAGATATTTCCGCGTCCCCATCCATAAGGGGACGTCTTCTGGTTTATCGTCTACTTCAGAACTGGCGCGAGTTCGGACGTAAGTAGTCCAAGCTTCATCGTAAATCTCCCATATTGTCTGTGCTGTAACGAGGCAGCCTCTTTGTCGGGCCGACTCCTCTTCGCTTTGTTCTAATCGTTCAAGGCGAGGTAGAACACGTTGCCCGAACTCCTTACGCATGTCCTCCCATTTCAGCTTTAGTTTGGAAAGCATATGCTGGTGGTAAGCCCGAGCAATTTCTTCAGTAGCTAGACGAAGGACTCTGTCTACCAACTCTTCTGCCGCGTGAAGACGCCCATGTTCAAATTCGGAACGGGCATGCTGAAGTAGCTGTCGCAGGCATGCTTCGATCGCGACTTTAGACACAGTAAAACGCTGGATACTCATTTAAGATACGAGGCCGCGCTGGAAAGGATTTCGAGGGATATAAAGCTGGACGAGAACCTCTAAGGCGATATGTCCGCCATACCAACCAAGACTCGAGGGAGGAATCCACAGCATTCCAGAGTCTTTGATGGCCATGTCAAGTCCAAGGCCCCGTCGCTCTAGCAAAAGTCTGATATTGGGTTTTCGACGAGTCTGGACCGTCCACTGCGGCAGCCAAATCCAATTGTCATATGAGAAACGTTCTTTACTTGCGAGTGCATAAGTGAGGAGTCGACAAAAGAGCTGAGCAGTATAGAAAGCAAGAATTAAGGCAGGGGGCGAGATAGTAGTACGAAGGGACGCCTCCTGAAACAAGTGATCTAGAGGGAGGATAAACCTTGCAGCCTGGGCGAACACAAAATCATTCATGTCTCTAGTGGAGACTACCCAGAATGGATCGTGTTCTTCACCGCCCGACGCACCCAACACCTTGAAAGACCGATTACCGACATGCGGGTTTCTGTTCGGCTCGAAATAGTCTCGATGCCACATTCTAAGAATCACATTAAGTCGAAAAGTCATTTCCTTCCGAATACCGTAATTCGTAAGGGCTGTCGTATTCGAAGTAGCTCTCAAGTGCCGTTTGTTAGCCTCCCAGGCTTTTAGAAGAGCGCCGCGATGAATTTGCGTAGTATTCGAGGCTTGTCGCCGGCCACGACTGTTCGCGGAAAGATCGCTCAACATACTCTCACTCAAGGCGAGGAGTGGAAGAAAACCTGATCCGAATATTTCATAGTCACTGAACATGACAGAAAACAGCTCTTTGTGGCAACTATAGGCCTTGGCGCGAATGACCCCTGGCCTGCGCTCGTGGGGATGGCCTGGGTTGGTGGCTCGAGTACGCTTCGCCTTGACTTGATAGTCCCCGATATCCCGCAGTAAGAATTTCTGGAATTTTACAGCATCCGAACGAGATTCAGGTGCGATTCTGGAGATTTGCTCATGCAGATGAGAATGGCACTGGCTTTTCCATAGAACAGTGAAAGGTCCCTGCCTGGCAGTGCTGGCAGTGCTATGGGGTGGATCACTCGCAACATAATCGCGGGCTCCAATATCGATCCAACAGGAGTGAATGTCCAGGTGGGCAGGATCAAGAGCCCCAAGGACTGAGCTCTCGAAATCGTCCAAGGATGCATTAAGTGTTTCTTTCCCAAAAGTATTCTTCAAGTCGTGAGACTGAAAAAGCAATCGAGGGCCCTTAAAATATGGCACAGTTTCTCCGCTCTTGATCGTGAGCCGGAATTGATCTGCTTTATTGACTACCAGAGTCCAGAAAAGAGGAAGGGCTTCTGCTGGGATCGTATATTGCAGATGGACTGCCCTGTTGACATCATCAGCCCTCCATCGATTATTTCCTGGCTTTTCTTGGAACGAACGAGACTTCGCATATGCTATGTCGTATGTTCGTGGTATTTCCTGGCGGCAAGGATCAGACATGGCCTCACAAGCTGCCGGGATGATGATGTGATCATAAAAATCTTTTTGACGCTCAAGGGACAAAGCATTCCGAGTGGCTGAGGTTGAATCAGGGGCCGCACAGGGGAAAAAGAGAAAGACCGAAAAATGTACACTATGTGTGTTGAAAGTACCAAACTTGATATACCTTGTCCTGCCCAGGTCCAGTCCATGAGGTTGAATAACCTGATCGCATGACAGATTTAGGGCGAGAGAGGGTAGAAAAGATAGGCGGAAGTTGTTGGGAGGTCGGATTGCTTGCAGACCTGTAGCTCCAAGCCAAATGCTGTCAATATCCCATTGTCTACACAGAATCAACTCTGGTTCGTTCTCGGGGAAAAGTTGCATCTGCGATTTGCGAAACGAAAGCGGCTGATCAGGCTTGTTTGACAGGAAGTCCCTCCATTGTCGGAAAAAGCTGCCGGGATCATAAGATCCAGCTTCACCAAACACCGTCGGTAGAGAAGGAAGGCAACTTTGTAGGTACTGTACGCTCTCTCGGAGAGAACAAGTATGTTCTGGCTCATTGACCTCGAAATCATTTTCACCTGATCCGAGTGTTCCTGTCAGTATATGGCATTCAATAACCCCTCAAGAGATACGGTGAGACATACATTTACATTCAGAATGGAAGAAAATCCGGAAAGCCTGGTCGTACGCGGTCTCATGCAAGTCGAAGAAATCAGACCTTAACTCGTTGTCTTGATGCCGGAGGGCTTCAATGAAGCTATCGAGCGTCGCATTACGGTTTTCATCGACTTTGGAGGCAATGAGCCCAGAGGTATATTGTGAAGAGCAGGCGCATGAGCGCTCCGAGTGCGTTTGTGGATCTGCCTCGACACGATATATTGATGCTGGATGGTCTGGGGCCCCATCGGACTGAGAATGGTGATTGTCGGTCATCGCGCCTGAATTGGGTCCTCTCAAGGGATCCAAGGCTAGTCCATCCGTACAGGCGACAGAGGGTAGTGTTGGTGGAATCCGTAGTCGATGCAATCGGTTGCGGTATCTCTGAACACGGAGTCGTGTACGTGCTCGGGTAGGCTCTGGCGTGCATCCTCAGGGAGTACACGTTTCGGGAGAAACTCGCTGGTCTGCAGACCGAAGTCTTAGCGTTGGTGACTCGCTGACGTATGCTACGAAGTGTTCTGCATCATGTCTTGTTTCTGTCAGCTGACTCGTAAGTGAAGGGAGTGCCTGGCCATTGGTGCTATCAGAGGCCGTAGGATGAGATGGCGGATGTTCATTGACGCGTACTGAAGGTAAACACCCAGCTTCGTCACGCACGTTCAAAGCCAAGGTAGGAGCAGAAGGTGCTACCTGGCGCGCTGACCAAGGGATTGCAGTGCTATTGTGCATCAGACCGCTACACGGCCTATCCTCAGGTAGCACTTGATCATGGGCAGAGTTGTTGACGCGGATACCAGTGTGAGAAAGACGCTGCTGAGCCAGGTTTCGGTGTCTCTCCTGCCGTCGACGCCGGCGGTTCCTCGCCCGCTCACTTTCGCTTTCGGTCTTGGATGGGTTTGTGAAGGCTCGACGACCCATGCTGAACGAAGGGCTTGCTTACTTTAACTTGGCCATTCATTTTGTTTCAGCGTGATTGAAATTTCCTTAATTATAATTGAGATGCTGGCTCTTCGAATGAGTCAAATGACGTGTTTGAGTTAAATTAAAACAACGGCAGTTGCGAATGACACAATTCCATACGACTTATCACATGGTGCAGGTCCACAAAATATGACAAATCAGTGAGGCGCCGCAAGTGGATATCCTCAGGGGTACTGGCTTTTAAACGAGCGTTCATTGGCTCATGAGCAAGCAGCAGGGATATCGCGCATTTTAAACGATTTTTGATTCGTTGCTTTGAACCAGAGTGAAAGGCACTCTTCGATGGCCACCTACCCTATATGCTCTTCAGGATCATGTTTTTCCGCCCGTTCAGGTCGCTCCAGATGGAAAAGTTATTATTTATTCAGTTGAATCAATTCAAGGAAGCTTTTACTGTAGTATGGTGCTCTTTTTAGCTCGTATACTGCTACGGTTGGGAGATGTTGTGTCGAAATTTGTTTTTTTGCTCTTTCCGAGCGCAAAGGTCAACCCTGACCCCGCCAGCCATGATAGATATCTATAGGGGGAAAACTAAGGCTTAAGGTTGCTGGATTCGAACGTAGTGCCTTTGGCTCGGAGGATAAGCCGTCGGGTAAGTCTGTGTCCTGACTACGGGGAAGTACGGACGCCTTTTCGTTCTCTTATAAATTGAATAAATCAGACTTGTTTAGAGTAAGAATAAGAAATGAACTCTAGATGAGCCATAGATATCTGTCGTTACCATCTCCATTTAATTTGTTATCAATGGTAGTAAGAGGTGACTGTCATACTGCCCTCCAAACCAGACCTTCACTTCGCCATAATTGTGGCGGTTCGTGTCACGGGTGGTGACTGGACTCGTGCTGGCGAAGAAAGTTTGGCCCTGAATCACTAGTCGTAGAGTCTCACCCTCTTCCCACATTGTACTGCTCGGCCAGAGTTCAACCTCAACTTCAACTATATCGCATGGACGAAGCCACTGGCGCCGCTGATGCATATGGACAGGCCGCCCGGGTCGGCTCGCAGATTCATCCTTCTCACGGTGCGAAATACGTAGCCACCCGTGCATGGCCGAGGCCTCAACGACTTGGGTCTGGTTATAGAACTGAACATGCTGTCCCTTGCGATTCAATTTCTGAACAGCCACATATAGATCAGCGTCCGGATACCCCATGGCCTGTATGAATAATTTGAGGGAACTATCCCCAGTGATTTCGGTACGCGAAGCAAACTTGTGACTCCACTGGACTGAAGAGTTAGTCAAGTGGCTAGAAAACGACACAAATGCGGCTTCATCTGGCCCTGTTGTTGACGACTGAGCTAGCTTCGACTCACGGTCCAGCGCAAAAGCCGTCAGTCTTGATACAGGTGGCGGCCAACTCTGTTCATATCGAGCAATGGACTGTCCACATGTCTCACGAACATCCAGCTCGATGGGTTTCCAGTCATCAACTTCTGTGTGCTGTTCCTTCAGAAAACGGTCCCAAAAGGCCTTTTGCCGTTTCTGGCCCAAGTCGGAATAATAAACTGCCCATTCTCTCCCAGCCTGAACATCAGTGTTAGCCTTGACCTTGTTGAGTATTATAAGGTCTTGAATCACTCACATGAACCCAGAGATACTTGTTCTTAGATCGAAAACCCTTCCAGGCCGCAATAGTTCCCCGAAGATGCAGGGCCAGAGATGACCAGCCTGTGACGGAAAAGGCAGGTATATCGATCTTTGACCAGTCGACAACTTTTGAGCCCCAAAGAGGCGTAAACATGGGCTGCTCTATGGCCATTGTGGCGGCATCCTCGTTGGAGCCCAGACCATTTCCTGTAAGACCCATCCAGAAATGTTGGAACGCGACGGCAGGAATTCCGCCAACCACGTTCACCTCGCGGTAAATGTCTGACATTCCTTCCCATGGCATGATCGCGGCTAGGTGAGGTGGCTTGAGAGCTGCCATTTGATATGCCGACATTGCGAAGTAAGATACGGCACCCCAGCCAACTTTGCCAGTATTCCTGTTGGTTCTAGTCAGCCCAGCTTTCCGTATGAGAGACATGAGAAAAGGATGGTCTCTCACCAGGGTTGATTTGCGACCCATTCAACTATATCGTATCCGTCACGTCCCTCTTCTGGTGAGAAGTAGTAAGCTGCCTCACCCTCGCTCCACCAGGTTCCTCTCGCATCAACGATCAATAACGAATATTGATACTCTGCACACCAGACTAACGGGTCAGGAAGTTCCCACAGAGTATAGTCGCTTTGCTTGGAGGTATCGATGCCCATGTTTTTGAATAGTTCTCGCGGTACAGCGCCATGCTTGCCAAAGGGTGAGAACAAGACGATGGTAGGGGTCTGTGCGACAATATCTTGCACTGGGCGGAAGGAGTTAGCATATAGCTTCGCCCCGTCTCGCATATTAATGGGGATGTCTTTCTCGAAAAGGGTTTTCCCATCTTCCAAGACCCAAGATTCATGTTTCAGAGGTGGAGCTGGGGACAGAGGAGGCAGCGGCTGTTGTCGTTAACGGTTATACTCGCATCTCGATGTACCAGTCCAGACATACCTTGGTGGGATGCATGCCAGCCCTCATAGGCGGGTCGAAATCTTTGGTGTGTAGCTCCATAACCGTTCAACGCATTGTCTTCCAGGAAAAGGAGTAGAAATGCACAAAGCTCCATGCTGATTCAACACACTTATATAATTAGTCACAACATATCCGAGGGTCCAATGACAGTATCTCGCCTTGGTGGGCGGATATCTGCGGGAAGTGGGGTTCAGTGCCCGTGGGAGACTGCGGATGGTCATGCGTAGACACTTGCCAGCTTCCGTTTCGCGACTACTGTTCTCAGAATGTCATGCGTACTAAGAATACCACCCTTAACACCGCCGTAGCTCTATGGTAATTGTGATACGCTGAATGCTGACCACTCACAAGACGATCAGGGTAGACACGGGTACTCTAGGGGTCAACGGCAATGTCGATACATTCACTCGTTCATCATCACTCGCATGCTTAATCAGGATGGGATCTGTTGCTGCTTCCAAGGATAACACTGGCTCTTCGGTTCGGAGGTTCATGGCGATAGCTCGTTGAGACGGCATGTGCTCAAGGGACGAACAAGGGTCGGCCTATAGACTAGTCTATAGATATTAAGACCTTGATGCATTTATTCTTTGCAGGATCTGATACAGTTGGAAACATCTATTGAGCAATCATGTGCCAGTAAAAGCGAGATTCCAACCAACACATGGGTAGATTTCCAATCGCCTTAGAGACATGAATAAGTCTCCACGACTGAAACTATAGTCATGACGGATTGGTAAATATCGCGAAATTATACTTCATGACGGCCAGGTAAATAGTAATATGCATTACCGACTATCATGTTATCTTGCATTCTCGAGTATATTCTTTAGTACATCCTTAGAGAGCGTCCAGGTCTTGATGCTGCCATTACATAACTCAGGCTGTCTCACGCAAGGACTTGGGACGTCTTGCGCTACGATATGCTCCAGTTCTACTTTTCCCTCGGCGAACATGTAATAAGTAGTCCGGGTCGATCAAGCTGAATTGTGAAGTAGTCGTGTGGCTCCGAAAGTTTTGACGATGGGCACAAGTCAACATTAAAGCGGCGGAAAAACATAGCAAGCATAAGCCTTATTTCAGCCATAGCTAGACTAGAAAATGGCTTCTAGTTAGCATCTGGTTACGGTTTAGAGAAAGGAGATACAAACTTCTGTCCAATGCAGCTTCTTTGTCCTTTTGAGAAAGGGCTAAGGAATTGTTCGAGGGTCTTGTCTGTGTCATCAAGCCAGCGTTCTGGCCTGAACTCGTAGGCGTCTTGGCCCCAGATGCTTTCATCACGGTGCATTGAATATGCGGACATGCCTACAATGGTCTATTGCAATGATCAATGCGAATTTCTTTCTGGTCGTTGAAACAGGGGATCTAACTTACTCCGGAAGGAATCACTTTTCCGTCGACAATGAGAGGGGACTTGTCTTTGGGTACAATGCGAGGCAATCTTCCGGGCACTGGTGAGGCAATCCGGAGGGACTCTTTCATACAGCTGGTCTAAGGATGTTAGTGAGAAGTCCTTTTTCGGAGAAAGGCTTTGAATACCAAGTATGGCAATTTCTCCAATTCCGATAAGGATGGATTGGTTCCAGCATCTGGCAACGCGGCGTCTAATTCATCTACCAGCCTTTGCTTTGCCGCCGGACTGGACAAGATGTGAAAAATACCATAGGTCAATGTCAGAGCGGTTGTATCAGATCCAGCTGCTAGAATGTCAACTGCCTGGGCTTTTTTAGTCCTGTCTGGTAGTTCTCCAAGGCTATCAAAAATGATGGGATACCGAGACTGATCGGCCAGATTTGCACCTTTCGCCCAATGATTCAGGCAATCTTGAGCCCACTGAAACAAGAATTAGTTTAATGTTCACTAACGGTATAACAATAAGGTATTGGGAGTTGATCACCTCGCCGAGTCTTAACAAATTAGCAATCTTGTTGTCCATTCTAGTTAGGATTGCCAAGGGTATCATGAATTTGAGGCGGTTGAGAGTCGGTGCGAAAGCCATGTCAACGATACTGTGAGAGGCGGCATCAAAGGTGTCCAGAAAGTCTGCTTCGAAAGAGTCTTGGTTCTCATCTATGATGTCCACATCTATGCCGAAGCAGAATTTGGTGATGACCTCGACCGTCAAGCATCTGCATATTGTTAAACGTCTTTGTGCTAGACAAGAGTTTGAAGCTTACCTGACGGCATCATAGGCATCGAACGGCCCGTTGAAATTTCGCAACTTGTTTTCCAACATCCCGATCTTTGACCACACAAGCGGGCTAAGGTCGCTGACAGCTTTCTTAGAAAAGTATGGGTTTAGGAGACGACGCCGCTGGCGGTGGAGACTTTGGTCTGTTTCGGACGTCAAGCTGTGCGGGTTGTTGAAACATTGATAGAAGGAATCTGGCTTCTCGTATGGTGTCGTTTGGCTGTATATGATCTTGTAGATGCTAGGATCGGATATATGAATTTCGTTGGGTGCAATGCGGAGTGCCTTTGTGCCTGCGAAAGCGTGTCAAGTCAGTCTCTGATTGCCGGGGTTGTTAGTCATAGCCATGGATGAACCGACAGTATTTCTTATGAAGTTCTTTTAACACATCCTCCGGGAAAGTCGTGCTGCAAATGCGATACAGCCAGTTGGTAGAAAGGGCTGCGGATATCGGCCCAGGGAATGCAGACAGTGGATGCAAGGCGACGCGGTAGAATGCAATGGCAAGGACGGTGGACAGGGTCAAAGCCACTAACCCAAGCAAAGCGTTAGGTGAGAGCAATCTTGTGTCCTGAAGAGCATGAACTATTGGTGGTGTCATGTTGCAGTGATCAATAATAGTCGAAGTATATAATAATTGAACTCTTGTTCTAATATGGACGAAAGGCCAAGCATTCCTGAGGGCCATATATGAACCCTCGCATCTGAAGCCCATAATCTCCTGCGAACCTACACTTCCCTGTCGTCCCACAGTCCCACAATCGGGAGGCGGATAACTGCGGATAGTGGGGCCGACCCTGACCAGGTCCGCCGCATCAACAAAAGCCCTCGAATTACTAAATTGGGATGATCAGTTGGTGTCTGTAGGGTCTGATATTTGAGAGCTCCCACAGCCAAGAAGATTGCCGTCTTTCATTGTAAAGCTAGGGCGGAAGTCGAGGGTGGTAAGCCAGGTAGAGACGGGGTTGGGAATTGATTGAAAGTTGAGCTGGATCGCGGTTTGAATGCCTCCAAGGGGCATGACTAAACTAAGTGTCTGGGACTCAAGGTCAAGAGGTCATGTTATTGCATCTACAGAGAAAGTCCTTCTGGGGCCAACCCGAAAATGTTATTTCAGTTTTGCTAGCTACAAGAACACACCGAATCTCCAAGATGTCCTGTTATTTAGTAATACATGGTCATTCTGCTAACTCCAATCTAATCCATGTACACACAGCCCTATACTTTCCATTCTTCGCTCGGATCCAACGCCTTTGGGCCTTTCGTCTCCTCGCGTTCCTGGTCATTCTGGTAAGCGCTCCATTTCGTCCCCTCCAGCAGATCAAAGCTACGCAAAGGCCTTTCCCAATCATCCTTCTGAGCCTTGTACTCGCACGAGTTCTTATCCGTGAAGAATACCGGAAGAGGCATCTTTGTGGAGGGATCTTTAACAGTTAGCTACAAACCGTGGGCAGAACCTAAACAAACTCACTTTCGTCAGTGAAATCGAGAACTACACGCTCAGTGCCATACACGCTATGGCTTGTGGCAGGACTGATGAACGAGGCATATGATGCTTTTAATTCATCCATGTAGAGGTCAGTGAACTCGAAGCCATCTTTCTTAGAAGTGAATTGGAGTAATTCGACTACAAAGCATCCTTGCCACGGGAATGCTTTGAGAATGCCTCGCTCGATCTGATCGACGAGTTCATCGTCGCAGACATCGACAGTGTATTTGACGGGCTTATTAAACTGAGCCAGCCTTGAGGTGACAAGAATTTTGTGATGCTCAAGCTTAGCGATGGCCTCGGAACGCGAAATACCTTCGCCTAGATCAAGCCAGTGACCGATGGTAAGATCAGCAGGGTGTTGGAAAGCAGGTGATCGATACACGGGACCGCCGTGACCGAAGAAGCATCTAATTGAGCGTGTATCCCCAAAATGATGCCTCCCCATGCGCTGTTCATGTGTCTCATCTTCAATGGAAAGCTCGACGTTACGCCACGTGTTGCACCAATGGTCTGAAAAAAGTCTGTAGCGGATCTCGGAGTGTGCAGGTATCAAGCGAGCTTGGTCGGGAACCTCTGGATTGACATAGTTTTGACTGTATCTGACGAAGTTCTGGATTGGCGCTCCGGTCCCTAACATGAGTGCTGGATGCACACATGCGTAGTTGTAGAAGAGGTCCTCCGCCGTTGGAGTGGTGCCACCGACGGCACCAATGAGATAGAACTTAAACCATTCCTGTGACATGATGCACGGACGAGAAAGAACAAGGACCCAAACAGACGATAAGGAGGCAGCTGCAAGAGTAAAGGGCACCAATTGCCCAGTTCTAACAAATGGCTTGTGCCCTACTTATCCCCCATTATCCAAGGTTCTCCACATCCTCAGATTTCGGCGACTAGATGAGTAGTCCACTTATTTCCCCGCACAACACGGATAGCTGCGGAAGCGCTAGTTGCAATGTAGGGTCGGCAAGGTACGGGAATGGCGCCCAGATTAATGAAGGTCGGTTTTGGATTCTGTGACAAGCAGCTATGATGCACGGAATGAAGCGTAAGAATGTTTTTGCGCTCCAAAACAAGGATCCTGTGCTCGACCTGGTTCGGCCCGAGAAGACAGGGAACTGACCGGCAGGTTTCATTGCGAATAGTACCAATCATCAGGTATTCTAACACGGCCTTGAACTACCCTTCGTAGAGGCAGAGCAGCAATCGAGTACAGCCGAATAGCTAGGGCAATATAGGGAGTCGATGAGTACCTGACAATGTTTTATCTAGCTTGAATACCATCACCGGCAGCCGTTTACATCTGCTTTACTTAGTAGCTTATGTTAACTAGTTGTTCGCTCGTGTAGATGCACATTGACCATAAGTAGCTATCCCAGTAGCCTTTGGTTATTTTTCATCTAAACTCTCTACCAAAAGCCAAACAAGTCGTGATCCAACGACCCATAGCTGTATGTCTCGGTATGCTCAAGAGGGTTTAAAAATGGATTCGTGATTACATCGAAAGATGAAAGATTAAAAAAGCTGTCCACGTCCCCAATGCTTGCAAAACCCGAGGCAGAAGCCCCTACCGTTGACTCACTATGGCAATCATCCAGCTGTTCATGTTCACGTTGTATGTCTGTAGATGGAACAAAGCTTGCTTGCAGATTTACCATGCACACATCTAGCAACTTCACGTACTGGTAACCAAAGTGAAGATCATCTGGCCTGTTGGTCTTGAGTCCAGAGATAGCTTGGGAAAGCGTGCTCAAAGACTGGTCGAGCTTGCTCTTCTTCACGCCGAGCCCCAAGGACTTCATCAGGAAAACGGACGCCATGGTGATGCGGACAAACAGACTCTCGGGAGCGAACGCCAGTTGCCGAGCATCTGCCAGTCGGATGACTATTTTGAATATCTCCAGACAACCATCGACCATGGCTTCAATGAATCGGTAGTCTGTGGGGGATACAGCGGAATGAACAGGGCATGACGGTCCCGTCTTCTTGGACAATGCTCGATCGACTACCGCTTGAATTGCCAGAGAGAAGGTACCCATCACGACAGTGTAGTACTCTGCATTGAGGATTTCGCGAAAATTTTGATTTGAGACTTAATGACGCAGTATCAGTTCCCGTACCAGCCCAATATGGACACCCACAATTCGGTACTTACCTTGATCGTCAAGATGGTTTTTCTTCCAGCTAGTAAATAAAGCGTCGAAATGATTCAACATACTCACGTAGCGTCCACTTTGGATCAACTCCCTCGTCACTAGAGATGAAGGGAGCACGACATCCACGACGGATCTCACGATTTGGGCTAGCTCGACCCGGGCAACCAGCAAGGTTTGCCATTCCCGATCATCCGCAGAAAAGCCGGTTACTAGACAGCTTGGGTCCAGAGAGACGATGTGAGGGATATTCTGAGATGGCGTAGGAGTGAAACCGATCCGGGCGGACGTATGTTGCTGACACACATAAACAAGGCTGGCTAGAGATATGCGGCGCATGATCAAGCCTTTCTCGCGACTCGGTCTTTCCAATACAGAGCTGGAGGCTGGAGGCTGGAGAATTCCAAGTTCGTTTGCTAGCGCCACCGCACAGCCCAGCAACATGCCTGCCATCCTGTGTGATTGCCTGGATGAGCTGATGATGCTGGAAAGCCACTTGGCGACGGTTCGGTTCTCTATGGCTGCTTCTGATTCGTGTGCTGGATTTGATGAGGTAACTGATATATCGGAGTCTGAATCGTCATGGTCTGGTAGATGAAGAGCCTGAGGGTGCCACTCAATGAGAAGTAAAAGAGCCTCAATAGACCCAGAGGTCCTTATTCTCGATCTTGAACTTCTCTCTTGACCCAACATCAGTCGCATCAGAAGTTGCTGACAAGCTTCCCAAAGGACATGATGGATTAAATCGCTTCTCGCCTTCCCTCCTGCCATTGGGAAGAAGTGGTATCGAGAAGAGAGTGTCAGTATTACGCAGCACAGGAACGGCTCGCAATTTACTAGCTGGTGGTGATTGGCATGATCTGCGTAGAAGCCGTCCAGGATGGGAGCATGTGGAAGCATGTGGATGAAGAAACTGGCATCGTTGTGAGCTTTCATTCACTACTTAGGACAGTAACTCACGAGTCAACCAAAGAAACGGCCTCCTCAACGGAGAGCAAACCCGTTCTCACAAAACGGCACTTTTTCCATACCGATTTAACCTGTCTGGGTGCCCCGGATATGATTTGTATGGACTGCACAGACAAGTCGTTATCCGACATAACAGGTTGGTTCGTCTGGGTCGAGGGAGCCCAGATTGACCCACTGTTATTGTCCAACGATCCACTTGATTGAGAACTGGACGTCTCTGGCTCCGCTTGAGCAGCAGCAAGGAGGATATCGAGAGCGTCGTTGCATCTCGAGACTGAACTGTTCAGTACTGAGCTCGTCAGTGCCATTGTTCTGTAGCCACCCTCTACCCAAGGCTTTTCGCTACCTGGACCAAGATACTCTGATGCTGCCGACGATATAGTGGCCTGATCCTGGGATTCTTGAGGTACCTCGTTCAAAGTACTTGGGTCTACATCACCAACACACGGGATTTGGTCGAGCTGCTGAGCTGACATTGCCTCAGGAGTGTCCATGAACATTCCAGGACCCGACAATTGCCTTATCGGTGATAGCGGGGACTTTTCACCCTGGGCCGAGCGCTCCGAGCTGAATCTGCATTCGCGCATCGTACGACGGCATCGAACACAAGGCGTACCAGCGCCATATTCCTCGGCCGATATGATGCATCGGGTCTTCCTGCGTCTGCATTGCAAACATGCTGTTGGCTATTAGTTAGGTAAATAGTAGAACTCTTTCAAAGATGATACCCTCACCTTTGTAGGCTCTGTGGTACCTGTTCATCTCGATTGCAGTGGTGGTGAGTAGTAAAAGTATGAATGGTCTCGTACTAGAAATTCTGGGGTAAAGTATTAGTGGGCACTGCCCCACCCCCACAAACCCGGAGTTACTACGCGCAAGTATAATAATACAAGTTTCAATACTCGCTGATAATTTACTATTAAATACTTAAGTTGTTTATATAATAGAAATAGATCTATTAGTTTTATAATTTTACTTTTTAAAGTATAATACAATACTTATTCATAAGTATTAAATTTACATTTCTTTAGATATATTACCCCGAAGTTCAAATTAGAACATAATAAAGCTATCACGTGACAAGTCCGAAAATCTTTCACAATAATAGAATTAATATTCAGCTGTGACTTTATACCTGATCCTATACGCTACCACGGGGAAGTTCAAGAAATCTTCTATGTCGACTCAGCACCTCTCAAAACCCGAAATCAACATGTCATTTAGAGATTAATGGATAATTTCAAAGGTGGCACCTACCATCCAAGAGCTCAAAACAGAGCAAGGCTGTCACCTTGATGAAGCTATCACTCTATGCAGCTACCTCAATAAAACCATCGGCGCCGACTTAGCCTCAAGAGCCATCACTGCCGATTCTTTTGCCGAGATACGTTTCGCTTATGGAGGTTATTCGCAGACACCCTCATGCACTTCGATGAAGACTGCGAGATGATACTGAAGCTACTTCTTCGCATCCACGTGCTTCCCACAAGCACCACAAGCTGGTGGGGGTTACCTGGATTCGCTCGTGAATGGCAGAGATATTATGGATCAAATCGGGAGGACTATCAGGGCAACTGGTGTCTGCAGGAAGCCACTCCATATCGCAGACAATACTGCAGGAAAGCGGGAACCATTGAGGCAAAGATGTATTTCCACGGAATTCCCGGCATAAACGAGCTTGATGCATACAGGACAATCAATCTGATCTGTTTAAGGGAACAAGATCTCGAAGTTGTTATCTATGAGATCCACGCGTGGCTGCAAGTTGCCGGTCCAAGACTAGCAGAGACGTTAGATCCTAACGTGAACAAATCTTCCGAAAGAGCGGTCAGAGGTCGGTCTGACAAAACGTATGCTATCAGCGTCACCATGTTTGAGCACTGGCAGCACTGGAAAAAAGCATTTTTGGAAATTCGTTATGATGAAGAGTTTTTCTCCATTGAGGCGAGGGAGTTGGCACAGCAATGTCATGAAATTATGAAAGCACAGTATATTTAGTTGCCATTTTTCGGTGATAACTCTGTGGAGCCAACGGAACAGCAGGAATTGCCTGAAGGTCTATTTATTATGTAGTCAAGCGAAAGAGTAATAACATGCAGCTGCTAGTCAAGACAGTGAAATCGCATGGAGACGACACAGAGTCTTTCAAGTTAATGAGAAAACTAAGCACATTACACACAGCTTGATCCTTTTGTTCAACTTAGTAGCTAATTATACTCTGAGAAGAATCCGAAATAGCTTGCAAAACTGTGGTGGCAGTCGTTTAATCTAGTTAATGCACTTATATAATGGCCAGAGAGGGTGTGTAATACATTTTATTTTACAAGTTTAAAATACATTACTACAATATAATTAATATATTTTAAGTTGTATATATATGAAAATAGCTTAGCTACTAGCCATTCAAAACACTTGCCTTTAGGACCTCAGTCAGGTCAACAAGAACCTTCCGCCTCTCGACAACCTTGACCCTTAGCAATCAGCAACGTAGAGGACTCAGTGCCAACGCCAGTCTTCTTGTTGGAGTCGGTAAAGCGAATAAACTGGGAGACGCAACCAGTACCGGAGCCGTTGGGCGCTTTCTAACATTAGATTTCCTTGGTATTATGGATAGTCGCCTTATTATCGACGTGAAACTTTATGATGGTATTGTTAAATGATTGGCACGTGAATTGATTATAGTTGATTCTAAGTGGCATGGTTAGTTTATCTCTAGGCGAACCTTCTTTATGGTCTGGAAAGCCTTTCTGTGAAATCCTCTGAAATGGACTCCTTAATGGTATTTACTGTGAGTCTATTATCTGGCTGAACTAAGATTCTGGAGTGGAGATCGTCTACCTAATTGCCCAGTTCAGAAGCAGGGCGGGTGGGTTCGATCTTGTTGGCTATAGTGAATGAGTATACCGTCTTTGAAAGGCTTTAGGATTGAATGATGATGTGAGATGGATAGGAAAAAATCAATTTCAAGATCTTCACAGGCAGTTATTTATACCTCTCCTCTCAAGTCATGGACTCTAAAGTGTCTGCCCGAGTTGGGAATAGATCTACCCGGAGGTTTGAGTTTAGTGTGTGGAACTCCGCATCGTAGTCAAACGCTCCCAGAATAGTCAGGCACGCCACTAATATATTACGACCCTCGCGCTTACGTCACGTACACCCTATACCTTCAGCCTATACCAATCAATTACTACAGGACCGATTATTAGGAGGATTAACGGCAGCCTAGGATTGTATCGGTTTATAAATATTATTATTCCTAAATATTATTAGCTTTATATATAAAGCCTCAATATATAAAATATACGTGTTAATATTTTTATTTAACTTAACTTACTAACTATTAATATAATTTCTGTACCTTAATTAAGCTTACCTATATTGTTAATTGTTGGAAAAATAATATTTTATTACTACTCGAATTTTATTTTATAACTACTATGAATATAAATAAAATATTATCTAGCTTATTTCTTAAAAAACCTAATAATTATGCATTAATAACTTTTATTAATTATTATATTATATAATTTAAATAATATTCTAAATTATTAATATATTATTTATTAAAATACTTATACTTCTTTATACTAGGCTATTACTTAATATAGCTAAATTAATAACTAAAATATACTAACTTTATATTATAACCTAATGGGATAAAGTGCTTATATTATATATACTCTAATTTTACTTAACTAATTAAATATTAACTTACGCTTTTGGTTTAGGGTAACTATAATTTATTACAATTCGTGCCTGTAATAGCGCTATAAGGCTTCTATATATAGCTCTAAGCACTACTGTAATTACTATAATAATAGTTATAGCCTGATATTTTGCCCTGTGGCTTAATGGCTTATACAACCGTTATATAATCCGGCTGTTATAGATTATGCTTTTAATTTATAACTTACTATATACTAGACTTATAATATAATAAGCTACCTAAGTATATATATATTTATTTAATATTAAATAAAACTTAGCTTACTAGCTATTAGTATAATTTCTTTACTTTAATAAGCCTTATATATATTATTAACTACTAAGAGATATAACTTTTTCACTACCGCTTAAAATCTATCTTACAATCCTATAAATATATACCTAGTATAGCTTAATATGTTCCTTTAAAACCTAACTGTTATATATTAATAGATTTTATTTAGTTTATACTATATAATCTAACTAATATTATAATAGCCGCCCCTATTACCCCTATTTAGTAATAAAATATTATTAATAACAGAACTCTTACTAATTAGGGTCCAACCCTTATTAAAGAAATAGGTATTAATAAAAACTCCTTAAAAAGCTTTAATAATATAGAAGTAATATATTTATATAAATAAGTTATTAATATAATAACTAGAATAGATAACCTATATAAGCTATTATAGTAAAGTAGTAATATCTAGACCTAGTAAGTAATTACTAATTAGAATAGGCTTTAAGAAATATATAACTTTATTAATACTGTAACTTATAGAAAGGAGGCTAAAGAAATCCTTAAGCCTAATCTACCTAATATATTTAATAGAATGCCTAGTAGGTTATCTTTATTTATTGTTTAATACTAAACCTTTATAAGTTATTACCTAATGTAGTTTTATAAATATATTACTAAGGTAAAGTATATAGCTAGATATCTTAAAGGTACTATAGTATAATAGTTCTAACCTATAATAGAGGAATGGATTAATAAAGAAAATATTAATTATTTAGAACTAAAAGCCTATATATTATTTCCTAACTATTAAGCCTTTAGAAAAGTATTATAATAGGCCTTTAGAATAATTAAAAAGAAAGGATATACTAAGAAAAAAATAAAGTAATTAAATAAATTAAGTTAGTATTTAAAATAGGAACTAAGTTCTTATAACTTGTATTTAAGCTGCTATAGGCCTAGGATATCTTAATATCCCTATTCTTTAATATACTTAAGGAGTTTATATAAACTAAACTATATAAAGAATACTGCCTAGAAACCTTAATAAATTATGTTAATATAGTAGTTAAGATTAATAATTACTAGTTTACCTAGCAAGTTTATAGTTCTTACTATAATAATAGACAACAATATACTTAATCTAGATATAATATAAATTAAGGATAATAATAAAATGATAATATATCTTATAAAATAGTATCTAGATTAATAGTTATCAAGGGAATTAAATAAGATAAGTCTAAAGTTATTTATTAAAATTATAGAAAGAAAGGATAATTTAATGAAAAATATGAAAGTCTTAAAAAAGCTAATTAGAGATATAAACCAGTCCCTAAAGATAAAGAGTACTACTAAATAACTAATTAAAAAACGAATAAAATCTATAGATAGTTATTAAATGTATATAAATTAGAATATACTAATTAAATATAGTAAATTAGAAATCTAACATATTAAGGACTTTAGGAAAGAAGGACTAGTATTATTAATAATTAAAAAATAAAAACAAGATATATAAAAAGATAAATAAAAAGCGTTATAATTCATTAATAAGGCTATTAATAAAAGTATAAAGAAAAGTTTTGAATTAAAGAAAATTAAACCGGAATACCTAAAAGACTAAAAGACTAAAAGACTAACCTAAAAGGCTTATAATTATAATAATATAAAAAAAAGGAAATTACTATTAACCTATATAAGGAATTACATATTTAAGAAATTGAAAACCTTAATTAATAGAAATATATAAAAATAAGTATAATAATTAAGACTAACTAGGATTTAAAACCTTGCTTAATAATAGATTTTATTTTAATATTAGTTATAAAGAAAAAACCTAATTGATATTATAAAGATTTAAGTTAAAAATTAATAAGCGAAGTTAAATTTAAACTCTATTAACTAAGTAAGAAGGTATAGTATAATTATAAATAAGTAACAAGAAAGCTAATATACCTATAGATATATATAAAGCTAGATATTAAACACAAAATAAATAAGGATTATATTTAATATTTAAATCTCTATATAACATTAATTTATAAGTTATATTAAATTATAAATAATATAATGATATTTTATAAATGTTATACTTATTTACTAACTATAATACTTATTATTAAGAAGAAAAAGAAAGAAATAATTAGTATTTAATCTATATATTAAGAAATTCTTATAATAAACCTTATAGAATATTTAAAATATATAAATACTATAGTATAAAAACACCACTTACGTATAGAATTATAAAACTTATTATTAATTAATAATTATATAGTATAATAGCCTAATAGACTAAAACTATATCTAAAGAAATTTTAAAAAATAAAACGATATAATAAATAATTACGTTAATAATACTTTACAAAGTATAAAGAATTATCAAAAAAGAAATAAAAGAATATATATTTATATTAAGTAAAATAGCACCATTAAAAAACAGATCTAGCTAACCTATTAAACCTATAAACATATTAATAATAAAAGTCCCTATATAGACTAAAAAACAATAATAACTTAAATTTAATAGGGTTACTTACTGTATTAACTATAACTTTACTTCTTAATAATATAAAACCTTAGGGTTAGGGTTAGGGTTAGGGTTAGGGTTAGGGTTAGGGTTAGGGTTAGGGTTAGGGTTAGGGTTAGGGTTAGGGTTAGGGTTAGGGTTAGGGTTAGGGTTAGGGTTAGGGTTAGGGTTAGGGTTAGGGTTAGGGTTAGGGTTAGGG